>JAWWNH010000042.1:13410000-13827773 GCA_034641385.1 Darevskia mixta | reverse complement strand
ACAACAGGAGGGGGGAGATGAATGGTTGAGAGGATAAGTGCTCAGTTCTGACACTCAGGACCTTTCTGCGCTTACCACTATGCCATAGTAGTAAAGTTTCTGTATTGTTTTTCAACTGTTGTTTTTGTGCCAAGCTGACACATGGTGTCTTTATTCAGCTAACAATCTGAAATATTGTACTAAAAAAACCCCAAAACTGATTTTTATTCTACTGCAAAAAAATATATCCAACTTTATAGAAAAAAACAACTGGAATGGATCCTCAATGTTTTTATTTGTGCAACATGTGTACAAACATCATCCTGGTTTTCATGTGAAGGTGGTTGGGGTTAAGGGGCTTGGTTTGGGAGATGATTGTTTCATATCACTTCTGTCTGATTTGTGCAAGCTCCGTTCAGAGGAGAAATATGGCAGATAGAGAAAATGGCACCAAGTCAAAACACTGCCCATGGCAGCAATCATTAGCTGCAGACAAAAATTCATTGCAATAGCCAGGTTTGCCATAGCTCAGGCGGATGAGTAGTTCTAATCTCCTACATTCGAACAAGATTAGAATTCCGAAATACCAGGCATTAGAAAAAGAAAAGGGGGGGGAATGAAAGAAACCCAAGAAAGGCTACCACTCTGTGCATGCTCATATTTATTGGCTGGAGTCAAGCATGACTCTCACTCTCTGCTTCTACCTGCTTCCATCCCAGCTCTCACATACTCCACTAGGCCTTTGTCTTGCCCACCCATTTCCCCCCTGGCAAAACCCGCTTCCTTTGTTATACAAAGGGAAAGGTAAAAGGTAAAGGACCCCTAGAGGTAAAGTCCAGTCAAAGGCGACTGGAGTTGCGGTGCTCATCTCGCTTTCAGGCCGGGGGAGCCGGCGTTTGTCCGCAGACAGCTTTCCGGGTCATGTGGCCAGCATGACTAAGCCGCTTCTGGTGCAAGGGGACACCGTGACAGAAACCAGAGCGCATGGAAACACTGTTTACCTTCCCAAAGCTGCGGTACCTATTTATCTACTTGCACTGGCGTGCTTTCAGACCTAGCAAGGTTGGCAGGAGCTGTGGTTTAAACCACTAAGCCTCTTGAGCTTGCAGATCAGAAGGTTGGAGATTTGAATCTCCCGTTATACTAAGGACTATGCTTAGGTCCATGTAACTTACCAAGAAGCTGGCCTAGCTCCTTCAAGCAACTGAATCTTCCATTGGATTTTAACCATTGCTGGATCCAGGACCACAAGAATTACATGAAGGCCAACCCACCACACATTATAATAGGAATGGGTGAAAACTGTGTATATGGGTGAAAGGAAAGGGGTACATTTAGAGACACCAGCAAAATCTACACCTGCACTATGCCAGTGTGTCACACCCTCCATTGTGATCCTGGATGGCATTTCCTGATGAAGCTAGATTTAGAGTGAAGTGTGAAGTACAAAGGAAGAATGGCAGTGAAAGCATGGTTAGAAGCTGATTTATATAGAGCAGGGGTGGCCAACTTCCAAGAGACTGTGATCGACTCACAGAGTTAAAAACTGGCAAGTGATCTACCCCCTTTTTGGGGGGTTCATGTAAACGTTGTTGAGCTTCTTTAAGGAAGAGGAAAGCGACGTTGTGCTTTTTTATTAGGAAGGAAAGCCCTGTTTTTGGTGGTTCAGGTCATTTTAGGGGTGTAGGGCAAAGATGTTGAGCTTTTTTTAGGGGAGCCAAAGTTTTTTAGCTTCTTTGGGGGGAGCCACTGATCTACCGGTGATCTACCACAGACGTCCAGTGATCTACCGGTAGATCACAATCTACCTGTTGGACATGCCTGATATAGAGGGAAAGCCTATCCCATCATGCAGGAACCTTTCAGGGACTTTAGTGCTGCACTTTGATAAACTCTAGCAGCAGCTTAATAGCAAGAAAACTTTCTAATGTCTTAAGCAGAGAAAATGCACATAATAATTCTCTAATTGTCCTAAGTTCAATTAAACCTTTGGAAGAAAAGAAAAAGCAAGCCCCCACAGAAAATGCATTAATGAAACATAAAGGTTAATACAGCACAAATGGTGCAGGCAAGCTGTAAGTGTTGTGAAAAACCACTTGGCATTCATAAATCTCCCCTCCATTTCAAGTAACGAAAAGTAAACATTTAAAATGGCTGGGGTGGGATTACTTTCTGGTTTGCCCTCGGGGTGCAGAGCGCTGAAGTGTGAACCGGGAAAGGCACCCCGTAGCAAAGTCCTTGGTCTATTAAACGGAGCCAGAATTTGATAATGAAAGATAAAGGAGGAATGTTTGACCCAGATGAGGAATATAAAATGCTTCATGTTTAAGGAAGGAGAGGAACTTCGAATATGATTTTGAGGATTTGTGAACTGCAATAATGGATATGCAGATTGAGAGCAAAAGAGCCATAAGCTACAATGCTAATGGGGTAGTTCTTGGTTTTGAGGAAATCATGATCCAGTCAAATTACCAAGAGGGATTCAGCAAGGAGAAAATGGAATACTTAATTTTAACATGTGCAGGGAGATAGAAAAAAATACCCAGTACTTTGTCAAGCCTACATTAATTTTCCAGTGGTTTTGCTTGCCTATGAATATGAGAGGGGGGCAATCTTCCTACTGCACAAATTTCTCTTTGCTCTTCATTCAGTTACCATCTTCTGTGGCTCATTTTACCCTGCACCACATGTGGGAGAATGCACACGTGTGAGACTGGGACACAATGAAACACAATGGCCCTTTATCTGCTCTACATTTCTCCTAAAAGGAAATAGAAAAAGATGCTGTTTTCTGATTTATTGTACCCTTCGGCTGATCAAGTAACACAAGATTGTCACCTGAGTACAGAAACCTTTCCGATTCCCTCCCCCCCCCCAATCTTCATAACAGTAGATTTGATTTGTCCCTCACTTTTGAGTTCATGAAACCATGTGAACGTGGATTCATAATCTCCAACAAGTACAGATGAGGCATTTTCTTGTTATAGTGTGCAACAAAGGGGCAAACTACACATTCTGAAGAGTTCCATGTAATTTCCTCCCTTTGTTCACGTGTGGGGATGAAAAGCAGATGCTGGCGGCTGCAAGTGAGAATGGCATTCTCTCTCTCTGAATTACCTGCCTTAAACAGCTTTCCTCTCTCATACATGGGAGGCATGCAGACCTCCATGGGTTTTCTGCCAGCACATGGCTTCCCTCAAAGAATCCCCGAGAACTGTGGTTTTCTGGTCACAGAGCTACAATTCTCATTACCCTTAACAAACTACAGTTCCCAGGTTTGTTTGAGGGAAGTTAGGTACTTTAAATGTGCTCTAAATGCATGATGTGAATGGGACCACAGAGAGAGAATTAGAGAGAGCTTTGTGTTTAACCTTTTTCCTTGTAAATTTGTGTATTTTCTTTATGGATACTGAATAGCCTCAGACACGAGTTTATTCACCCCTGTTTGGAGCAACAAAAGCACTCCTGTTGTAGGAACAGAATATTAAACTGTGGTTTTTCTCTCCCTTGTTGTTGTTGTTCAGTCATTCAGTCGTGTCCGACTCTTCGTGACCCCATGGACCAGAGCACGCCAGGCACGCCTATCCTTCACTGCCTCTCACAGTTTGGCCAAACTCATGTTACTAGCTTCAAGAACACTGTCCAACCATCTCATCCTCTGTCGTCCCCTTCTCCTTGTGCCCTCAATCTTTCCCAACATCAGGGTCTTTTCTAGGGAGTCTTCTCTTCTCATGAGGTGGCCAAAGTACTGGAGCCTCAACTTCAGGATCTGTCCTTCTAATGAGCACTCAGGGCTGATTTCTTTAAGAATGGATAGGTTTGATCTTCTTGCAGTCCATGGGACTCTCAAGAGTCTCCTCCAGCACCATAATTCAAAAGCATCAATTCTTCGGCGATCAGCCTTCTTTATGGTCCAGCTCTCACTTCCGTACATTACTACTGGGAAAACCATAGCTTTAACTATACGGACCTTTGTTGGCAAGGTGATGTCTTTGCTTTTTAAGATGCTGTCTAGGTTTGTCATTGCTTTTCTCCCAAGAAGCAGGCGTCTTCTAATTTTGTGACTGCTGTCACCATCTGCAGTGATCATGGAACCCAAGAAAGTGAAATCTCTCACTGCCTCCATTTCTTCCCCTTCTATTTGCCAGGAGGTGATGGGACCAGTGGCCATGATCTTAGTTTTTTTGATGTTGAGCTTCAGACCATATTTTGCACTCTCCTCTTTCACCCTCATTAAAAGGTTCTTTAATTCCTCCTCACTTTCTTCCATCAAGGTTGTATCATCAGCATATCTGAGGTTGTTGATATTTCTTTCCCTTAGTTCATGGCTAAATGCCATTGGGGCATGGTTAAGAGGGAGACGGAACATTTCAGTCATGGCTTTGCTTCTGCTGCATTGTGCAGGAACTAAGAACACAAATCACAGAAGCACATGAATTGGAAACAAAGCAAACACTTACCTGAATGAATCTACTCTTAGCTTCTTTCTTGGCCTCCTATTGCGACTCCTTTTGAACCTCCAATTGTATGCCACCCAACACTTGTACCCAGAGCATTGTGGTGGCAGACCCCATAGCAAACAAAGAAGGAACAGGGTTGGGGATCTGTCCTGTCCTGTTCTTTCAGAGGGCTTTCTTGAGATGCAAACAAAAAAATGGAGTTTCATATTTTTAAGCCATATGCCATGTTGCTTCCCAAAGTGACAGATATGGAATTGCAACTGAAAGAATCTTCTGTAACTCTAATCCTATCAGCAAGGTCTAAGGGGTAACGTTTGTTAATATTGTCAGGTGAATCTAAGCCGTCTTGAATTTGAAGTAAGTCTCATTGATTTCATTTGCAACTGTGACAGCACAATCCTATCATTCCTATGCATGTTTATACCCATGTAAAGCCCATTTTATTCAGTGGGGTTTTCTGCTAGGTGCAGGTGGCACAGTGGTCTAAACCACAGAGCCTATGGCTTGCCGACCGGAAGGTCGGCGGTTTGAATCCCCACAAGCTCCCGTTGCTTGGTCCCTGCTCCTGCCAACCTAGAAGTTCGAAAGCAGGTCAAAGTGCAAGTAGATAAATAGGTACTGCTCCGGCGGTAAATGGTATTTCTGTGCGCTGCTCTGGTTCACCAGAAGAAGCTTAGTCATGCTGGCCACATGACCCGGAAGCTGTACACCGGCTCCCTCGGCCAGTAAAGTGAGATGAGTGCCACAACCCCAGAGTTGTCTGCGACTGGACTTAACGGCCAGGGGTCCCTTTACCTTTACCTAAGCTTAGGGTTGTACACTGTATCTCTCTTAATGGCTTCCTGCTTCTTTGTTCTGAAAAATTCCAGGCATAGATAGGAAAACACTAGCTTTAGAGCATCATTTTTTGCACACCACTAAGATCTAAGTGTGAAGGGTAGGGCAAGAATTGTGCATAGACACCAAGCATTTGAAACCCTACTTGGTTCAAATGAAGCTTTTTTTCTTTGTCTTTTGAAGAATCTCTGCATTCTGTGTCCTCTGGGATCAATGTGACAGCTTCTTCATTCCAACGTACAAATTCTGTAAAGGTCTGTTCTGCTTGCGGATGCTGCTTGATTGCTTTTTTACCTCCCCATGTGTGGAAAGCTAATAATATTAAAAAGCTATTAATATTGTGATATTTAGGTATTACTATTGATACAATCCTTTGCATAGTTGGAAGCAAATTGTGTTGTTGGCCTATTTTCAAGGAAGGTGTGTGTGTGTGCGCGCGCGTGTGCGTGTGTGAGTGAGTGAGTGAGTGAGAGAGAGAGAGAGAGAGAATGAATGTCACCTTTCAGTTCCATTATTCTCACAAAACTAGGGGGATAAAGCTCTTGTAGAAGTGGCTAAAATATGTTTGATAGCAAGTGTGGTGTTACTGGAAGGAATGCATCACATTCAACATTGAAGCTCATTAGGTGATCATGGATCTAACCTACTTAATGAGGTAGCCCAATTGCATAATATCATCAGGAAAAGGTGATCAGAACAGGTTTCTAGTCACTAACATGCTGGTAGGGAAGAAAGGAATAACCTTCTTTGGGTAGGCACTACATGTTGCTTTAGCGTGTGTGTTTTCCAGTAAAGGGTGTCTTTGCAGGAGAGACTTGGTGGATAGAAGGGAAGTACTGAATCCTTTCTTTGCCTTCTCCCCCAGTTGAGGGCTGACAGGCCATAGCGCCCCCCTAGCTGTGACCAGATAAGGTCCACCAGAAGCAGTTCATGCTGCCTAATATTTGGCCAACCCCACCTGTCATTTGACAGTTTATGAACTAGCAGACGGGATGGTTGATCAATTGATACATGCCCAATGCCTACGTCAAAACTATTGTCTATCATCAAAGAAGTTGCAGCCTAATTTAATCCAAAACTTGACGCCCTGGTCTTTATTATCTGCCTGCTCCCCACCCATAGATTCACTGTGTTCTCTGCAGTTCTTCTCTGCAATTTCCCCTTCATTTTCATTATAATGCAAGCATGGATTTGAAAAACTATAGTTCTGCACTTAGTGCCCTTGAATACTTTGGTTTCATCAGCAAAGTGAGATAATGAGACTAAACCTGAGAGCACTGGAAGGTTTCAGATTATTTTAACTTCATTTTACCTTTTTGAAAATGAATTGTTCATGTCTATTGCACAATTCTAACCTTCATTCAGCAACGACACACATTTTATGGGATTAAAAAGAAACAACCAGCAGTTAAGCACACAGACACACAAATCTATACAGTATTAATCTAATTATACCCTAAATTATCATAACACAACACCCTCAGCCCCTTAATGACAGGAGCACATGATCTGCAAATGAATCATTTAATTTATGCTTAGATTTTTCTTTTAAAAAAATGACAGAGTTCTATTTTTACTTTTGTCTATTTCAATTTCCCTTTAACAATGCAAAGCAATGTGTATAACCTCAGAACCATCTGTGCTTAATTAATCATCTACTCCACCCCAACACTACCATAATTGTTTGAGACAGTTCCCAAAATAAATTGCCGAATTAATTCTTCAGCTAATATATTTTACATCAAAATTGCTAATAGCGTCAAAAACCCTCAGCTATGATGTGCCATGTAGATTTGGAGATCTGGGCTGTTCCTCTTGCTGCACGTATCTTTCATTAAGACACATTTAAGGTCACCACTTTAGAGTTGGGCTTTGTTGAGCAGAACTGAGGAGAGGACTGTGCTGCTCAGAATTTTAACGACTTGGCCGACAAATGTATTTTAATCATGCTTCTACCACCTCAAGACTGAGAATATGGATTATTTGCAAATCCTTGTCATCTCTTCCTTATCCCTACCCAACATTCTGCGTTTTTGGCCGCACTTGGGTAGAAAATGAAGGTAAACCAGAGTGGAGTGATGCAGCTAGTAAAAGGGTTCTGTTGAGTTTTCTATATTAATAGTTATCATGATGTTCTCCATAAATTTCATCCAAGCGCCTCTGCTCCCCCCCCCCCCCGCCCGCCTACTCTTCTACCAGCTAGATCACTAAGGCAAATACAGAATAAAGCAACATCAGTGTTTGAGGGAATAATCTTACATATCACAGCATGGTGACAGTAGAGATGTTCACGGATTTTGTTTGGTTAGCATTATTAAGTGAAACAACCTGCTTAGCACTTCCTATGTGAATTAGAACATTGTTATCTTTTGGTTTTTGTATGTGTACAAAAAAAAAGGGGGTAAAATGCATACCTAGAATGGAAATCTTTCTGGCCTCCTGCACGGTGATGGCAGAATGGGTTTATGAATGAACCCATGAAAACTGAGACAGACCGAGAAATAGACTGATTCATAGATGAAACGCTTATAGACTCCCTGTCTCCCTGTTTGTCATTCTGCAAATGCTCTTCTAATAAAGTGCATTTTCAGCATAAAAGCTTTAGTTTTGAAACGGCTCAATAACCAGGACTAGCTTATAGCTAATTACTTAAAATTGGACTTAATGTGGGTAAAAAGAACCATAAGGAAGCTGTTATTAGGTGGATGTGCATGACTGAGGGCTTTGCGGGGTGAGATTGGGGGGGGGGGAGAGAATTCTTCCTGCTCATTCTTAATGCAGTTCCTGTACCATGCATCCCCCCCCACCCAATGCTTATGTAATGAATCTTTTATAGCCAATGATTTCCATTAATGGTCATACAGCAATCTGGAGCTGCCTTGTATGTTGTAATGGTCTTGTTCTTATAGGAAAGGGAGGATGAATTAAAACAAAAAACAAAAAACGAACCCTGCAGTGCCAAGGGACATCCCACTGTGATAATTGCTGCATACTGATATAACAGGAAGAGAAACCACCAGTAAGATGAAAAGTGTGTCCCCGAGGCATCATTTTGGAAGCCTGCAAACTGTTCCTCAATGTTCAGGCTTCATTAATTGGTAAATTAAGAAACAGATAAACTGATGATTTAAACAAAAATAACATCAAAGGACTCCATCAGATGTTGATAAGAGGGGCTGATATTTCAAAAACGTTGGGGTTCTGGAGAGAGAATGCGTAATCAGCTTGGCGGATCTGCTTCAAGAATTCAGCATGCTGTCTGAACCTGGAATGGATGCATAGTCTCCAGCAATGGGTCTGGACTGTGCCCTGGCTTCACTGTCGCCCTGAGTTAAAGCGTTTCGGTTCAAGGGGTGAGGCAAGGCCAGAGAACCCCTGTGGCTCTGCAGATGGTATTGGACCCCAAACCCCTGTCTCCCCCCAGTCATTGGCATGTTGTCTGTGGCTGAAGACAGTCCAATAACATGTGGCGAGTCAAATGTTCCACAGACCTGGGCTATGAGTACATAATACCATTTAAAAAAGAATTGATCAATGGTAATGGAAGCGAAATGCAGAGGAGCATAGCTCTGGGACTTTTCTCAGAGGCAGGGGTCATCTGCCAGCATAACTGATGGGCATGCCTCGCTCTGGCAAGGGAATGAGGTGATAGCAAGGCTTTCAAGTTTATTTGTGACAGATGAGCATTCCTCATTCATTCCTCAAGTGGAGTCTGGGTGCTTTCCTTTTTTATGGGGTCCCCACTTCCTGTTAGCATTCCAAAACAGGATTGCCATATGTCTGGAATTTCCCAGACACAACTGGAATGCTGTAGTTAGTAGCAGTGTCTGGGAGGAAATCGACAAAAACTGTCCGGGGGAATCTGGACGTATGGCAACCCATGTCGGCAGTGTCGTTTTCACTGAATTTCCATAAAAAAGAGCTCAAAAACGTTGAAATATGGCAGCCTTATCTAAAAGGCAAGAGTTCTTTGCAGGCAGGGCTGGCATCCTATAAGGACACTGCTATGTCATGCTATACCTGCCACTGAGTTAGAGCTAGACTGAACAGCTCTAAGATTTGAACATGTAATTTAGCTATGCTCACATCCTGTCTCCTGGTGCTTGAAACAGCAAGAAGCCGGTGCAACGGCTGAGATACATGCATGGAACCTATATTTAGTCTCTTTTTTAAATTAGTATTTTTGGATGTTGTGTTAAGTATTGATTTAGTTTGATTTTAAAATGCATCCTTCTTTTGTTGCAACCCATCCTGGGGCTTTATGGTGAAGGGTGGGTAAGGAATCCTGTGCATAACTATTTTATTAATTTAATCAACCTCCTGATCAATACAGTGGGGTGGCAGAACACCCCGGGGCCCCTTTAAAACTACCCAATGCAAAGAGCAAGTCTATAGTCAGAGCAGAAATTTTAACTTTTCTCTAATGCCCAAGTTCAGTTGCCAAGTCTAAACCACTGAGCCTCTTGGGCTTGCCGATCAGAAGGTCGGCGGTTCGAATCCTCGTGACGGAGTGAGCTCCCGTTGCTCTGTCCCAGCTCCTGCCAACCTAGCAGTTCAAAAGCACACCAGTGCAAGTAGATAAATAGGTACCAATGCGGCGGGAAAGTGAATGGCATTTCCGTGCACTCTGGTTTCCATCACGGTGTCCCGTTGCAGCAGAAGCGATTTAGTCATGCTGGCCACATGACCCGGAAAGCTGTCTGCGGACAAACGCCGGCTCCCTCAGCCTGAAAGCGAGATGAGCACTGAAACCCCATAGTTGCCTTTGACTGGACTTAACCGTCCAGGGGTCCTTTACGTTTTTAACCTTTACCTCCGCTAAGCACCTGTTTTAGATGCTGCTTCTGCAGAGGCAAGAGCCTGTGGCATGCTTAATGTGCATGCTAAATGAAAAAAGAGAGGCAGGGACTATGTTATAAAGCAATTTGCATTGCCATGCAGTATTAAGCAGTGGTAATTTTGTTTTTCGGTGTGACGTGTCATTCGAGCGAGCTTGCTTTTAAATCTTGTTTTGTGTTCTCCGAGATAATGGGAATTGCACTGCCTGTCTTGAGCAGAGGCTTTGCATTCCTCAGGGGTGCTTTTTGCCATGCTGCAAAAGATTTTTCTCTCTTTACACACTCTCACACACGCGGGCTTTCAGAGACGCGTCTTGCCTCAAAGCCTGCCACCTTTTCATGTTGCTCGGAGCAAATGTTCTAAACTATAACAGTTGCGGCTTGTAATGGCTGCATATCAAAAAGGTGCACACCTGTGCCACTTAAACGGCGCCAGCTGCAGCCATGTGGCGTAGGCCTTCTCTGAAGCCCCCCCCCTTTTCCCCACTCTGGACCGTCTCCCAGTCTCTGAAAGAGATGTGTTGACCATTGCTTTGTCAGTAGTAACCTAATCCTTTTACATGCATTGTACATTGTCCATATTTACAAGGGACAGGCTACCCCAGATTTTTCTAGTCCCTGATAAATCACTGTTTCTATTTCTATTTTGTCTACGTTTTCCCTTGGAGGTTTCTCCACGCCCCCACCCCCCAAATAAAGCCTTTTAGAAACATTGTTGATGTGAGTTGTTGGTTGGCTTCCTCTAGCCCTGTCCCTTCCCAAGCTCTCTTGAAACTGATTGACTGAGAAACATAGGCACCATGTGTCTTGTCATGTAAAATACACATTAAGGCTGCAATCTCGAGGGTGCTGTCTCGGGAGCAAATCTGTGAATAAGATCATGCTGCACTAGCCTGGCATTTCACATGCCGCAGTGTTGTTGTTGTTGTTGTTGTTGTTGTTGTGTGTCCATTCTGATATCTGCTGCATCCGTAAACAAAAAACCTCTTTGCTTTCCAATGGTTGCAGCAAGGCCATTGCGGTAAATGAAGGCAATGCAAAGCAGAGGTAATGAGCTTTCTGCAATGTGAGAGGGGTAGGTGTGATCAGGCAACGATCCATGTGACTAGTCTCCTTCTGGGATCACCTTATCCCATATGTGACCCCTTGACCGCTTCGATCTGTGGAACTGGCACTGCTACATTTGTGGCAGCACCTAAACATTGGAACTCCCTGCCTCTTGACATCAGCCCTTTGCTGTCTTCTTTTTGGCACCTGCTTTTGTCCAGGCAAGGCTTTCTAGACATGTGTTTTCTTTTTTTGTCAGCTGTTAATGATGGTTTAAGTATTAATTATTATTACTACTACTTGTTTTTAACTGATAATATTGATAATGTTAGTATTTCTTGGAGGTTTCATAGAATCATAGAATCATAGAGTTGGAAGAGACCACAAGGGCCATCCAGTCCAACCCCCTGCCAAGCAGGAAACACCATTAAAGCATTCCTGACAGGTGGCTGTCAAGCCTCTGCTTAAAGACCTCCAAAGAAGGAGACTCCACCACACTCCTTGGCAGCAAATTCCACCGTCGAACAGCTCTTACTGTCAGGAAGTTCTTTCATTACAGTAATGTGGTATATAAATTTGATATAGTACTATGAGTGACAATTGTAATAATAAATAAAGCTTCCCACGTGTGAGAATGTGGCAAAGTATGCAAGAGTGTCTTTGCCTTCATTTAAAGATCTCTGGGCAACACACATGGGACCAACTCTCTTTCTCCTCTCAGCTTCCTTATGAGGCAGGTTAAGCTGAATATTTGACATTCGCCCAGTGAGCTTTATGGTTTAGTCGGGACGGCAACTTGAATCTCCCTTATCTAAGGCTGACAGTCCATCCACTGGCTTTCCCTGGGCTTTGCTGAGAGCCAGTGTGGTGTAGTGGTTAAGAGCGGTAGATTCGTAATCCGGTGAACCGGGTTCGATTGCCTACTCCTCCACATGCAGCTGCTGGGTGACCTTGGGCTAGCCATACTTCTTTGAAGTCTCTCAGCCCCACTCACCTCACAGAGTGTTTGTTGTGGGGGAGGAAGGGAAAGGAGAATGTTAGCCGCTTTGAGACTGCTTCGGGTAGTGATAAAGTGGGATATCAAATCCAAACTCTTCTTCTTCTTGCGGGGGTAAATAGCAGAGTTGCAAACTGTATCCTGTGATGACGGATACTCCTTCAGCATTCAGAGAAGCACATGTCGCACGTTGCGCGTCGAAACACCCTTGTGCCACCTGCCTGGCAGCTGCCAGATGGGCAGCACAGCGTTGTAATATGATGGCTGGCGCTCACATGGCAAATGCTTCTAAACCCTCCGAGGGAAGCAGGAATAAGTTTGCCATAGGGAAGCTATTTCCAGCACCATCCCTGCGGTGCTTGTGATGTGTGCTCTGGCCCTCATTTGAACACAGATAAATAAATGCAACGGGGGGCAGCCTCCAGGGTCCATTAGTTACTAGCAAAATGGCCATCAAATGATAGAGAATCTGATGCAAATGTGGACGCAAGGTGAATGGAGAGACAAGTGCAAGCCTCAAATTCCCTTCCCAGCTGCATTTGTCATGTTGTCTTTCCCTTTGATACCTGCTTCCTCTCTGCCTCTCCGATCCCTTGGGACCCTCATTTCTGTTTTTCCAACTCCTGCACTGCCATTCAGCTATGTTTCTAGACAGCAATTGTACTTGCTGTTGCTCTCACCTGTATGACCAAGCTGATTTGTTATCTTTTCATTCCTGGCTTGTTAAATATGGTGATCTTTTCATGGCTAGCAACCAAGGGCCAAATAGGAGTGAGGTGAGGCCTGTTGATACCAATTGATGAGGATCACAAGTGTTTAGAATTTGTATTTCACTCAGGTTCTGCTTTTGAGATTCCCATGGGCATCTGGTTGGCCATTGTGGGAATAGGATGCTAGTGCAAATCAGCCACTGGCCTGATCCAGCATTTTTTATGTTCTTATGAGAGTGGGAATTAGTATAATGCCTAATGTCTCGAAGGCAGTGGTGGATCACTGAAGATCTTTTGGTCCTCTGTTTTGCAGAGAAGCAGAAAACTGCACAAGGAAACCACATTACAAAATTCAACACCAGGTATCTTTGGCATCAATCGGAAAAGAGTATGCAAGATAATTTCATTTCTTTTACAGAATACACGTTAAACCACAGAGCCTAGGGCTTGCCGATCAGAAGGTCGGCGGTTCGAATCCCTGCGACGGGGTGAGCTCCCGTTGCTCGGTCCCAGCTCCTGCCCACCTAGCAGTTCGAAAGCATGTCAAAGTGCAAGTAGATAAATAGGAACCGCTCTGGTGGGAAGGTAAACGGCGTTTCCGTGTGCTGCTCTGATTCGCCAGAAGCAGCTTAGTCATGCTGGCCACATGACCTGGAAGCTGTACGCCGGCTCTCGGCCAATAAAGCGAGATGAGCGCTGCAACCCCAGAGTCGGACACGACTGGACCTAATGGTCAGGGGTCCCTTTACCTTTAATAAGGGCATGCCAGTAACTTAGCCTATATAAATATATTGTTGTGATTCCTTAGGTTTGCAAAAAAATCAGAAAACCACACAAGCAGATTTACAAATGCCTGGATGTGCTTTTGCACACTTCTGGAGTGGATTTATTTTTAAAAAAGCAAGGTACACAAGCAGCTGTTTGCTCATATGACCTATTGGAATGTGATTGGCATAGTCTACAAACATGAAGGCAGAGACAAGCACAGAAGGTCATGCCTTCTGCTATGAATGGGAAAGACCAGCTCTGAATGTATATGAGTGTGGACCACTCTGATCTAACTCAAATTTGAAAAATGTGGAGAAAGAGCTAAATAATGATCAAATGTAGATGAGCTCTTGGATATATAACACAAATGCAATGCCATTGCCAAATGTGTATGTTCCATAAATGAGGAAACCTTTTAATTGTCATTGAGACTGATTACTGGGGTCAGATTTTATGGCAAAATGCCCTTCCAGATGGCAGATCACTAATATATAGTGTGCTTTTCAGGAATACATAATAATAATAATAATAATAATAATAATAATAATAATAATAATAATAACAGCCATACCTGTTTCACAGCAGAAGTGAAAAGCAAAGCTTTCTCCATGGAGCTTCCAGCCTGATGTTTGATGACAATAGGGAGAGAATGGAAACAAGTGTGGTATGGGAGAGGCACAAGTAACAATTTTGCCTTCGTGAAAATTATTTGCATTGAGGAAATGAACACAATTTATGGAAGGGCAACTGCAGCCTGTGCCTCTGTTATGTATTTCATTCATGAATTGCTTCCTATGAAGCATCTCAAAGTGATTTCCCAATACAGCAAATACATCTATATTCATCAAGCTGCAAAACAAGGAGAAATGGTTGCTTTAAAAGGATCTTTGGTGAACTCACCCACATCCCTTCAGGCACTTGATAACCTTGCTAGATGTGGAATGCTCTACTCTTGAAGTTTTTCCACCCACAGTATTCATGTTCTCATTTCCTTCACTCTGGTGTTTCTGTCCATTGGTATTTTTCATAGCTTGACATGTGGCAGTAATGGTTCTATTAGCTGCAGTCTATCTGCTGAGCCTAGCTGTTTTATGTTTTTCCCCCTTAGTGAGCACATCATCACCAGTAATTCTCTGCAGCTTTCCTGTTAGAATGTCCTTTGGTGCCTCAGCAGGAGCTGTCATCTAAAATTAACCATTTTCTGCAAGGTCCATCCTTACTTGTGCAAATTTATTAGAATCCATTGTGCTACCCTTTTGCTAATAGCAAACTACAACTAAGATAACCAGGGCAATTGTTTCAACTTTGAGTACAATATCTGCTGGGTGCAAGTAAGGCTTCTTATTTAAATTAAACATGGTAGCAATTCCCCAAGAATTTCTCACTGCTTAGGGGAAGTGGAGACCATGTAACCAAGTTGTTTTCTGAATGGTTTAGTTAGAAGGTTGGTGGGGCTGCTAAATTTCTGCCACAGAACTGCAGCATATACCTTTATTGCATATTGTTTGAGGAAATCTCTTTTGGGGCAGAGTCTACAAGACAGCTCGTACTATTTATGTAGTCTATCACATCTGTATGCCGTAGACCTTCCCACTGTGTTTATTTATTTATTATTTTTTAAGCCACATTCTGCGCGTGAAAAATGACTGTGTCAGTATAGCTAGTTTTCTTTGTGCAGGGAGCCTTTTTCTCATGGGGAAGAATTCAAGAGTGCAGGATTCTGATGACTGAGGAAACTAGTTGTAATGTGTAACATCTCTCTTGAGGTAGTGGTGAAAGGAGGATGCAACAAGCTGATGTTAGAACCAGACAACATAAAACACTGTGTTATAGTGAGGTATCAAAAACCCACACTTTTCTGTTGTTGTTTTTTAAAATATATATTTTATCTGTATACATCCAAGATGCATCATATTTTGTCTTTGACTTTACTTTTCCCCATTCAAAATCCCTTTCACCACTTTGGGTTAATATTTTTGAGATGGCTGCCTTTGCTCATAAGTTCCACTGGGCATCTCTTGAATTCTTCTTCTGCATCTTTACCAATACGCAGAGGAGAAAACTAGCTGAGAATGAAGGAGGCAAAGGAAAACGAGATCAGAATTCTGAAGCCTCAGAGAATATTGACGGACTGTTGAGCCATTACAGCTGAAAAGACTGTGAGATCTCTTGACATCATATCTATTTTGTCAAACACGTCTTAAATTCAAGAAGAATCTCCTGGATCATGGAAGGAATGAGTGGTTTGTGGCATCAGCGCCAACCCCTTCAGGATATATCCAGAGAATCCAACCTGATTTAATGTGAACTACAAAAACTTTTTATCTGTGCTCCTTTTTAGTTTTCTGCTGGCTAACAAACCTTTCTATTTCCCTCCCTCCTTCTTTCTTCTGTGAATTTTTGTAGTTGACATTGTAACTGAACTTAGAAAAGAAAACTACTGTCAGATGTTCTCTCCAAGTGCCTTGGGCCTAGTAAGTCCAGAATAAGGCATGTGTGCTTTTATTTTATTTCATTTTATGTTATTACCATGAGGCTATTTTCTTTCACAGCATATAATGAGTGGAATTTGCCATACACACAAAGACAGCAAAAAAATATATGTGTAAGAAGAGTTTCAGGAGGGTGTAATCCTCCATAATCCTGTAGATTTCAGTGTAGCATTGCAATGTCATGCTGGTCAATTAAATGACTTGACTAATGCTATCGGCTGACTGCATACTTAGCTACAGTATCTCAGTAGGGCCAAATAATGGGGTGGGAGGAACCTGAACTCCTCTCACTCAACATCTTGCAAGTGTTAGTTTCACAAGAGGCAGAGATGGCTACCAATTTAGATGGCTTTAAAAGAGGCTTATACTAATTCATGGATACCAGTGGCTACTAAAGTAAAAAGGTAAAGAACCCCTGGATGGTTAAATCCGGTTGCGGCGCTCATCTCACTTTCAGGCCGAGGGAGCCGGCGTTTGTCCACAGACAGCTTTCCAAGTCATGTGGCCAGCATGACTAAACCGCTTCTGGTGCAACGGAACACCGTGACGGAAACCAGAGCGCACGGAAATGCCGTTTACCTTCCCGCCGCAACGGTACTTATTTATCTACTTGCACTGGCATGCTTTCGAACTGCTAGGTTGGCAGGAGCTGGGACAAAGCAACAGGAGCTCACCCCATTGTGTGGATTCGAACCGCCAAGCTTCCGATCGGCAAGCCCAAGAGGCTCAGTGGTTTAGAACGCAGCGCCACCCACATGGCTATTAACCATGATTTCTATGTTCTACCTCTGTCAGAGGCAATATGCTTCCTAATGTTCGTTGCTGAGAATAAAAAATGGACAGAGTGCTATCGCACTCAGACCCTGCTTGCAGGTTTCCCACAAGTACCTGGTTGGTCACTGTGACAATAGGAGGCTGGACTAGATGGGCCATTGGCCTGATGCAGTAGGATCTTTTATGGTCACTCATGAACATGACCCTACCATTTTAGTCTCTCTGGAGAAATAGTTCCTTTCTCAATTAAGCCGCATGTTTCAGATTCCCCCAGTGTTCATGTGGGGCATCTGCATGCAACTTGAAAAAGCAACCATAACCCTTAGGGTCAATTTCATTGGCAGTAGGGAGGATCAATAAGCTTTCCTATGGCTTGGCATGATGCATTCTGAAGCTTCTGGGAGGCGATAGAACTTGGAAGTAATCTCAAACAGAACTTGCAACATGGTTTCATTTAACATTACCTCTCATCACAATTCTAATAAGTTAATGTTTTCACTACTTGCCTGGTTGGCAATATTTGAGCCGACATTGTTTAAATTACAGTGGTCCCACCACTTACGTGTAATTTACTCATGTAGTTATGACCTTAGGAGGACATCCTATGAATGAATGAAGAGTAGAGGAAACCCACCATAGAGTTTTTAAAGCCCTCCACCTTGCTTACCTGGCTCTGGGAAGGTTGTACAAGGTCCCTGTATGATTATTTCCTTTTTGTTGCTAGTCCAATACATTTATACCTCCCTGCATCTACTCCGAAACAAATAGAGTGGGGGATCAAAGTCAATTGTTACAATTGTATACTCTTTGAAGAAAGAAAGCAACATATGCACGAAGAAAGGGAATATTCAATTCTGTTTCTAGTGGCTAGCAGAACTGGCAGTGAATTTTGTTCAAACCAAAATTATGGCGGCAATTGAGGGGAATATATGCAATAAACCTAAGTAACTGGAAAAAGGCAGAAGAGCTAGGGATGAACCAATGGAGGGAAAAACTGAGTAATATTGTAATCTTGGAATATTTAACTGTAAAGGTACGCAGAATGAAAGGGTTTAAGGTCAGTGAGAGAGAGGAGGAGTGGTTGGAGAGCTTAATGAATTATTTAGTTAAGTTTGAAGAATTTAAAATAATTGAAACGTTAAAAGCTAAATAATGCCCGATGGAATGTTAATATATATAGAATTGTACATAAGGTGGAATTGAATATGTCTTAGTGTTTGTGTGTAGCTGTTGTATCGATCGCCTGGGGGGGTTCACTGTGTCTTGTCTGGGATGTTGGTGTTTTAAATAATATTTTTTTTTAAAAAAAATATGCAATAAACCTGGATGTAAGCTTAACAGTTCTGAGACTTGAGATTTCTCAGGGAGCTTTAGGAACATCAGCATTACGGTAACCCTAATGCCTATTAGTAAGAAAGTCTCACTGAAACAATTTAGCACAGTTAAATTATGATTTCTCCCCCACGCTCTTAAATGCCTCTCAGGTGGCAGGATTTTGTGTTCTGGGGGAGCGACCTGAACAATATCACCACATTGTGAAGGGGCTTCTCCCATCTCACTGCAGGGGTGAAAGGAAACTCTTGAAACTGTTCCTTCCAGCCTTTCTACATAATTCTCCGAGCTTGAATGACATGCATCTCTCTCTCACCAGGATGCACAAGAGCTTGTGTCCTCAACTGATGATACCTCCAAGGTGAAAAACAAATAAGATAGAATCAGGGATAGGAATGATCTGGGATATTTGTCCACTTCTGCAGAACTATAGGCCCATGACATCCCTAGGCTCTGTGTTCAGGGCTGTATTTGAGCCAGGGCCTAGGCTGTAATTTTATGCACACCTGGGAGTAATTCCCATTGAACCTAGTGAGGCTTTCTTCTTGGTAAACATGCTTTGGGTTAGACTGCATGTTTTGGAACCTATTTTAAATGTCTAGGGGCATATTTTGATGAACCCAGGGATATGGAAAATAACCATGTGTTGGGAAGATGAATCTCTGAACATGGGAGAAGTATGTTGCAATCAGCACCCACACTCTGGAACTGGAGGGAAAGGTTTTCAGAAAACACAATTTTTAGGGAGCTCTTGCATTAAGATTAACCATTTATGTCGATCCTTCAGCCTATATAAATGCAACTCCCCCATAGAAGTGCAGCAATGAAACTGCTAGCCCATTTGCAAAAGCAAAGCAGGGTCCGGTATGGTTTCAAATTGGATGGGGGAAACAGACAGTTGGGTGCCAGAACTCACCATGAACACCTCCCTTGTTCTCTTAGAATGGCAATGGTGTCCACCTTAGAGGTGAGTTCCAGCTGAAAAAAAAACCCTGCTGTCAGCCAGTATGGCCAATGGTCAGCCTGATGGAAGCTGTATTCCTGCAGCATCTGGAGGGTTTGGGGAAGGTTGGTGCAGTACATAACTCGTAAAATGGCTGCCATTTTGAGATATAGTGGAGGATGGTCTTGCATATTGCAAGGAGCATTTGGGTGGGTGCAGTGCCTCCTCCTGCCTTTTTTCCAGGACTCCTGACAGAGAGGCTCAGATGAAAGCAGAGCAGTCTGGCAAATCAGTCCCGACAAGTTTCTAGTCCACAAACAGTTTTACTTGCCCTCATTTTCTGCATGGAACCATGATAACTGCCTGACACATTGGCCTAGAAGGAGCTTTGGCTGGGAACTGAATCTGGTGTCCTAGAGGAAATTTTTGCATGGTGCTGGCATCTAATTGCATAACTGAAGTGTGACATGATGGCCATTAAAAGTGCCCCCTAGTCTCTAGCTCTAAAAGAGAGAGTAGTATAAAAGCATGATTAAACTGCATTTATTTTAATGCAACTTTCAGTGTCCCAAACACAGATAGGATGATCCCATTTCCCAACTTTTTTTGGTCACAGACTTTTTTTCCTTACTTAGCAAAGGAAAACCAGCGAAATAATTAATGATGCTTGGTTATGTGCAGTCAAAGTGTGCCTTATTTATACTGTTACAGTTGTTTGAACAGTCAAGTTATTGGGCTAATAAATAATGTCCTGCCTCTCAGAATCCATCCCACTTTTAGGCAAAAAATTTTTTTGCATGTGTGTGAATGGCAAACATTCACCCCTCCAAATAAAACAATACTGTGGAGGGAGATCACTGTGTTCTGTAAATATATCTTTGAAAATGGTGCAAAATTAAAACCAGCCAAAATGGAATGTGCGATTCCCTTTTGCATGTACTGCCTCTTAAAGAGTTTCATTTCAGCCCATCCGCTTGTGCATAGTCAGAATTCTATTAAATTATTCTTACCCTGGAGAAACATTATGCTTTATAATTCATTTTGTTTTATTTAACGTTTTTGTATTCTGAGCAGAAGCCCATGTTCCACTCGAACAGTTTTGCAACTATACATAATTTTACCCACCAAGAAGCTGCTGGTGTAGGCATAAGCTCTTGATGCAAAAGCTATCTGGCTTGATGGGGGTGAAGAATGTTAGAGCTTAATGTGAGAGTTGCCGCTGACATTCTGCCTAAACTGAAATTCAAAGTGAATTTGGGGACTCCTCTGGGTGAGAAAATACAGTGAATACCCTGCTAGAGCCCTCGCACCTCATTCCCAAAGCCCGGCACCTCATTTACCCAGCTTTGGGGCACAAGAGCTGAAGGGGATGTCAATTTTTTGCCTTGCACAGGGTGTCATAGTACCAAGGTCCACCCCTGGTTCCATCAGTTCCAGCCAGCATATCCTGTGATCAGGGATCATAGGAAGCTGTATTCCAGTAACATCCGAAGTCCACAAATGCCCCATACTTGGACCAAACCATGCTTGTATTATTCTATCTTGTCATGAACTGGCAAGCCAATGGGGAGGAGGGTCCCCAGGGAGGAGGGTAGCTGGGACTAGGACGCACAAGGGCAAGCTGGGGATGGAGAAGGAGATGTTGTTGTAGGAAATACTCACAGGGTGACGGAGGATGATGAGGGAATGTGGGGGGTCAGTACACAGGAACCAGAGCAGCAGGACCCATCACCAGAGCCAGAGGGGTCCCTGTCTCCCCAAACATGGCAGGCTCTGATATGTAGGGAGCAGCAGGCAGGGCACTCCAGCAGGCTGAAGCAGACAGGGGCCCAAAGTCCAGCTCCCTAGCTGGCCAGGTGGGGCTCGCTAGCTCAGGAAAACAGCCTCTACTCACACATAGAACCTTGGCAGAGACACATGCCCGACTGGCATGTTCCCTCCTTCCTGGACAATTGTTTGGGAGCGTCTCATAAGCTTCTTCAGCCCGAACACCACAGTGACTGGTGTCAGAAGACCTCCAGCACACTTAGGATCCGCAGAGCTTGCGCAGTTGCATAACAGACCACAGCAACCCAGCATGTAGGCTAATCTACTTTATTACATATAATACACATGAGGAGCACTTCATCATGGCTCCCTCTCTCTCTAGCATCAGGCAGCAAAGAGAAAGAACAAAGGAACAATAGTTCCACTTCTGGGACACACAGTAAGACAAACATCCTGTCTTCTGTCACTTCCCACTTCCCACTCTGTGGAATGAAAACACATACCCAGTCATGTGATAAACAATAAACCCATGACTGCACATGAGGAATGAATATCCCAACAGGAGGGGTATGATTCCTTTGCTGGAGTTGGCTTGGAGCAGGTGAGAGTCACATCCCTCATCAAGCCCAGATGTTGCAATCAGCATGCAAAGTATAAAAGGGCAGCAGAGTTGAAGTGCTGTGTCTGCTCAACTGCCCATGTTTATGGACCTCAGCTTGGTTTCTCCTGAATCTCTGTGGAACTGTGTTTTGGTTTAGATATGTGGATTGATCCTGGACTGGGGACTTGACCATACTGACTTGCTGCCAGGTAGGCTAGGGGTTCGGGACATCTCTAGAAACCATGTGTTTGTTTTACCTAGGGATAGACAAATTGGCCAGTTTCTGATCTATGTCTCTTTTGCATGCGTCCCTTCCACCCCCTTTCTATTATAATCTGTAGATTTTTTTAAAAAAAGAAAACAAATATGCACAGAAACCCACATTTAAATGTGTTTTAAATGCATGTTTTCTCAAATATGTGTTTGTAAATATATTCAGTCTCAAATGGCACACTTGTAAACACATTTTGCTCTGGTTTTTGAGACGAGCTGAGTTACAGCATCTGAAAAGTGTAAAAACTTGTGGATGGTGACATACTGTGCCACACATAAGTCCAGGATGAAAGGAGAAGGTCAGTTTACAAGGGAACTCACAATGATCAAATTCTGCTGGATCCCTCTAACATAAAACTGCCAATCAAATGTTACCCAAGCGGCTTCTAAAGCAAATTTGGGGGCTGCCCCTTGAAAGCTAAGGGTTTCAAAAGCAGTTTCAGTAACTCTAGATACATTTCACAAGACTGTACGGTCTTGGTCACACTCATGTGTCTATTTTAAGGCGCTCCCAAAATGTACTCTCTAAACTGCTCTTTACATTTGGACGATTCTTCTCCTTGTGTGATGATGGGTACAGTAGGGTACAGTAGTAGCTATCTGTACCTCTTCCATTGCATCCCTATCATTGGTTTTTTTTTTTTGCTCTGCGTGTGCTGGAGTGAAAATGTCCACAGCAAGGTACTTGCTGGATTTATGAAGGCTGGAAGTGATAAGCATCCATGAATACCACAGGCTCCCCAATGAATATGCTTATGTGTGGCAGGTGGCAGGACAGGACACGAGATGATGATGAAAGGGGTAGATTTAACCAGTGAATACCTTTCACAATTTGTAAATATATAAGGGGGGGGAGGGATGGAACACCCAAATAGGGCTTCTTTCTTAGACTAAAATAGATGCCCCTTGCCATTGTTCTAAATCACCACCTTTGGGGAAAGGACATGACTCAGTGGCAGAGCATCTACTTTTCATGCATAAGGGTCTAATTTCAATCTCCAGCATCTCAAGAAACCACTCTGTTGGGTTACAGGTAGGTAGCCGTGTTGGTCTGCCATAGTCAAAACAAAATAAAAAATAAAAAAATTCCTTCCAGTAGCACCTTAGAGACCAACTAAGTTTGTTCTTGGTATGAGCTTTCGTGTGCATGCACACTTCTTCAGACACCCAACTCTGTTGGGTGTTGGGCTTTGAATGCTAACGTTGGTATAATTCTAACACTATACAGTCATATCTCGGGTTACGACTGCTTCAGGTTGCGCGATTTCGGGTTGCAACCCTAACCCGGAAGTAACGGAACGGGTCCATGCATGCGCAGAAGCGCTAAATCACACTTTGTGCATGCGCAGAAGCGCCGAATTGCATCACTCGTGTGTGCAGATGCAGCGGCGTGGGTTGCGAACATTGTGGGTTGCGAATGTGCCTCCCGCATGGATCACGTTCGCAACCTGAGCGTCCACTGTATACATATGAGCCAAATTCATTTAGTTTCTGATGGGGCAGAAAGAGGGCTTTGTAAGCTTCAAGGACCTTTACAGAAGGTATGTGTATTTCTGCAAGCACTCAGGCTGCTTCCCATAATTGTCAGTGGAGGCAAACGATCCCAGTGTCACGGGATAAAGATAGGTTTTTCCTCAGGGTGGTAATGTGCTTACATTCAGTGGTATAGATGTGAATAAGAGGCATTTTCTGGGAGAAAGTAAAGCACACTATTAGTATATTGGCTAAACCTGCTAATGCTCCTGGTGCCTATTGTAGCTAGTTTAATTTGTGCCTGTAGATTTAAATAGGAGTTACTGTGAATTGAGCCTGCTCCTGTAATTGCTTACCAGTTAACTTAATCAGAAGAAGATATGTTGGAATGCAACTAATACAATCCTGTTGAGACTGAAGTTGAGGTTTGCCTATTAGCTAGCTGAGGACCAATTCCAGCACTTTGGGTAATAACACGGTGTGACTTTTTATATGTGGCAATTATAAAAAGTCATTGCTGGCTGATTATGTGTTAACTTGAGAATTCCAGCTGATAGTTTCTTTGCTATAAACTGCATCTCTACATTAGCAGTAGATATTTACCTTTATATAGTAGATGATGATTTGTTTCCCTTGTTGCTGTTAGTTTCTAAACCTTGAATATCCCTGTTCCCCTGAAATTTTAGTTTATTATGTATTAAAAGTTTTAAATGAGATCACTAAAGAAATAAGTTGATTTTCATGGTTAGAATGAGTATACTTGTGGGAAGAACAAGTGTAAAATAGCTAGGAGAGTGCAGCAACTTTGGTCAGATCCCATATCTTGAACTGCAATGGAGTATCTTGGGGAGATTATTGGCTTCTCCAAGGTGAAGCAGAATTTGTACAAGATGCCTCAGGTTGAAGCAGGGATCCTCCAAATTGCCTTATGGAAGAGCAACAGGGCATGTGGAGGCTGGGGGACAACTTTGTACAATCCAAGGTTATAAAATCCAAGTTTGGATTACTGCAATGCGCTCTATGTGGGGCTACCTTTAAAGGTGACCCAGAAACTGGTGACTGGGAGTAGCCACCATGACCACATAACACCAGGCCTTAAAGACCTACATTGGTTCCCAGTACATTTATGAGCACAATTCAAAGTGTTGATGCTGACCTTTAAAGCCCTAAATGGCCTCGGTCCTGTATACCTGAAGGAGTGTCTCCACCCCCATCGTTCAGCCTGGACACTGAGGTCCAGGGCCCGAGGGCCTTCTGGTGGTTCCCTTACTGCAAGGTTACAGGTAACCAGGCAGAGGGTGTTCTCAGTGGTGACACTTGCTCTGTGGAATGCCCTCCCATCAGGTGTCAAGGAAATAAACAACTATCTGACTTTTAGAAGATATCTGAAGGCAGCCCTGTTTAGGGAAGTTTGATGTTTTATCTTGTTTTTAATATTCTGTTGGGAGCCGCCCAGAGTGGCTGGGGAAAGCCAGCCATATAGATGGGATATACATTTTTTCTTCTTCTTCTTCTTCTTCTTCTTCTTCTTCTTCTTCTTCTTCTTCTTCTTCATTTTAATTTTAAGGAAGACACCATGATGCAGTGGTCAAAGAGCTCCTTTGCAATTGATGTCTTGTTTGTGGTTGTAGGAAATTATATCACCAGTATTTTCTATACTCAGTGGTGGGGAGGTGTTGATGGCATGATAACATAGGCTTTCTCTTTGTTGCTTCTTGCTTTTCCACACATTCTTTTTGATGGAATAGCAAATGTTAGAAAGACTTTGAGGGCATTCCTCCTTTACCCAGCCTTTTCCAATCCATGAGATCACACCACCATCAGCCTCATTTGTTCCTGTGTAGACAGCAGTCCATCTTGCTCAGGCAAAGAAGTCACCAGAGAGGTTTGCAGAGCAGAAAGAAATCCCCCTCTCACTTTCCCCCTACACACCCCAAAATATGCAGAAGAAGCTTAGGCAAGTTAATATGGAGGATTTGAGGGTGGGTGAAGTATGAGCCTTGGAGAAACAGTTTTGCAGTGCCTGCATCAGCCTGCTCTTCAAATCAGGACACTTTGCTTGCTGCTGAGTGTGCAGTACTTACGGTAGTTTTTTGACCTAGGGCCAGCTCTTGCAAGTCTATGGTTTTCTTTTCTTCTTCTTTTGCAGCTTAATTTTTTATTATTTTTTTTCAAAGTTTCACAAACTGATTTCACATCAAATAATTGCTTTATTTCACATGCTGACTTCCCACCCTCCCTTCTGCAGTGTTTATAATCAAACCATTTTCTACTACATTATATATCGGACTCCTCAATTACAAAACAACAACAACCTTCTAATACAATTATATTATCAGGGGTTTTTTTCTGCTGCTCCAATCTCGAATTTTGCCCATGGTTTCATTTGTCCATAATACTTATTTAAATACTTCAGAAAGGCTCCCCAGTAGTCTATAAAAAATTTCATCGTAAGTATGCAGTTTTCAATTGCCCACATAACACCAGCAAATTGTAAAGCTAGCATTCCAGGGAGGAAAAAAAAACTCTTCAGGTACCTTCTGAGGTTTGACAGGCTTAATCTGCTCAGAGAGAGAAAATATGCTTGTATATTTCATCAAAACCAGGAATATTTTTTTCCCAAAGTTAAATGGTTCCACAAACAAACAAGTTCAGTATGTCCAGCACAAAACCTCCTGGATCTATTTGTATTTTGGCAGGCTTTCCCCACTCTAGAGGGGCTACTGTGGCGGCACATTCCATCCACTTCTCTCAGAACCAAACAGAAGTTACAGCTTTTTTTTTTTTTTTTAATCCCAATACTGAATGGTAAAAAAAGTAAAGGACCCCTGACAGTTAAGTCCAGTCACGAACGACTCTGGGGTTACGGCGCTCAAATCGCTTTACTGGCCGAAGGAGCCGACGTTTGTCCACAGACAGTTTTTCTGGGTCATGTGACCAGCATGACTAAGCCGCTTCTGGCGAACCAGAGCAGTGCACAGAAACGCCATTTACCTTCCCGCTGCAGCGGTACCTATTTATCTACTTGCATTTTGACGTGCTTTCAAACTGCTAGGATGGCAGGAGCTGTGACCGAACAATGGGAGCTCCCCCCGTCGCGGGGATTCGAACCACCGACCTTCCGATCGGCAATCCCTAGACTCAGTGGTTTAGACCACAGAGCCACCCGTGTCCCTAGAGTGAATGGTAGTGAAGAAATGAAACCTTGGTTCTTCTGAAGTGGATTTGGAGACCAAGCCAGATCAAGAAGCCTTTGAAGCACTAGGGGCAGACATTTTTCTAAAGTATTGTACTGGGATCTTCACCAAATATTACACTCTGTGAATGTCCCTGAAATCAGCCAAAGCAGACACATAAGCTCCCACCCCCTCTGAAACGATGTAAATTCATAATTTGAGTTGCAATTTATCAAGTATCTGGCAAAGGTTCAGAAACATGACAAAACTTTTGGGATTTCAACATCCTTTCTATATAGCTTACAGGGATAAGTGTGATCAGCCATGTAGTTGCTGGCTTGCATCAAGTCTAGACTTTAAGATGTGTTTGCTTGAGCTGCAGAGTGATAAAGTCAAGCTAATTAATCTGTCCAGTTTTCATTGTCTTTGAATAAGAATGGCAAGTGCTTTGCTTTTCTGTTTGCTTCAATAATAGGTAAAATAAGGTTCTTTTCTAGTTGATTGTGGCTGATATTCTGTGGATATAGCAGGTCTGCCTGCCTGTGATCAATAGGAAATACTTGGGTTTTTGACACAAATATAAGATTTTTTAAAATCCTCCTATTTCATTGCACATGAAAGGCATAGGATGGACGAGAAAAAGACTCCATCTTATTTGTTAAAATGAATCTTTGATAAAAAAAATCTTCTGTTTCATTTCCAAATTGGGGGAAAATGAGCAATGGCATGATAAAGATGAACAGAAAATCTGAAGAATATGACGGCATCAAAGGATATCATGTATTCATCTTGATTACATAGGCCTTAGAAATAATTGAAATACTGCTGCTACCAGGGACTTCCTGCAGTGTGGACTAATGCCCTTAAAGCTTCTCACTAAGGACAACGGAGGTACCTTTTGTCTAAAAGCAGATATGCATGCTGGGAGCAAGAGCCCCATCTAAGAGAGGCTCTTTTTAAAAAAAGAAACAAGATGAAGTACTTCCATTATATTTTTGAAAAGCTAGATCTGTACAGCACATGTTTTTAAAGTCACACTAACTCTTTGATTTTAAAGGAAGCGTGTGTGCAATAACATAACATATGCAATATAGAACATTGGGTTGTATCCAGCAAAGGACATCGATTTGCAGAATGGAACTCCAGCTCCCTCTCCCAGAGGGTTCTCGGATTTCCACAGCCCTCCAGCAAATATCTAAGGCGTGCTTGTGGGTGTGCAGGGAGAAGAATGGGACGGGAAGTTCTGCTTGTGCAACAGAAGTCCAACCATGAATGGGAATGCTTCATTGGCTACAACCCATTGCATTGAATATTTTATTTTCCTGTTTTTGAACAAGTGGTTTGATTATTTGAGTGGGTTAAGAAATGGTAGTTCAATATACAGTGGGTACCTCGGGTTACATACACTTCAGGTTACGTACGCTTCAGGTTACAGACTCTGCTAACCCAGAAATATTACCTCGGGTTAAGACTTTGCTTCAGGATGAGAACAGAAATTGGGCAGCGGTGACGCAGCGGCAGGGGGAGGCCCCATTAGCTAAAGTGGTGCTTCAGGTTAAGAACGTTTCAAGGTTAAGAACGGACCTCTGGAACGAATTAAGTACGTAACCAGAGGTACCACTGTACACTCATTCATCAAACAACTCGGAGGGATACAGGGAGTTATTAAGCCTCCTCAATACGATTTAAGGAGGCCAGTGCTATTTGTTGGACTTGGAAACTGTGTATTTCAGTTAGTGGCATTTTTCCCGAAAATGTGACACTTTTAATTTAATTAGTAGTTTTCTTTCCCACCTCCAGCCCTTGGGATAGGATGGGACTTGGAGGACACAATGTATTTTGATAATTAAGAGATCTTAGAAAACAAGGCTTAGACTTCAAGCCTTTGCACGCTTACCTGGGCTTGGCAGTAAGCTTAACTGAACTCAGGTGAGGCTTACTTCTGATGCAGAGAATGGAGCTGTTAAATATTGTAGCCATTTTCTCCTTACTGAGCATAATAATAATAATAATAATTAATAATAATAATAATTTATTATTTATACCCCATCCATTTGGCTGAGTTTCCCCAGCCACTCTGGGCGGCTCCCAATACAGTGTTAAAAACAATACAGCATTAAATATTAAAAACTTCCCTAAACAGGGCTGCCTTCAGAGGTCTTTTAAAAATAGGATAGCTGCTTATTTCCTTGACATCTGATGGCAGGGCGTTGCACAGGGCAGGCGCCACTACCAAGAAGGCCCTCTGTCTGGTTCCCTGTAACCTCAATCCTCACAATGAGGGAACCGCCAGAAGGCCCTCGGCGCTGGATCTCAGTATGCGGGCTGAATGATGGGGGTGGAGACGCTCCTTCAGGTATACAGGACCGAGGTCATTTAGGGCTTCGAAGCACCAACACTTTGAATTGTGCTCAGAAACGTACTGGGAGCCAATGCAGATCCATCAGGACCGGTGTTATGTGGTCCCGGCGGCCACTCCCAGTAACCAGTCTAGCTGCCACATCCTGGATTAATTGCAGTTTCCGGGTCACCTTCAAAGGTAGCCCCACGTAGAGTGCATTGCAGTAGACCAAATGGGAGATAACTAGAGCATGCACCACTTTGGCGAGACAGTCGGCGGGCAGGTAGGGTCTCAGCCTGCGTACCAGATGGAGCTGGTAAACAGCCGCCCTGGACACAGAATTAAGCTGCGCCTCCATGGACAGCTGTGAGTCCAAAATGACTCCCAGGCTGCACACCTGGTCCTTCAGGGGCACAGTTACCCCATTCAGGACCAGGGATCCCCCCCACCCCCGCCCACCCCCTGTCCCCCAAAAACAGTACTTCTGTCTTGTCAGGATTCAACCTCAATCTGTTAGCCACCATCCATCCTCCAATCACCTCCAGACACTCACACAGGACATTCACCGCCTTCACTGGTTCTGATTTAAAAGAGAGGTAGATTTGGGTGTCATCGGCATACTGATGAACACCCAGTAGAAAAGCATTGCTAGATTGGACCATACATCTAATCTAGAATTCTGCTTCCCGCAGTGGCAAAACTGTTAGCTCTGGAAACAAAACAAAAAAAGGCAAAAAAAGAGAAGGAAATGGTTCTCCTTGTTAGTAGGCATCAGTCACAGGTATTCAAAGGTATGCTGCCTCTGAGAATGATTTAGCCATAATTGTTAATACCTGTTGATAAGTCTATCTCAACTGATTTGGTTTAATCTCATTTTAAAGCTATCTAAGGAAGTGGCTAAGCTATCACCATATCTTGGAGCGTCGAAACCCTTAAGTAATCATATGTTGTGTAGTTGTACACTTCCCTTTTCTTCCTGCATCTACTGAGCAATCCGTTTCATTGGATCTAAGATTAGTTAGATCAGGTTATCTTTGAGTAAGACTTTCACTTTTTTAAAAAGAAGCCATCTTGTCTTTTCCAGTTCCCTTGACTCTGCTCATTAACCACGCTGGCATCCTTCTGAACCTGTCCCCAACTTTCCTAATCTATGCAATGTGTTCTAAGTCAGCTCCTGTTATTGTGGTTTTAAGTAACCTCAAAGTATTCAGAAGAGATTTGACCCTCTTGACTGTCCCTTTCAACTAGCTTTTAATTAAATTCTCTTCTGAAATTAAGTGTTGACCATGCTGGATTTTTCTGGGCAGCTTTCCAGTTACTTAAAGATGAATTTGATAGCACTATTTTGGCACTCTATTAGCTGTAGCTGAGCGATTCAGGAGCAGCTGCATAGTGTGCGAGATCCTGGAAACCACTCAGAATTAAGTCAAGGCTTGCCTCCCTCTCGTTGGCTCTACAACCCACTCTTCAAAGACACTGTCATTTATCATCTCTAGAAAATGTCTTTGTCACAACCTGAATGTATATGACTTCCCCAGTGAATATGACTGTAATTGAAGTTGCCCATAATGACAACACATTTCTCGTATGGCTGTTGGGCTGATTTCTTTCTCTGATCAGAACCACAGATCAAAAGAGCTGAAAATTTTCATAAATCTGCCCATTGAAATGACATTTCAGAAAGTTCTGCAGATCTTTTTAACGTACAAATAAAAGGTACTTCAACACACAAGATATATATATGCAATGTCTACTCGTATCCCATATTATGGTTGAAGTTATTATATTTGTAATGCTGTGTGCATGGTTTGTTTTTAATGCAGCAAAGATTGGATATCTATCTATCATCTATCATCTATCACCATCAGAGTTTTTGTCAGGAGCCAATGGGCACCAGGTGAAGGAAACCTTACTGTAGCAGAGCAGGATTAGGCCTGGTTCATGCCTAGATCTGGGAACTATAACTATGCTAGGTAGACGTAGGAGTGAATTTTATTTGGTTTGCATTTTAATGTGAATCTACCTAGTTTTCATTTCCCAGACCACTATTCAAACCAAAATACAGCTATCTTTCAAGAGGCATCCCTCTCTGAATTTTGCAATGCATTCCTATCTAGTAAAATGCATTATATTTTGGGGGAGTTGCTTGTGAGAATGTATATGGAATTGGGCATGCGAAAGTGCATATGAACCAACTTTTTTAGAAGTGGCAAACTGATTCAGAAGGGATTTGTGCCCTTGCATGAACGCCCAGCATCTAGATCTGTTTTGCAGTTCATGGGACTCGCATTGTGTGTAGAACCAGAGAATTGGTCAGCAATGCAGGTGCTCCCAAAGAGCATTGTGTTGCCTTGAAACACAGAGCTGTGGGAGGTGGGCCTTGGTTTGCTTTCCAAATGGAAACAGTGGCTGGCATGGTTGGGCAATGGTAGTGCTTCTGTCACTTGCCAGGACAGTGCATAGCACTGCCACAGGTTGGTATGACATGTCGGTGAATAGTAGTAACCCACTGCAGCCAAGCAGTGGTGTAGGAAGGGGGGTGCGGTGGGTGAGGTTTGCCCCGGGTGTCATCACTGAAGGGGGTGAAAAAATGGCAAAAATATGTTTTTTAAAAATAAGAAATTCCCATTGCAAAAAAAGGTTTTAAGTGCTTATGCTCACAATGTTAAGTAAATAAACCAGAAAATAACACTTGCAACTGTAAGTACCGTGTTTTTCCTTCTTTTAATAATTTCAATGCCAAGAAATTTTCCGCACCGGGTACCACCTGACCTTGCTACGCCACTGCAGCCAAGTGGGCATAGGTTACCAGGATGCACAGAAGTGAGATTTTCTGTCAGAGGTCTTTAGAGAGCTATGGAGATAGAGGACATTTGTGTGTGTGTGTGTGTGTGGAAACCTGTTGCCATGGAGGCTTTGAGATTATAAATTTATCCAGTCCCCTGCGTTCCAGTCCCCTTGCATAGATCAGTCTTGCTTTTTTTATTTTCCTTGTGTGTGGGAGAGTAGATATGCAACAGGTGGCCCTAAAGGACAGAAAAATGCAGAATCTGGTATTCAAAGAACTAGGAGAAACAAGACCTGTTAGTGTAGCGATTTGCCCACATGATTTTTATTGCAAGCTACACACTTTCAAAAGCAATTAAAAGGCCCGAAGGTTATTGCTTTAAAACTCTTCCTTCTAGACCAACAAACCCATGATCTTGGCATCGTGTATAATGCCTTCAAAAGGTGAAGCTGGTAAGCTTACAGTACAGAGAGAGAACAAGAGAGATTCACTCCTTTAGTTCTTCCTTAAGATGATATATTTATTGTATTTCTGCCGTGTACATAGTGAACTAAAGAATTATTAAATAGATTTTCAGTTCAAAGGAGTAAAATGCCAATAATTTCAGCAACTGCACACTTATAAAGCCTGAAGCTCAAAAATGGTGTTTTGTGCTTAGCTGTGAAACAGAATTGAAAAGGCAGAATTAAAATTAAAAAAATCACTGATGGAATAGTAATTGGCTGCCAGTTGAGAGACAATAATTGTAAATTCCATCAAAGTAAGAGCTATAAAATTAAGAAACCTGGTCAAATATCATTAAGTCATGGTTCAGGACTTTAAAAAAAAGAAGAAGAAGAAGAAGTTAACACAGCACTATGATGATGTGCTTTGAAAATAGATAACCTGTGAGTCAAATCTAGCCCCTGAAATCTTATGTGGCCCAGCAAATTTTAGGCAAGGTATGCTAAGATGCCCAGTTTCACCCATAAGGAAAAGGGGAAAAAATGTGTCCAAGTGTTAAGGCAGATATTCTACGTAGTCATATTACCTCTCAATTTGTATACAGGGCACATTAAAAATGTTAAACTTACCTGTTATGTCTGAGGTCATAACTTTGGCCCTTAATATCCCTTAAAAAAACAAACCAACAGTTTAAATTAGAAAGTTATTTGTCGTGTGATGTCCCCAAACCCTGTTGGAGTAGGGAGTAGCTATTGCAGGTGGTGACACTCAGTCAAGAGCTTAACTTCTCTTAGGCAGGGAGAGGGGAAGTGTTCTTTTGAAGAAAGTGTTGTGAGCCATCTATGATGGAAGCTTTATAACAGGCATGCCAAACTTGGCCCTCCAGCTTCTTTTGGGACTACAATTCCCACCATCCCTGACCACTGGTCCTGTTAGCTAGGGATCATGGGAGTTGTAGGCCAAAACATCTGGAGGGCCGAGTTTGGCCATGCCTGCCTTTTAAGAAGCTGCTGCAGGAGTGGGACTGTGAATATCATGGGAGGGGTGTTTCCTGGACCAAGGTGAAACATTGAAGCTCCCTTCTGACTTTTGCTATTGGCTGCTGCATGTTGTTAATGGTGGAATCTACACACACATTAAAAAAAAAAACACTGTGAAAATGCTTTTTTAAAAAAAGTTTTGAAAAATATATTGAATTTGCCATAGCTCACCATCACCATCTTAGTCGCACATTTGTTTATTGCACTTTACAACACTCTTGAAATGTTTCATTTGCAGCAGGATACCTGAGTCCTATGTAATCTTGTTATATTTATAGCTTTGAATTTTTGGGGGTATATTTGCTATTGTGTTGCTTTGTTGAGTTGCTAGGGAATTCTTTTTGCACTGTTTGGTTTTGAAACACATTGTTTTCTTTGTTGTAAGCAACTTTGAGCATGATTGGAAAAGTGGCATACAAGCAAAATGAGTGAACGAGTGTTAGTTCAAATATACACCTTGTCAAAAAGCAGAGGTGGAAAGAAACAGGGTAGTTCTCAAACCTGCTGTTTCCACACAATGGCCAGGAAAGAATGGTAGTGCAAGGAAGGTTTGCTCAGAAATTCAAATTGCTCTCCCCCTGACAGTCCCCGATGGCAAATTTGCATAGAGAAAATATTGTGTGACAGGGCAGCCACAGATTTGTGGTCAAACTTCTGGGACATTGGTAGCTCTCTGGTCAAGAGATTTGCTTCTGCTGCACAAGTGCAGCTATTTTTATGGAAGGTCCGAACAACATATTACATTTTCTACATTAATGTAACCCTGAGGAGGGTCAAAGTTAATCATGTAGCAAACGTTTTGAGTGTTGAAAATGGCCTTTGCTCTACAGCCATTTTCATGATGAGACTGAATACAGTGAACATTTAAGTTGGGAAGGGAACAGGGAGGGATACATTTTATGGTAGTGTGCCATATGGTTATGAATTTAGGTCTTGTTATGAAGACCATCCAATGGTTATTTACAGCGTGTATCAATAGTGGATGCATCAGCCTTTATTTTTTATTTTTTTCATTCCACTATTAGATTGTTTTTTTCCTGAAATTACAGTGAAAGAGCTTTTTGCTGTTGTTTTGTCTCCTTTAATGAGATGCACATATAGACCAATCAATAAAGCAGAGCTTGGAACCAATTGCCTGTCCTAAAAAGACTACTTCTATTGGAAAGGGACAAAATTAGAAATACTCTGGTGTGATGAGTCTGCTGAATTCCTCAGCACTCTGGATATTGCCCCATCTCTTTTTGAGAAGTCTCTGATATTTTGGTGATACTCTTTTCTGAAATCTAATTATGAACGAAGGAAACTAAGAAAAACCAGCACAATGCTTGGAAATACATTTTCTTCTTTTTTTAGAAGAAGCAAATCCAAGAACTTGGCTTCCCAGGTCCTAGAGATGTAATAATTCCAGGTATGATTTTTGACTACCAAATATGCTTATGACTCTGAAACAGGTGAAGTACAAGAAACAGAATAATCTGATTTCCCCCAGAGAGTGTTTCCTGTCCCCTTTTACTAGAGACATGGTTTGAAGGATACTCTATTTTTTTTCCTTTTAGGAAAAAAAAAATCTGTCTGCTCTGGGTGGCCTCTGGGAATTCTGGAAGAACACATTTTTTTTATATACAACTTGAATCAGTAGAGCACATAAGTTACCACTCCAGCCAAGGGAAATGAAAATTGTATTGGCATGCTCATGGTGCACAAACCCAATGTCTATAGCCTTCAGTCATAAATCCATGGGTAGTGACACCCAGTAGGGTCACTTCAATTGAACACAGGAGTTCAAAAGGTACTTCCAAGTGTCACCTTTTTTTTAACTCTAAAATCTCTGTGGGGTTTTTGTTTGAAGGTAGGTTAGAGTCACATACAGCTTTCTGGGACAGCAGAAATGCCTGAAGGACATTATGCAGACTGATGCTGCTTCTCCCTTGAAACATCTTTTGGCTTGTAGCTGCAGTGGTTTAGCTTGTATGTCTTTTATTTTCCATGGGGAGGCTGCTGCAAACAGCTTCTATGTGAGTGATCTATGCCTATGGTTCTAACATCAAGGATGGCTTTGCCACTTACTTTTGTACCCTTCTGGGGCAGGACTCCTCCCTGTCAACAGATGCATCCCAGAATGCCAAAAGGTTTCACACACCGGTGGGGAATCACATAAGGCACTCTAGATATCATAGTGTTTGGCACAGATAATTTGCCACATGGAAATGGTTGTGGCAAGTGTATCATGTAGATTTGCTGTGGAACAGGAAGGGGATCTTCTTACACGGTTAGCTCCCAGTACGTTTCCGAGCACAATTCAAAGTGTTGGTGCTGACCTTTAAAGCCCTAAACAGCCTCGGTCCTGTATACCTGAAGGAGCGTCTCCACCCCTATCATTCAGCCTGGACACTGAGATCCAGCGCCGAGGGCCTTCTGGCGGTTCCCTCACTGCGAGAAGCAAAGCTACAGGGAACCAGGCAGAGGGCCTTCTCGGTAGTGGCGCCCGCCCTGTGGAACGCCCTCCCAGCAGAGGTTAAAGAGATAAACAACTATCTGACATTCAGAAAATACCTGAAGGCAGCCCTATTTAGGGAAGTTTTAAACCTGTGATATTTTAATGTATTTTAATATCTGTTGGAGGCTGCCCAGAGTGGTTGGGGAGACCCGGCCAGATGGGCGCGGTACAAATAATAAAATTATTATTATTATTATTATTATTATTATTATTATTATTATTATTTATTATTATTAACTTAAACCTGAGAACCCTTGCTGCCATATGTAAATGTAAATTGCAACTGCCCAACCTTTCAGAATGAAGCTGACCTGAAAATTATTTTAGCATGAATGCATCTATTTCCCCATGCTGGAAAACAGGAGAAACGGGATCTGATACATTTGCAAAGAGAGCAGACGCGACCTTGATACCGATCTCGGAGTTTTATAATGGCCTTTGACATCATCGAGAGCCAGTATAGCGTATTTGTTAGATTGTAGGACTACAACCTGGGACACCACTGCTCAGCTCACTGTCTCTCAGCCTAACCTGTTTTATGAGAATAGAATAAGGAGGGAACAACCAAGTATGCTGTCTTGAGTGCCTTGGAGGAAAATTGGGATATAAACCTAATAAATAAATGAAAAATAAATCGTTGGTGCTCACAAGTTATGAGAAGGTTTGCCAGGTTCTGGCCTGTTGTGAGCTTAGAAGTCTCATAATGTTCTATTTAAGAAACAGGTGAGTATTATGAGACCCCCAGCATTCATCTCTGGTTCAGTTTGAAATGTCAGCTGGAGAAGAATATACGGCTTAAACCCATTCCAGCTTCTATGCCCACCAAATGAGTGTTTGTGGCGAGGAGTGGTCCCACCTGGGTTTCTGTTGGCCAAAGGATCATTTGAGACTTGAGAGATTTTATGAGCTCAGTTGCTTGCAAATGTTTGAGTTGCTGCTGATTGAGGGGGAAAACCTACACTGCCACAGGGAACTGTCTTGCCCTAAGGCAGGCATCCCCAAACTTCGGCCCTCCAGATGTTTTGGACTACAATTCCCATCATCCCTGACCACTGGTCCTGTTAGCTAGGGATGATGGGAGTTGTAGTCCCAAAACATCTGGAGGGCCAAGTTTGCCTATGCCTGCCCTAAGACATGCAGGGACTATCCTCCACCAGGCAGTTTTTAAGGGTTTGGCCTCTTGTCCTGTTCCTTCTCCCTTCCTATGACTGCTTGCCATAGAGAAGAGAAGATTTGAGGCAATGTGGAGTGTGCATAGAACTGAAGTGGGCTTGGGGGGTTATTAAGGATTTTGGATTTGTTTAGCAATTAGTCGAGCTGTTTCCTATTAGGAAAGAAGCTCAGCTCGTTCCAGTTTGAGTAGGTTGGTGCCTGCCTCTGCTTACAGACTCTACTTTAGAAAATTTTGCCTCAAATACTTAGAAAAACCAGTAGGCAATGGTTTTTGCTGACATCTCAGTCTCTTTGTTAATCTTTGTCAGCCTGTGTTATAGGAAAGACTTCCAGACTGCTGTAATTATAATGCAGTCTATGATGGCTGTGTGCTACACAGGATCCTTGATAGGACTATGGAAACATAGAGTGGTAAGAGACCTTCATACTTATCAGAATTCTCTTGTAGCAGTTTTCATTAGATCATCCTCATTTTTATACCTATGTGTTATGCATTATACATACATACATAGATGATGATGATGATCTCTTAAAGCACAATGACTAAGAATGTAAGCACACAGCAAAGCAGGGAATTCCTGGTTTAAATCTCACAGTGACCTTAGGCAACCATTACTCCTTTCAACTCCTACCCTGTCTTCAATATGGTGGTAATAAAAATAGTCTAACTTATAGTGCAATTGTAAGGATTGTTGATAAAATATATGTGAAGAGCTTAAATGAGTATTGCACCCATGCTGATATTATATAGATCCATAGCAGGTTTTAATTTGATGTATTTTTTTTTAGAAAGAAAGAAAGATTCACAACTCAAAATACTACATTTTGTGTTTCATTGAAAATACCTTAGTACATCTGCGGCTATCAGCTATTCCATGAAATTTATGCTGATGTGCTGTGAAAATTTATCTGAAGAATTTGCATGATCCTTACAAATGCATTCTAAATGGTAATAAAGAAACCATGGCTCACACGTTCCGAGGACTTGAGCATGTCCACAAATGTAGAAATTATTACAAAGGTTACTCGACATGAGAAATACGTGGTGCTGTGCCAAAACCTCAGAAAGAAACTTCCATTTCTGCTTCATTCTCAGGGCACTTTAGCATTTCTGTGACTTTGGGATGCTAAGCTTACCTTATTATTGAAAGCTGGCTGAGGATGGTATCTGGTTTTCTTTCCAGTAAACATTTATGCAGTACTTTTCAGCCTCCCTGGGTGCTTGTACTCCAACATCAGAAAAAGTTTATGTGAGGAGTTATCGTATGATGTCTTCTCCTGGCCTTGATTTAATACTAGCAATAATCTCACCAGTGGTCTGCATCCTACAGCCTTCCTGGATGCCCGTGCTTCAAAAAAGCCCAGGTACCCAGGAAGGCTGCAGGATGCAAAGCACTGGTGAGATTGTTGGTAGTAAAGGAAAGCCTCAAAAGGAAGGTAGGTATGTGTGGGAAACTCAGCACCCAACCTATGGGAAATTCAACAGAAAATATATCCCTTTGATAATTTCCAAATAAAATTTCATCTGTCATAAATTGATGAAGAGTGGTTTAAAAAAATAGGAATTGTGGGAGAAATAAAGGTTGTGTTTATATAACTTAGAGGTTAGTGAAGAAAGGCTCTCAGCCAGTGTCCATATCTTGTAATTCTGTGTCCAGGGCAGCTGTCTACCAGCTCCATCTGGTACGCAGGCTGAGACTCTACCTGCCCGCGGACTGTCTCGCCAGAGTGGTGCAGGCTCTAGTTATCTCCCACTTGGACTACTGCAATGCGCTCTACTTGGGGCCACCTTTGAAGGTGACTCGGAAACTGCAATTAATCCAGAATGCAGCAGCTAGACTGGTGACTGGGAGTGGCTGCCGAGAACATATAACACCGGTCCAGAGAGACCTGCACTGGCTCCCAGTACATTTCCTAGCACAATTCAAAGTGTTGGTGCTGACCTTCAAAGCCCTAAACAGCCTCAGTCCAGTATACCTGAAGGAGCGTCTCCACCCCTATCGTTCAACCTGGACACTGAGGTCCAGCTCCGACGGCCTTCTGGCGGTTCCCTACCTGCGAGAAGTGAGGTTACAGGGAACCAGGCAGAGGGCCTTCTCGATAGTGGCACCTGCCCTGTGGAACACCCTCCCATCAGATGTCAAGGCAATAAGCAACTTTCTTACTTTTAAAAGACCTTTGAAGGCAGCCCTGATTAGGGAAGTTTTTAATGTTTAATGCTGTATTGTGTTTTTAATGTTCGGTTGGGAGCTGCCCAGACTGGCTGGGTATAAATTTTATTGATTGATTGATTGATTGATTGGAATGCCTGGCCACAATTGTGGACAGGGACTCTCTGAATAGAGATCATCATCTTGTGAGACAGAGGAGAGTCTTTCTTAGATGGTCAGTTTTGCTACTCTGCAAGCTATATCCTACTCAGAATGGTGATCAGTGGGATTTCTGTGACTTGAAGCCAACATTTTACCACCAATTCTCCCTGAGCTACAATTGACATGTGTATAAGTACCTGGATTCCCCTCATTTTCTGAGTAAGAATTCCTACTGTGCCTTTCAAAATATTTTACCGTTGCTTTTGTTCCTATGACAAGGGTCAGGGTATTAAAAGGATGTTAGATAACATAGTCTTGGAACAGGTGCTCAGACTACCTCATGACCTCATGATACAAGCAGGAATAACCACATTAGTTCAGGGCTTTCTTGTCTGAACCATTTCAGGATGTGTCTGAAAGCTTGCATGCATCTTCCAGCAGCAACAGCACTCGGGACACAAGCGATCAGGCCTGTCAGCAGTTCCATTTATAACCCCCTCTGTCCTTCACACCCTGTTAAAAGCCTCTCTTGAATTGATTTTTTTTAGGTGCTTTAATGGTAGCTGCTGCATACCAATTGCTGCATGCAACTTAAAAAAAAATTAATACTTAATATACTGGGGTGATAAGTGAGCAGCACTTTGAATTCCACAGAATGGAAAGGCACTATCCTTTAAGATATTAATAAACCTCTGTAAACAGCTGTACATTAAGAAAGCTCCAGAGAGGTCAAAAGAAGAAAAAGGATGGAGTGGGGAGTTAAGGCAGCTTTATAACAATGGCTTTTTGTTCACATCATGCTTCTGAGTCAACATTTGTATTTGTATTTCAGTCTCTGGAGGAATCTCATGTGTGCACAAGCAGTCTCTCTTTCTCTCTATCTTTTTTATATTGATAGAATACAGCCATTTCTGAGGCTATTCAGCACAATTCTGAATTGTTTAAAGTTTTTCAGCATGCATCTGAATGTGATCATACATGATCATACCTGAATTCACATCATTCAAGCTCCTTTTCGGACATTTGACATTGGTATATGACTCATCCTAATATGGAGGGTTGAATTCCTCCAGAGATGCCCTTCTCTCAATCCCACAAATATCTAAAATGTGTTTGGGGTAGATTCAAGAGAGAGGGGTCTCCTCAGTGGCTGCACCAAGACTTTGACATTCTCATTCTATCCTTCTGCTAACCTTTTATTTGGGCAGGCCTCATTAAACCTTCGGCCCTCCAGATGTTTTTGGCCTACAACTCCCATGATCTTCAGCTAGCGGGACCAGTGGGCAAGGATGATGGAAACTGTAGTCTCAAAACATCTGGAGGGCAGAGTTTGAGGAAGCCTGGTTTAATTTTTCCACTGTTGGTTTTCAATTGGCTTTCAGCTGGCTTTTGTGCTACTTTTCTAGAAAGAGAGGTGGCAGAACTCACCATTGAAAACCTCCCTCATTCTCTTAGGGTGGCAATGTCACCAACCTGAGAGGCGCCAGAAATGAGTTCTAGCTGGGGGGGGGGAGGCATGGTTTTACCGCGGTGTAGCTAGCCACTCGAGTGCCTGGTGCGGGGGTGTGTCCTGAAGCTGGGGGCGGGGCAATCCACGGCCATGGAGGCGGGGCGATCTGCGCCCATGGGGATGGGGCGAACCCCTCCGACGCTTGGAGCCTCTCTGTCGCCTCCCCTTCAGCTGTAGGACGGCTGAGTGGTTGTAGGCAGACGCAAGTCCCACGCTGCCGTTTAAGGCAGCGTGAAACCTTCAGGCGCCTAAGCCACCACGTCACTCCTAAAAGGTTTTGTGAGCCCCTTTTAAAAATAACAACTCATTTTGTCACCCCCTCAGTGATGACACCTGGGGTGGACCGCACCCCCTGCACCCCCTTCTTCTGCCACTGGGTTTTATCATGTATACTGCTTCATTGATTCCCCTGAGCAGCTTTTAAAATGTACAGTGGCACCTCTAGTTATGCACTTAATTCGTTCCGGAGGTCCGTTTTTAACCTGAAAACGTTCTTAACCTGAAGCACCACTTTAGCTAATGGGACCTCCTGCTGCGGCCAGCACGCGATTTCTGTTCTCATCCTGAGGTAAAGTTCTTAACCCAAGGTAATGTTTCTGGGTTAGCAGAGTCTGTAACCTGAAGCGTATGTAACCCGAGGTACCACTGTATATCCTATGATTTGCCCTTATACGATCATTTTATTCTGTACTTCTGTGACACTAGTTGCCTTGAGCATCAAATGTAGAAAGGCAAGATACAGTTTGGGTAGATGGGTAAAGTACGGTCCTTCCCAGTGTGTACCCCTCACGCTTCACGTATTGATCTGGGAAAGGATTTAGACCAAACAGAAGGTAGGTAGAACATCCCATAGAAACAAGCTGCTTGATGCTGCACCGAACTGTCTCAGACAATGGATTGACCTTGACAGCTGGCTGGCTAGCCATCAGGGATGTTGCTGTGATTTTAAACAGTTAGAGATTTACATAGTGAAAGATCTAAGGAGCAAGAAAGAAATCAAAAGGCATATATTGTTGGTTTTTGTTGTAACACGAATCAATGACTTTTGAAAGAAGGACCACTTCTAGAGGACCACTTCGAGAAGCAAAGCATAGCCAATGCCTCACTTTCTAAAATAGTCTGCCATCAGGTTCAAGTACACAAATGCTGCTTTCTTCACACCACATTTGCTTTGAGAATCCCTTGGCATCCCTTGATGGCCACAATTTGACTCAAAGGCCTCTAGTTCCCGACTCTTAGTTGATGATGTTGAGATAGCTGGATATGTGTCATGAAGTAAACGATAATTGTTCTCATTTCTTTGAAACGGGACAGTTTCAAAGCTTCTCACTAACATTTCAAGAAAAATTGGAATCATTCCTATAATACTAAATCTACCTTTGCTCCTAAGTTAGCGGAGGGGAAAAATGAATGTTTCAAGTATCTGCAAGAAAGAATGTAGGTGTTTGTTGGATTTCAAAAACCATCTGTGGCTGGTTATCACCATAAAGAAGTTCCAAGAATCAGGGCAGATTTCAGATGTTTCCCTTTAGCTAAATATGGGCTGATCTACTTTCAAGGAATGTGCATTTTCCGTTGATATATAGGGAAGCAACTTTCATGTATAAATCGGTATAATAGCTGCCAACCTGGCATATACATTCATAAACCCGAGGACTCTAGAGAAAAAGTGAGGTCCACAATGAAGACTGCACACGAGGTCCTCTGAGTTTAGTGAGTTGTGTGTTAACTGGAAAAGGAGAGTAATAGGTTAATTGGCAAGGGCTTCATTAGGGGGTGAAAATGTAACCTCACAGAGCCGTTTTCTTAAAAGGACAGTGACCATATTGCACATGCTGTGCTATTTAGCGTAATGAGGTGAAGGCTCTATGGAACCAAAAGGCAAGTTATAAGCTGTAAAAAATAAGGGAATGAAGGAAAGCCTTTTTTTGACATATGGGGGCAGATGTATGTGGGGGGTGGGGAGTTATATTGTAGGCAGCCCTGAAGTGGGGTAGCCACTTAACATGAAACAAATCCATCTCTATCACTTGTGAGTCTTGGCTTTAATTAACATTTCAAGATGAAAGGCCATGTGATTATAACAATTCATTTCAGATGTTCTGCATTGTTGTGGCAAGCCCATTGAGAGAGAGAGAGAGAGAGAGAGAGAGAGAGAGAGAGAGAGAGAGAAGCTGTTCAGATGTGCAGATGTGTTGACAACAGTAGGTTTCCTTTTAAGTGCGGGGTTCGTAATTCACATAATTTGACATACGCCGTGAAAAGTTGAATAATGGTAAATGTTTGCGAATCATCCCAACCATTTTGACCTTCCGTGAATATGTAGGAACGAGTCGTTATTTTGGTTAGGCTGCCTGGGCACATGGCAGCAATGCAGCAGAACAATTTCAGCTCCCTAATTTGATCAGCCTGTCTTGGTCGAAGTGCAGCATAAATCAAAGTGTATTGCAGTGATAAGGCTTTCCACTGGTATTGGATTTGCCACGATCAGGTGAAAACTGCCAAGTAGGAAGCATCCTTCTATCTACGGTTCCTTCTCTGTAACTCTCCCCTATTTTTTGGATGAGTTTCCCTTTAACTCTTTTTCTTCAAACATGGAGTTCAAAGGGTGGTATTACAAACATGTTTCCTAGCCAACAAAGCAGTTAAAAACAGAAGCCAACACCTTCCTCCCTCAGGAGGAAAACCCATTATGTTCTACAGTACCTTTAATAATCAGTTGTGGAACGGGGTTTTCTGGATCGCGTTTCATCTCCAACTTCATCTGTAATCTTGTAGTGATGCTGGCATCAAATGGGACCCAGATACTGTGAATTCAGCCTAGGGTTGTTTTTATGCAGGCAAAACTCAGTTTCTGGTTAAACTGATTTCGGAAGCTGTCTCACATGTGAAATTCTCTTGAGCCTATGGCTTCTGGTTAATGTGGTGCTTGTAGCGTTGTAGCACAGTAGTTCTGGCCTCTGTCCAGATGGCAGTTTTCCATAGCATGTAAATGGTAGTGCCTGGGCTCTTTTGAGGTGCTTCCTCCTGGGGCAGCCCCACTTTCATGATGGGAAACCGGCCAACTAACCTGCAAATCCCTGAGAGAAGCAATAGTTGGAGAAGATGGCTGAGAGAAGATACATGAAAGGACCCGGAGACTGAGGAAGAGGGAGAAAGGAGAGGAGTGGTTCAGATGGGGAAGGGTAAAGATAGATGTCTGAAGGAACCCTTTCAGATGTTGTTGGACTTCAGCTCCCATCAGTCCCAATCAGACTGGTGAATGGTAAGGGATGATGGGAGTTGTAGTCCAACAATTTCTTGGGAGGGCACAGATACCCCGTCCCTGTTCTGAAGGAAGGTGGGAATGGGAGCAAATAATGGACACAGAGGGAGGGACAGAGGACTTCAAGGAGAAGCATGTAAACTCAGTCACAGAGAGAGGCCGAGCTGCAATAGATTTTTAGTTCAATTCACTTTATCCCGAATCAGAACCAGTCTGTTTCTGGTCTGTGCCACTTTTGTATGTCCTTCAGCTACCTTGCTCCTAGAACTTCTTAGAACTGCGTATACAGAGATTCATGTAGATAGACAGCGTCTTTTGAAAAATTAGCTGCACCAGAATGGTCAAAGTGTGTAATCTTGTGATGGCAATGTACAAAGTGATCAATATTGAATCCATAAATAAATGTGTAGCATTTTAACAAAAAACGTAAGTGTGGCAAGGCCTCAAACCAGGACTCCTTGGTGTCCTGAGTCCTTCAGCAACTGGAGCGCTGAGAAGGATATTTATTGGTCCACTCTGGTCTGTACCATGTTGGTTCAAGGACACTAGACCTTCTCTCCACAGAGCCTGGAGTGACACCTATGCCATCAGGTCTGATGGCTGATCCACAGACACCTCAGGTGATCAAGAAAGGCCTGAAGAGAAATATCCACAGCTTTAAATTCCATTACCTTGAAGAAGCCAATGTCTGCAAGAAGAAAACACTGCCCTTTAACCAGGCAGAAGGCAGCACCTGGGGTGAAACCTCCAGTAAGTGATGGCCTAACCCTGCTATAAAACTCAGCCAACTGCTCCAGGACCTTGCTGAGACACCCTGGCTATCTGACCACAGCTTCAGAAGCACTATCTGTGGTTCTGACCATGTACCTTGATCTCCTTCCAAGCTGCTGATATTGTCTTTGCCTTGCCCTGCCTGGCCTCACTATCCTCACTATTAATCTCCATCCCTTCAACCATCACCTCTCATCAGTTGTGCACACCCCATGGACCACAACAAGGTGAAGTGCTCCTGGATTGTATTTTGCTCAGGCCTGAGCTGCAAGTTGAGATCATGGCAATCTCTCTGGCTGTAAGAATGCTGGAAAATGACCCATAGGTCTTCCACAGCAACAGTGGGTAAAGCAAATGACTCTAGTATAGTTTTAATTGCTTTTAGTTCCCCAAAGAAGCTGAACTCTCAGTCTATAATGTTGAGATTATGATGATAAATGTGGTTATGTATCACGGTGAGCCTTGGTGATAGGCACCTTCAAAGTCTTAATCCTGTTGCCTTTCTAGTTAAGCTTGAAAGCAGGTAATTTATTACCCGCTGATTTTCACTTGAATAGGTCAGAATTAAGAAAGTCCAGAATCTTTTTCTTCACAAGTATGAAGACATTGAGACAGATTAAATCTACACTGGGCTGTAATTGGCTAGACAGCCACTGCCATCTGTCAGTGTCAGCAACGTTGGGGAAACGGTTAGTACACCATTCTGTTTGAATAGTGTGACACCTAATTTTACTTAAGGAGCCAGCCAAAATTTAACCTATCCTTATGCAATTGCTTTGGAGACAAAAGCTGGGAGTAGAAATTGGTTATTTGGACTGATGTTATATAGATGGACTTTGCAGGAAAATGGAAACTGTTATGAGAGCGACTGGTCATTATGCTATTGCATCTCTCGCAAGGTGAACACAGTGTAGCAAAGCCCAGATAAAAGGTTTTTGGTTGCTGAAGGTTCAAGTTTGCTCCTACATCAATGTTTCTGCAGGGTCTCATATGGGTTTTAATTTTAAATCAAATTGGTTCTAGTTCAGCTGAGTTTGTGTGTCCGTCTCTTTATTCAGCCAACGGGTCTCAAAGACCCTCAGGGCTTCTTATGCTGACTTCTTATTTGATGTAAGTATGATTCTCCAAAAGTTCATAGTCTGGCCCAAGCTCAATGAGTTTCGGTGGCACTCCAGTTCAGGATTTCAGTACATTGTTAGCTCTGCATGACATTAAGCTGACTGTGGCACGCCTCCCTTATTTGTTCTAACAATGGTTTTTTACTCTTGTCTGTACTTCCTTTTATGTGTAAAATGTTGTTACACACACACACACACACACACACACACACACTGACATTGTGTTAAGTAATTCCCACTGAGATCAATGAGGCTTTCTTCCAAGTGTGTGTTTGTGTTTTTGGATTTGTTTTGAAGTCCTTAAGCAGATGAATACTTTAATTAGAAGAGAGAGACAGACTTATCTTTCCATGGGAAGTGAAATATTTGGCAGAGAACATCCATGTGGGTGTGTCCTAGAGGCAGCGTTGCTAAAGCACTCGCCGGAATTCTTCCATCACCCGCCCTCGGGTTAAAAGCAAACAAAAAACTTCTGAAGATGTAACTGCAATAAATGAGAAAATACAGGCTGGGCCCCAGTATATAATTACACCTTGGATCTCTTGTTTGGTGCCACCTCCAGACTCAAGATCTAAGACAAGGGAAACAAAGCCTGTGCAGTGGCACAGCTTCCTTTTGAGAGACTGGCACGACTTAAATAGGGTGTGGGATTGTCTCTTTATGTTCATAGAAAAGGGTGTGGGGCGAGCCCAAAGAGTGAAGACAACTGTTTTCAGATAACCCTCTTCCAGACATGCTATAACAGGTGTAGGCAGAAGGGTTTCTTCTTCTTCTTCTTTGTAAGGCCTCTTAAGTGTTTGGAGCTTTAAGAAAATATATTAGACACGGCCATGTCTTTAAAGAAAAAATCTTTACAAATTAGTCTATTGTTCCTGTTTGTGATTTCAACATTTTCCCTCCCTGTATGTCGGGTCCTCCATCATGGAGGGCATGTGCTGCAGTGAGATCACCAGAAACTGCCTCCCTGTTGTGGGGCGGGACTGTTTGGATGGTCACAACACCCCATTGGCTGCCCCTCTGTTGCTGGGGCAGAAATTTGGTCAGTTGGGTTGGCTATTGGCTGCTGAGGGGCTACTTAAGCTGCTGCACATCGCTGGAGAGATTCACTTTCTTGTGACGTGCAGCAGATCACCCGCCCTCCTCTCCCCAAATTTAGGGTTGGTTCGCCAGAAGCGGCTTAGTCATGCTGGCCACATGACCCGGAAGCTGTACGCTGGCTCCATCGGCCAATAAAGTGAGATGAGCTCCGCAACCCCAGAGTCGTCCATGACTGGACCTAATGGTCAGGGGTCCCTTTACCTTTACCTATGCCTGTCTAGGGGTCATCTGTTTTGGAGCAGGGGCCCGGTAGGAATTTTGCCATTTGGCCGATTGGCTGGTGCCACTTGGCTTTTGCCTACCGTGTAGCAAATCATCACAACTTTGTAAGGTTGGCTGTTAGGCATTTGGTTCAATGTTTTTTTGGGGGGGAGGACGTGGTTGGCTGTGCCTGCCCCTCCATTGCTGCTGCTATGGAATTCCGTTAAAGGAATCCAGGGGCTTGCCTTGCTTTTGTCTGAACCCTGCCAAGAGGCTAGGGCCACGCCAGAGCCCCTGGGAGCATTTGGGGTGAGCTGTGAGATCGAAGGAGTTCTCACTCCCCCAGGATGCTTTCCCTTACAGACATATGGTGGTGCCCAGTGTCAGTCCTGTTCCTGCCACCGTGCAGGTTCAGGTAGTCTGGAACCAATGCCTAAGCAACCACTCACAATAAAGTTGTGGCCAAAATTTAATGCCAAAAACCTTAAACTAAAATCTGTGTCTATTTTTTCTTCATTTCGTGGTGGTTTTGGGGGGTCTTCACACGTAAACAACTGCTGATATATCAGGTTGGGTCTTTCCATTAACTATAGAAGGGCCTTCTCACGGCATCTCTGGTAATGCTCAGGTTAGATTTTTCTAACAAATAAGGCTTTTTCTTCCAGAATGGAACTGGGATTTTTCTTCATGATGGATGGGTGTATACAGAATTCATTCATAGTTGATTTGGACAGAGATCAGATTTGAACCATTTGCAGACTTCAGTGTTTCCTATTTTTGCTTGTATTTTGAACATTCACACACACACACACACACACACACAGAGAGAGAGAGAGAGAGAGAGAGAGAGAGAGAGAGAGAGAGAGAGAGAGATTTGGGGGGCTTTATTTTAATCAATGGAGCTCCTGGCTAACAAGCACAAAAGCTTTTATTTGTGTCTGAGGAAGTCAGCAATCGGAGATGCATCTCGGATATTTATAAACTAATGTTCACAGTGAGAGCGTCTGTGTGTGAATTAAAATGAGGATTAGCTTTCCATGTTTTTAAATAACCACAAAATGCTTTGAGATAAGTTAACTGAGTTTGTTTTTTTAACTCACTGGATGAATTTTGTGCAAAATTGAGTAGGCGGAAGAAACAGGAATAAGGGAGGGACCCCCCACCCTATTACACGCATACACTGATTCTTAACTAGTTTAGATTTGGATATTATTTGTAAAGTACAAGTTCATGACAGTAGAAACCTCAGACTGTCAAATGCCCTTCAAAAAAACCCAGCTAATGCCAAATACTTTGATATCCTGGGAGTACATCTGGTTTATTTACTGCAAAAACAGCTAGGCTTTGAAATTGGCTGCTTCCGAAAGCCGTGGGCAGTAAACACACCACAGGACATAAACGTCAAGAAAAGAAAGTTCAAGCTGGCTATTCAGATAACGAGACAGTGCTCTCCATTTAGGAGATAACCATATCATAAGCAAAATACAACTGTGGTTTATGCACTAAGTAGTAGCATGTTACCATGCAGCTTTGCAGTATTCCAGGGCTTTTTCCTTGGTTTTCACTGTTTGTTTATCTAGAAAATGCATAGACCACTGAACATTAGCAAATATCTTAATGGTGTTCAACAATAAAAACATACAATAAATTAGATGGATAAAATCTGATTTCTTAAAGAAATCTGATGATATCTGTGAGTCAACTCATCCTTTCGGGAAATCATTTAGAAATAGAAGATTTTGTTTTAGGACCTGACAAAATATACATAACGTTCTGCTAGTATAAACTAAGTCTCATATTTTTAAGTAAAATTTGGAGCACCTCCTAATCTCCTCCCTCCCTCTCTCCCTCCCTCTTCTTCTCTCTGACTCAACTTTCTTTGAATTATTTGTATCAGATAAATACAGTTCCCCCAGTCCCAATATGGGTTTACTGAGTGTCTCAATTTAATTTAATTTTAATATAGAAAAGGTAGCTTCATACGCAATATCCTACCTACAAAGAGATGATACTTTTCTTACATTCATTAGTTCTCTGGGTGGTGAGCAATTAAAACAATATAAAATGCAACCCAATGAAACACCCAAACAGCAGAAAACCCCTATAAAGGCAAGGGGAACATATGATAAACTAACAGTCAAGTAAGTTCCCTTCTGGGCCTAATCCACACGGAGTGGCTTTGCCAGCAGCAAGAGATCTAGTAAAGCTGAAAATGGGGCACGTTCCACCCACGTCTGGTTTCTGTGGGCCCATGGGGCAGAATTCTCCTATGGGCCTTTGGGGAGGAGGAAGAGAGAAATGCCTTTATAAGGTTTCCTTAACCAGGGTTCATGGCCAATTTTTCTCTGTGAGCTTCCAGCCCACCCACCCTTGAGTTACAGCCTTCACTGAGCATCTCGGTTGATGGTTGATGGAGCCAGAAAATATTGTTTTTTCTCTCTCAACCAGATTGAACCTTAGTTGGGGACTTTTTGCTTTTCCCTCAGCAAAACATATGGCTTCCTCTTGTTAAGCGGAATAGCCTGGTTTGTATAGTGGTGGATCAACATAGTGAAGGGGGCCTTCCATAAGGGGCCTGAGGGGGGAACTGAACATTTCAGGATCCAATCCTGTGATGTTTCAGGAAAATCAGGGCATTTGAAGGGTATGCAAGTGAATCGCATTCCACTAGCATGGGGTGAGTAGAATGACGAACTGATCCTGGCCCTGCCATGCCAACCTGAAACTTCTCTACTTCAGTCAATAAAGATTTGACTGGTTTCATCCCAACACCCATTTCCTGGCTGGTCATTCGCTGTTTTTATGGGTCTTGGAATGCACTTACCTGGGCAATACAATAAAAACAGAGAGCCATAACACACCCCCATAGAGCTAAGCCACAATGAAATGCAAATATTAAGGTAAAACTGATTTTAAAAAACATGATTCCTACTCTTGGCATAGGAAGAGCTTTGCAAACCATGTGCAGGAAATGTGGATTTCTGTTTAGATGCCACTGCTTGTAGGGTTTCCATATGCCCAGAATTTCCTGGACATACCCGGAATATTGCAGTCGGAAGCAGTGTCCGGGCAGAAATCTGCAAAATGTCCGGAAAGCTCAACTTTTGTGTCTGGATTTTCACTTGTTGAAATATGGCAACCCTAATACTTATGTATTAGATCAATATGAAGTATGCTGTCCCAAGAACTGGTATACATGACTATCTTCCCTTAAAGGTAAAGGTAAAGGACCCCTGACAGTTAAGTCCAGTCGCAGACGACTCTGGGGTTGCGGCACTCATCTCACTTTACAGGCTGAGGGAGCTGTCGTTTGTCCACAGACAGCTTCTGTGTTGTGTGGCCAGCATGACTAAGCTGCTTCTGGCGAACCAGAGCAGCACACGGAAACGCCGTTTACCTTCGAACTGCTAGGTTGGCAGGAGCTGGGACCGAGCAATGGGAACTCACTCCATCGCGGGGATTTGAACTGCCAACCTTCTGATCGGCAAGCCCAAGAGGCTCAGTGGTTTAGACCACAGTGCCACCCACATCCCTTATCTCCTCTTAGCGGCTGCTATATTTTACTTTCTTTTTATTTTCTGTCCCTGGAGTGTCTTTGGTCAGTTGTTGCTTTTTGTCCACACTTACACCTGTGCTCTTTATTTGAGGAGCTCAAAGTAGCTAATGTCTGTTTTCTAGGTGGTTTTCTACCCTAGTCAGTTACCTTTCTAAAAGGTACTACTAAGATTCTGGTGCAGAAAACACACCATGTAGCATCAGACCATTTTGTCAGCAGATCTAAAAGGCCTCAGAATATATTTCTTGCATTCAGCCTGCGAATCCTCCCAGCAAAGATAACTCTTGCTCTCTCATTAATTTTATATACTGCTTACTGCCAAAAATAAGCTTCTAAACCTACTTGTGGCTTACCCAGGTGAAAGAAACCCACGAGCCCCACATGGCGGCCCAACAGGGGCTTAAAATATCTCCTGTGTTTTCTGCCAGTTTTGTACTGTAAAAACCCAATTGTATGTCTGCTCATGCTCTAAGTCTGGTATCAGCGGGTTGCAGGTTGTTCACAACTGATGTGAAGCTCATACATACAAAGATGTGTGGCCCTGAAAAGTTAGGCAAATTTATTTTAAGTCTTATAGCTCCACCCTGCCAATATACACACCTCTGAAATTCTTGTTGCCAGCCAAGAATAGTATGAGAGACAAGATTTCTCATTAGCTGCAAGAGGTAATGAGTAGGTTAAATGTCATAAGTCCCCAAATGCACTTTAATGCAACCATAAATAAGAATGTGTTGCAAAATAACATAATAGATGGTAGTAAAATACAGCATAATAATAACTATGAAATAGAATGATATTTTTTTATTTTTATTGAACAGCATTTAATGTGATTTATTCACATTCCTCAATGCCTAGCAGTGCTGCAGCAATTATCTGTGTTTGCCTGTTAGCAGTTACCCCAGGAAGAATTCCTGTCCATTGACTCTTTTCTTTTTGACTACTTTGATGAGATGACTCTTCCTGGACCATAGGAAAAGAGCTGTAGCTCAGTGGCAGAACATCTGTTGAACCCATAGCATCTCTGGGTAGGATTGGGAATGTCCCCAATATGAAAAACTAGACAATCACTCACGCTGCAAGATTCTAACTAGCGTGTCAATATCTGAGGCCTTTGTTTGTGTGTATAGAAGAACATGCCTTTATCACGCAAACAGTGCAACATGGCCTTCGTATAAAAACCAAATTGGCCCAATACCTGTACAGAAATCAGATGAAGTCCAAGCAGGAGGGGAACCAGTGTGGGTTTGCACTTCTGGAATGGCTCAAAACACCTGGAGAAAATGTAGCTAATGATCCTATAGAAATTTGCACACTCAAGTCACACCGAATTTCATTTTAGACAAAATTCCAGATTGGCCATATGCAAATCTCTCTTCATGGCTCTCAGCATAGTACCTACACATCTTTGCTTTTGCCCTTCTTAGTGTGCAACTCCAAAGATCATTGGAGAATATTGAGTCCCTACTGAATTAGGATTCTGTGTGGCCCTGCTCATCTCCTTTCAATTCATCAAACCAGCTGTGCTTTGGAGATTCCTGGGTGAAGGCCTGAATTCATGGAGCCATTTAGGCTTTTAAGTATTTCTGATACTTAAAAGCCTAACAGCTGTCTCAAGAAAAAGGAGGATAGATTTTGCCCCCAATCAAGCCTGCAAAGAGCAGTCACCCTCCATTTACTGTCTAGTAACGAACTTTTCGCTGTTCTTTTTGACATGCAGCATTCCAAAATGTGCTTTAAAATACACATTTTCACTTGTATTTTTGTATATAAGCTGCTGGTGAAATCCATTGAAAGAAACATGCGGAGCCAGTGTATGAACTGATTTTATGACTGAGTATTGCTACAACAGCAGGTTTTTGAAGATCTGGATTGCATGTGTGATTTTGTGTTGCATTTTTTATTGTCACAATCTGAAATGCGTATGTGTAAATAAAGTGGTATGTAGTAAGTCTATTGATGATCCTCATTCTGAGGTTTTGAACATAGCAGCTGTCGGTAGAATTGAGGGTGTTTTTACGAATGTAATCCACTTTATCACATTTTTGGCAATGTTGTCTATAGATGGTAGATTTGGGGGTATTTATAAAGAATCCATGAATAAGACAAACAATAAAATTGTACATAAACAGAAGCCCAGAAACAGATGGGCTCGTACTACTGCCTATGGTCGTTTAATTTTAAATTCTAGCTTTTTCCTGGTGGGGGAAAAATAGCACTTTAAATTAAATATGCTCTCATTTTGTTCTGTATTCTATTTTCTCTCTCTCTCTTGCTCTCTCCTTCCCTCTCCCTCTCTTTTACTGTTAGGCCTATCATAACCTTTATCCTAGCTTTGCATGAGCGGCATTAGGCCAATAGTTTCTTCAACCCACTAATCCCTTTAGCTTGAGAACCAACAGTTGTTTTACTGCTTACATCCTCCCTGACAGTTGCCTTTCTAGCAGATGCTACAAAGAAAGCATAAAAGAGTACATTGTTATATAGACTGGAGATAAGGATCACTTTGTTTTGTTTTCCACCAAAGAACTGAAGGTGAAATGAGAGAGCCATTACATTCCAGGATATGCATTTCATGGCCCACTAGTGTCAGAAAGGTCTTCCAGATTTTTGGAGTGCTTTAGAAATCTGGATGACCAGAATCTGAAGCAGAATGACCAAGAGTTTCACAGGTAACCATTACTCCACCAGTATTACTACCTCAATTTCTCTTAAAAGAGGTGGTAGGGTCTTCAAGGGTTGGGACCAAAATTGTTCTGGAATTTACTTGATCTGGAATAGCCACAGCATGAAAATATATTCTCTAATCGCCTTTGAAAATAGGGAAGTTCCCCATGCTCATCAAAGCATGCTATTGGTTGTAATACCTACTGCTGGGGGGAAAATTATTTGTCCAAATTTTAAAGCAGATTTTCAAAGTAGTAGTGATGGGGTGGCGACTTCTACAGATCTGGTCAATTGATTACAAGATGCAGCACATGCACAATGTTTGAATGGCAATGCCTATAAACTTCGGAGGGGGCATTCAAATATTTTAATGCGGGGGTGAAGGGACCTCAACGCCTAGGAATTGGCTCTTGTGCCTGGTTGAAACATCTCTTCTAAGCCAACATTCATCCTTGTTGTACTCAACTGATACAGTTTTTTGACTTCCATCTTCATGCCATAGCATGAAAGGTGGGAGAGACCAGGTTGGATGATGGCATACTGAATGATACCAGGCATGTCAACAGGGAACAAATGCCTTTGCCTTTGGCTTGACAGGTGTTTGGTGATTTGGAAATTTTGGACAGCAGGGCCAGGATGTCCATGTTAGGTACACATCCCCAAGGCTGCTTAGAGGAGAATATTTTGGTTCCGCTCCTTCTATTTTGAGCTAGAGAGTACCCCTATGAACATGCCCAAGGGACTGGACATGTAAGCATGCATATATTGACCTTCTTTCCTTGAACATCTCAAAGGCATTTGCAATATCGATGAATCTTACCAGACCCATCCATAATCCACTTGACTGTACTTTCGTAATTTAATTGCAGATTTTCTATTTATATAAATATATAACAAATACAACAATTTCTATCCAATATTCTGTCTCAAAAGTCTTCTTTATAGGTATACGGGCAGCAGGGCCTTTTGGGTGTTAGTACCCAACCTGCGAGATGCCATCCATCTGAAGACTAGGCTTTTTAGATACTAGTTTAAACTTTTTTGTGGGTGGTGAGGATTGGCAAGCTTTTAATATTTAACAATCTGCTTGTTTTATGGCCAGCTGCTTTCAAAGCGCTATATTTTTAGTGCTGCTGTTTTAATATTGTTTTTTTTAAAAAAATAGATTAGACTATGGGGCAATGAAGCCATTGTCAAACACCCATCAACATTGACAGGCAGAGTCTTTCCCAGTGCTTTCTGTGCTAAACATTCCCATCCCCTTTGTGTAAAACACCTTGAATATCTTCCCAGAAAAGCAGGAGGAGAAGGAGGGTGGTGATGGTCCTATTTCTGATAAAATTCAGTAAAACATTCCTGCTAGAAGACATTCAGGAAGACAGTCAGAATATAAGGTCCTATCCAGGGTTGTTTGAAGGCCCCAAATCAAAATTATTAAATAAAAGTTAAGGAGAATAAACATTGGATATTATCCAGCTGAAACGGAGGACTTTTTAAACATCTGACTGATTTCAGTGATAAAGTATGTGCATGAAACAAAAGGGTCAAAAATGTACTGTAGTTACTGCTTTAGATAAGTTCCGCCCCCCAAATATGAGGTATCAAAGTGGAATCAAATTATATGTATAATGTATGCTTTTGGCACAGACCCCTGTCTGGCATGCAGGAAAAAGGCCATTTTTGTGATTGCCTGCAATGCTAGAGGGATCAGGTCAGTGTTAATTCTGCACATTTATAATGCTGTCACCACCCAGATGTTTACATATGCTCTTGCTCCAATTTTCAAGAAGATAAATAACAGATGGAAATCTGCACATTATCCCATTTCTTTGGAGTATTGAGAGTCGTAAAGGATTGCCGCTGTTCCCTGAATAATTGTAAGCATGCGTATATTGACCTTCTTTCCTTGAACATCTCAAAGGCATTTGCAATATCGATGAATCAAGTACAAGGACTATGGAGCGATGTGAGCAAGCCATATATCTAAAATGCAGGTGTAGTTTGAAGGTAGTCAGTACTGTAGTACTTTGAAAGGGAAGGATGCACAGGTTAGGCTAGGGTAAGAATGATACTAGGGTATGAATGAAACATCTGAAAAATCCTACAATGTGAAAACAACATTTATTTTCATGAATAACCATAAAAATATGACCTTTTTGGGGGGAGAGGGGTGTCAAAATATCTGTAAAATCAGTGTTATTTCTTGACCCAAGCAAATTTGTAGTGATAGTAATTAAGGAGGTTAGGTTCAAGCCCAGTCTTATTTTCTCGCAGTATACCTGAAGGAGTGTCTCCACCCCTATTGTTCGACGCAGACACTGAGGTCCTCCTCCAAGGGTCTTCTGGTGGTTCCCTCACTGCGAGAAGTGAAGTTACAGGGAACCAGGCAGAGGGCCTTCTCGGTAGTGGTGCCCGCCCTGTGGAACGCCCTCCCTTCAGATGTCAGGGAGATAAAGAATTACACAAGTTTTAGAAGACATCTGAACGCAGCCCTGTATTGGGAGGTTTTTAATGTTTGGTGTTTTTATTATTTTTTTCGATATGCTGTAAGCCATCCAGAAACCCAGCCAGATGAGCGGGGTATAAATAATAAAATTATTATTATTAATATTATTAATTATTATTTAAGCAGCTGTACAAAGCCCGCTTGTTATGTTTCTTTCTCCCACTCCTTGTTTCAATCATTCTCCAAGGAAAAAAACAACCACCCCATTCCACACATTCTATTTTGATAGCAGAAAAAGCTCACATGCACATTTTTGTAGAAAACTTAAAACTGATAACTGGACCAACTGATTCTACATGCCAGATGGATTAGTGGCAGCAACAGAAGCAGCCAAGTGGGACATTTCATTGACTTCTGAATCTTGCAATATGGAATTCCTGATGGCAAGTTGATATTGTGATGTTTTTAAATTATTTTAGAGGGCATTGACCAGAAAATTTAACTGAAGCCAGCTGGCCTCCTAAAACCATACATTGTTTTATTATCTTAGAGGTCAAAACTCAACACTATTTGCAACAATAAGATATTACAGCCCAAGAATTCCTTGCTAGATCAGACCAAGGTCCAGTATTTTGTCTCCTGACAATGGTTAATCATTAAAGCCACAAGCCCGGGAATGAAGCTTCTTATCTTCCTTACTGTTTTTGTTTGTGGTGTCTTATATACCAGGGGTGGCCAACTCCCAAGAGACTGTGATCTACTCACAGAGTTAAAAAATGGCAGTGATCTACCTCCTTTTTGGGGGTGCAGGGCTTTTTTTAGGGGAGCCAAAGTTGTTGAGCTTCTTTGGGGGGAACCAGTGATCTACCACAGACGTCCAGTGATCTACCGGTAGATCACGATCTAACTGTTGGACGTGCCTGTTATATACAAAAGAATGCCACTAAATGGAGCTGCCTTTTAGCCATTCATAGACACATCATCCATGAATCTTGTGTAGGTGTGTTTGTGTTTGTATACACATTAGAGGCTGTCATTATCACACCTTGTGGTAGCGATCAAAGTCCAGTCAGTGTCTTAACTTCGATCAAGTCACATATTGTGTGTCTCTGAATGTTGAGATGCTCTGCAAAGATTTTATGTTGAACTTTGATGTATTGATGGGAAAGAGAATCATGGGTCTAAAATCATCGTTATCCACCAAACAGACTTGGTGCTCATTGTGCAACATCAGTTTATTAAGGTTGAATCTTTGTCTTATTGTTGGAATACCTGTGTAGAGATTGCAGATGTTAGTCACTCCAGGTCTGAATGATCTGTCCTCTCAGTGCATGGGAGGTCTACAGTTCAGATGCTACTGTCATTCTGAACTTTTGAAATTCAAGGCAAATCTACAAGTCAAATGTGAAAAGCAAAGCCAGGATCTAGAGGGCACTACAGTGTAAGCTCACTAAATGGGATCCAGCTTTCCACCTTCTCAGCAGTATAAGTAAACAACACTGCATGCTCAGTCACCCAAATCTCATCATTTTTGTGTCTGCCTAAGCTGGACCATAAAGAAATCTGATCGCCGAAGAATTGATGCTTTTGAATTATGGTGCTGGAGGAGACTCTTGAGAGTCCCATGGACTGAAAGAAGATCAAACCTATCCATTCTTAAGGAAATCAGCCCTGAGTGCTCACAGGAACAACAGATCCTGAAGCTGAGGCTCCAATACTTTGGCCACCTCATGAGAAGAGAAGACCCTGATGTTGGGAAAGATTGAGGGCACAAGGAGAAGGGGACAACAGAGGACAAGATGATTGGACAGTGTTCTCGAAGTTACCAACATGAGTCTGACCAAACTGCGGGAGGCAGTGGAAGACAGGAGTGCCTGGCATGCTCTGGTTCATGGGGTCACAAAGAGTTGGACATGACTAAACGACTAAACAACAAAAAAGCTCCTGATTACTATTGTAATAATGGTTTGGCCTATTAGTCATAGGAATTGTGTGTCCTCTCAAAATGGCAGTTATATCTTTTGGTTTTACATTGGTTGGAATATCCCTGCAATTCTTTAGCATTGGAAATGCATTTGAAATGGTGGACATGGCAATGAAACTCACATTCGTGGGTTTCCTGTAAAGAAGATTCCGAATCACTGTTTTCTCATACTAATATTTAATGGATGGGGTGCTTGGAATGAAGGCTATACCAAAACGCATCCTGTGAATCATATACACCATGATGTTGCTTGTGATCTTCCTTCAGTGTGAGCCAGTTTGCATGTAACAATTAGCCAAACCATGACAGTGTAACCAATCAAACATAGGTGCTCTTGGAGAGGGAATTTTGGTTGCTATGTCCTTCCTTGATTGCTTGGCTGAGCTTAAGCCATGGTTTGACTTACTGCATCATGCAAACCCAGGCTAATAGTTAGTTCTATCCCCAAAAAGCCATGAGCTATAAGCAAGATTTGTCCTGTTGTTTACGGCTCATTGTTTTTCTGGGAGACCTAAACCATGAGCCGAGTTTCAAATGATATGCTAAACCAAGCTATGGATTCGTGTGAAGCAATGCAGCACAGAACAGCTGTTGAGTGGCAAATCAGCTGCAATCTCTTCTCCAGGAATCTGCTTGTTCACACTAAGACATTGTTTGACTTAGAATAACATGCAAATGAGAACCTAGTGACTAAAGAAAAATCTGGAGATTCTGCCTCCCTCCCTGCCCGCCCTCCCCAAAACAGTAATTCTTTAAGGGAATGAAAAATCAAAATAGAACAAATGAAATGAAAAGAAACTAATGAAAAGAACTAATGGAATTTCTCGGGGCAGTTCAGCAAATCCCTATTTTGTACAAAAACATACTCTAGCAAAAAATCTCTCTTTTGTTGAATTTTCAAATGATTTACAAATATCTTATGTGAACTCTATATAACCTTTTAATCTTTTGTGCTAATTTAATTAAAAACTACCAAACATGACAAATTTCAGATGACTTCTCATGGGGATAAATTAAGTCTTTGTTCATGACAATGAGTATGAGGTCACTGAATCCCACTGTGAAAACATTGATCCTCCTGAAAAAAATAAATAAATTGTGAGCTGTACAAATTAGATGTAACCTGATCTGCTGTATAGAAAGAATGCAAGTCAATCACAAGAGACATGAGTTGGTTTGCCTCTCGCTCTAGAAAAGCCAACAAATTGCTGGCTTTTTTTCTCCCTGCAACCTTGAAATTTACCAGCCAGGACTGTCACAATAGCATCAAGGGATGCACATTAAAGTTTACGAACTTGTGTTAAAAGTTTTTCGGATCTGTTCATGAGCAAAGTTGATAATGTGTTTATAGCTAAATATGTCTATAAACATTTGATTGACAGTGATGGTTGTTGGAAGACTTTATGATCATGAAGCGATTAATCTTTGAACTATAATGTGAATTTCATCCTTCAACAGATGCATAAAACAAAGTGCTTCATAAATCAAGTGTTGGATAGTTATATGAAGCAGAATATAGTATTCTTGCCTCCCCTTTCTTGCCTTATTTTTAAGGAGTTTAAGCTTAAAGGAGCACACATTCCAACCCGCTAAACATACACACATTTGTCAAACAACCTAGTTGTGCTTCAGATGTGTATCATTTGGCACTGCCCAATGATGTGAAAAGATCTAGCCTACTGCTTGCGTCCCTGACTCTCATCTATCCTTGCTGAGTCCATGTAGGAAGAAAACACTGGCTAGGTTGATCATAGGTGATTAACACCTATGATCTTCAGAATTCCTTCACCCTTGAAAGGCACAGTTGTGAGGCTATTACATTAAAAAGTGGGGAGTGGTTCCTATGGGTGTAGTTGATCCTGTTCTGCCTTCAATATAATATTGAGCAACATGGTGGAAGTTCCAGTTTCTTTTGCTTAATGGTGGTTAAAGTTGTGTTGATTTTTTTTTTAAGCATTCATTGAATGGGGACAAACTGAAATCCTCTTGAAAAATCATTGAGGGCTGATGGTGGAATACCATGGGTAGGCAAACTAAGGCCCAGGGGCCAGATCACCTTCCAGATCACCAATCACCTTCTAAAGAGAGCCAGTGTGGTGTAGTGGTTAAAAGTGGTAAACTCGTAATCTGGTGAACCGGGTTCGTGTCTCCGCTCCTCCACCTGCAGCTGCTGGGTGACCTTGGGCTAGTCACACTTCTTTGAGGTCTCTCAGCCCCACTCACCTCACAGAGTGTTTGTTGTGGGGGAGGAAGGGAAAGGAGAGTGTTAGCCGCTTTGAGACTCCTTCGGGTAGTGATAAAGCGGGATATCAAATCCAAACTTTTCTTCTTCTTCTAAATCCGGCCCACGGACGGTCCTTGAATCAGCGTGTTTTTACATGAGTAGAATGTGTTCTTTTATTTAAAATGCATCTCTGGGTTATTTGTGGGGCATAGGAATTTGTTCTTTTTTTTTTTTTCAAAATATAGTCCGGCCCACCACATGGTCTGAGGGACGGTGGACCGGCCCACGGCTGAAAAAGGTTGCTGACCCCTGGAATAGACATTTCTCCATTCTCCACTCTCAGAAGGTCTGCTTTCCTTATTTAACTTTATGAAGTGGTCAACGGTTTTCCATTTTTTGGTTGCTTTTCTTGGAAAGCTCAGTGTAGCTCCTCCTGCAACTTTCTGCCACTTATGGTTCCAGGAATGTCTTTGGATATTGCAACACATCCTGTTGCTCCCAAGGTATTCTCGAAAGTGTGGAACTTGCGTTCCATGTTTTTTCAGGTGGGAAGTGGCATGCAGTTTCCCCAATAGCTTCCTAACAGTAGTACTTCCTGGCAAAAACCCGTAACTTAACCAGGACTCCCCTGCTGAAAAGACTGGTAAAATTTCTCCCCTCCCCAGAAAGCAGCATAAAACTTCTCAGGTGGGAACAGGGAGAGGGAGAAATAAATTTGGCCCAGCTTTAATACTGCTTATCTAATTACCAGTCTGCCTTCAGGCCTGTGTTTTGGACAATAAACATCAGAGATGTGTTACAGAGACAGAGGACTGGTCCACCCATGGAGCAAGGTGTGGTGACCGCCTCAGGTGGCAGGATCCATAGGGGCAGCAGGGTCCACATCACCTGTTGCTGCTGCCACAGTGACTTCAATGTCTGCGGCACACTCCATGGAGGTCAGATCTGCTGCCACCTCTGCAGCTCCCCCTGCCCCAATGCTGCCTCTGCAGTGGCCTCTCGGTGAGTAGGAGAGGCTTCTGGTCTCCTCCCACCTCTAGGGTGAGATTGATGAGGGCTGCCTTTTGGGGTCTTCTGGGTTCTGCACCTGCCCGCTGGGATTTGGAGCAAGCCCCTTCTCCCGCACCATGAGAGCCTTTGATTCCCACTTCAACCTTTGGGCAAGATTGATTTAATTCCCTGCTTGTCCCTGAGGACAATGCTGTTTCTGATTTACCGGTAGATCTTCACTCACCCCTTCTTCTCCAATAGGAGGCGGGGTGCCATTTTGTGGTTTACCTTAGGTGCCAAAATGTCTTGGGCTGGTCCTTTAGAGACGTGCATGTCCAGCATTTTAATGTTTTGTCTCTATGGTCACATCAGCAAAGATATTTTTCATGGTGATTTTATACTTTGGTTTTCAATCTGTGCAATAAAACAGGAAGTAGAAATAAATTACTTACTAAAAACTAATTCACTGAACAGTTAAAGAGTTCAGTGGCTTAGATTGGCTGTTAATATCCGCACATAAATCTGTACATAAATATAGTAATTTGACTTCTTGAAACCTGATGAAATTATAAGACTTTTTAAGATCCAAAGTTATTACTCTCTTGGATCACAAGACTTGTGGGTTTTGTTTTGTTTTTTTCATTGCTGCATTTGACCAGTTCTTGTACGGTAGTATTTCTGTCTCACATCTCTGAGAAGCATCCTAGTTAAATTGTGGGACTAGCTGTCAAGAGACAAAATCAATCAGAACTTAAATTTCCTTACATCTCATTCATTTTTGTTGATTTTCTGTGTGTGATTGCACATGTTCACATTTGCAAAACCAGAGATTACTTTATCCCTGTTCCCTTGCATGGTTCATACTGTTGTGACAATGTGGGGCAAAAATACTGACTCAATCTGTATATTTCCTGAATTAGTTTAATTAAAATAAATACTGCTCCATCATACATTTCACAAATACATATACAGTGGAACCTCGACTAACGAATTTAATGCGTTCCGAATGGGCATTCGTTATGCGAAAAATACGTTAGTCGAAACGCGATTTCCCATAGGAATGCATTAAAAACGGATTAATGCGCTCCTATGGGAAGAGAAATCGGGGGTCACTTACCTTTTCGAGGTGGGTGGCCAGGCTCCCGCAGCTCTCCTCTTGCAGGCGGCTCCGAAATGGTGCGGGGGGCCTCTCCGACGCTGCAAAAAGCCGTGCGGGGCACCCCCGACGCGGCAAAGAGCCGCGCTGCGCCATTTCGGCGCGAAAATCAAAAGCCTTGCCGGGATCCCCCGGCAAGGAAAAAATGGTGCGGGGGGCCTCTCCGACGCTGCAAAAAGCCGCGCGGGGCACCCCCGACGCGGCAAAGAGCCGCGCTGCGCCATTTTGGCGTGAAAATCAAAAGCCTTGCCGGGTTCTCCCGGCAAGGAAAAAATGGTGTGGGGGGCTTCCCCGAGGCAGCAAAAAGCCGCGCGGGGCACCCCCGACGCGGCAAAAAGCCGCGCTGGGCCAAAACGGCCCGAAGAAAAAAAGCCTTGCCGGGTTCTCCCGGCAAGGGAAAAATGGTGCGGGGGGCTTTCCTGACGCGGCAGAAAGCCGCGCGGGGCACCCCCGATGCGGCAAAAAAGCTGCCCTGGGCCAAAACGGCCCGAAGAAAAAAAAACCCGTGCCAAAATTCAAAGCGCCGCCATCTTTGGAAGGAGGAGAAGCTTCCGGGCTCCGCTCCAACCAAATGGCTGCTGGAGCGAAGTCCCGCCTTCTCTCCCCTTCCATGTGACCTGTACAAAAAAAACCAAAAACTAAAAAAAAAACAAACCCTCGGCTTCCCATTCGGAAGGCGAAAAAATTCATTATCGCGTGGCCGCCACGATCCTTCGTTAGGCGAAAAATACGTTGGGCGAGTTATTCGCTAGTCGAGGTACCACTGTAGTTTGTATAAATAAACAAGAGGAACCATATCTATAGAAATGTGAATATAATGCTAAATGAATAGAAGTATAATTACAGGATGCTAAAATAAAGTGAGGCATTCTATGGTTAGATGTTGCTTGTTTGATATGCTGTTCTAGAGTATGGCTATTATTTTGTCCATATCCGTTCCAGGAAGACCCTTCTGCCTACAAAAGACTGCTGGTGGTACCCTATACTTTTGAATACTATAATTTTGAACCTAGGAATGGATATTGAATCCACAAGTGGATAAAACTATATTATATAGACCCTGACCTTTGACCATAGTGGCTGGAGTTGATGAGTGTTGAAATTGAGCAAGATCTGGAGGGCCACAGGTTCCCCACTATTCCCCCCCCCCAGAAAGTCACAGAATCATAAAGTTGGAAGGGACCACATGGATAATCTAGTTCAACCTCCTGTGATGCCCAAAGTGGGGCTTGAACCCATGACGCTGAGATTAAGAGTCTCATGCTCTACTGACTGAGCTTTCTCCAGTATAGCTCTTATTCCAATGTTACATACATTTATGTATTCTCTCCCATCATGGTCTCCAACTGGTTACAGATTTCTAGAACCCTTTAGAGAAAACTGAAAGGAACCTTCAGATGTACAGTGGGCACTCCTGCAATATATAAACTTTGAATTCACCATGCCCAGATAATTTTAAAACTGCATAAAATTAACAATAATAGAAAACATTAAATTCTTACGATGTTGGTTTTTTTTTTATAAAAAAAATCCAGACATAGAGCCCTTAAATAAATACTCTTAAGACACACACCCCTTTGCTATCTATCACGGACACTCTTGGTTGTTATTTGTCATCCAGTGTCCCACAACTGTTTTAAAGTTATTCACCGGAGTGACATTGACTAGAACATAAAGCTACTCAATTTCACTGTCCCATCCTGCTGAAGGTCAAAAATAATGCAATTATAATGCAGCAAAGTTCCTCACTTCTCCCCCATTGTTTGCACTGTTCTCTATCTACGAGTGCTGTAGTTGGGACAGCTGCCACACTAGTGTTAAGAGAGAACTCGCACCCGTTGCTCTTTGAATATGGTCATACCAGACATGCCAGCTTCTCAGCATGATTCAGGAAGCCTGACACCATGTCACAAGGAGCCACAGGGTGGATCCGAACGCCCTCTGAACTGTGACGGGGCCTGGCCGCCTCAAAAAAATATGGGGTGGCCGAAAGTGCTTTGGCTCCTATGAGCCAGCACCTATGGGTCATACATACACAGCCACTGCCAACACAATATGATTAAAAAAAATAAAATGCTAAATTATCTTCTCCGGACAGTCTTTTTTAAACCTTTATTTCTTCTACTGCTATTGCTGCTTACCCAATCACAGATGCTCAAGAAGTAAACGAAGATGTTTTGACACAATCACAATGTTTCTCCCAGCACCGATCAATGTCAAAAAAGGCTTCCGACTGCGATGTAAACACAGTGGCTTTGACTTCTGATTAGGGTAGATCTCTGGAGGGGGCGATAAGAGTAGCAGCAACCAATCACACAATTTCAAGGTATTTCTTGAAAGCATGGGGAATTCTTTTCCGTGTGTTTGTGTGTGTGTGACAAAAACATGTCATTATCCTTTCCTTTGTAACTATTCTTAATTGCTGGCAGCTTGTTGAATGACTAACAAACAAAATATTAATGAACAATTGCTACCCACTTGAGCAGAAAAGCAGCCCACACAACTCCTGTCTGCACCTACAGGTTTCACATTTTGACTATTCTCAGATCCCATTTATTGTGTTCCATATATAATTGACAAATTATACAGCCATTATTTTTTTGTTTCAATGAGAGGAGTGCTTTAAAATCTGTGGGGTGGATGTGATCCTGGTCAAGCAGTCTCTAATTTCTGCACCATAACTGGCTCTTGGTAATTGATGTGCATACATAGGAAACAACAGCTGAAGTTCAAGCACTGGAGATTTGGAGATTTAGTAGTGACAAAACCTTTTATTTATTATGTTGGGAAGCATACAGTGTTGAAGCAGTTGGCACTGGGGGCGGCAATACTATTTTGTATAGTAATCTGTGACTGGCTTCATGGCGTTCCACCCAAACTTTGTCTAATCTGAAGTGAATTCCAGGAAATTTCTGGAAACAGAGGTATGATAGCCCTAGTGAAATTCCCTAAGTAATCATTATGCACCCTTAGGCAGGAAGGTTCCCAGATAATCTGAGAGTCAGAATACATTATATTTCACTTAAAAAAAAACCACACACAAAACGAAAGAAGCCCACTTTGAAAAACCAGAGTCGTGAAAAGCAATTGCAAGATCTGAGTTGGGTTACTGCAAAGAGGCCTAATGAAGCTTTTCTATTATCGTTCAAACAGCAGGCAATTTAGAGCTACTGTGTTAGCCCTCCAAGGCTAGATTTCTTTCAGTAGCTGACCAAGAAAATGTTGGCAATGATTCTTCTGTGAATTACTTAGATCTGAAACACACTTACCCATCCAGCCTTTTGCAGCAAAGGCCAAGATGAACATGGTTGTGAACTGTATTGGATTTTTGAACAAGTTAGTAATAATGATTGTGTGAAGATTGAGGAAGTGGCTCAAAGGACAGAACCATAAATAATATAAAGGCACCAGGAGGTACAGCGATTTTCTGAACCATTCATAACGAGGTGGCTCCAATTAGTCTACTTCCTCTTCTGGTTTTTGCTTTAGATACAGGAGTTATACTAGGGTGATTATTCTGTGTTGAAACCAGACTTTCCAGAAAAATGTTCAACAGTGCTATAACCTCCTTAGCTTTCTTCTGGAGTTCTGCAGCAGATTAAATAAACACACTGGGGGGGGGGGAGACAGTGGGGAGATGGCCCCACCAATTGCCATTCCTCTCACCCTCCAGGAGTTTAAGCTCAAACTAGTGAAGCGGGAGGCTGTCAAGTGATAAGCTTTGTTGCAGTGATGGGGAATTGAATTCATATGATAAAGGAGCTAATCCAGGGACACGGGGCCTAACTGAAATAACAAACAAGATTGTATTAGTTGGTGTGTAGCACCTTGTTCACAATCTCATTCATCATAGACCACCTCTTTCTATATAAGCATCCGTGTATTTTAAGGCTCTTTCAACAGCCTGCTCAGTCTGATTTTTGCAATAGAAGTTGTGGAGAGCTGGCCTTGATTGCTGGCTAGAAATCTGAACTATGAATCAGGAAATCCCATGTTGAAAATTCACCTCTGACATAAGCCCACAAAAGTGGTGTTGGGCAAGCCTACATTCTGTCTCTCAGCAGATTCCCTGGCTTGCCCTATGTGGTTATTGTAAGCAGGGCATTGTTTCAGGAGAAAATCAGTTTTGGCACCTCTCAGGTGGGCACCGTTGGCATTCTAAGAAAACAAGTGTTCATGGTGAGTTCCGGCATTTCTTTTTCTAGTATGATAGCACTGATTATAAGAACTAGAAAATGCTAATATATGTGAATTACATTGGAGATATAAAAGCAATATAACAATTAACTTATTTAAACAGGCTTTTCATTGTTATGGCCCAGAGTTATACCGATGTTCAAAATGGTGTAGGTCTCTCAGAAAGCTGAATATGGCAGGTATTTTAATTGGCATTTCAGAGCACCTGCTTTTAGTTTTCCTACTGTGGATCACTTCTCTGAGCCATTTTAACATCCTTCTCGGGTTTACATTAACTGTTGTGATAAATGTTAGTCACCCAGGATTAGCACTAGGAAATTTGGGGTGCATAGCACTGTTATGTGCCAGACATGGTTGCACAAAAGCCCTAATTCATCAGGAGAGAATGTGAGGAAGGTTGGAATAGATCAGGGACAACAGGATGATTGCTACTGGCTAGAATTCTCCTGGTCTGACTAGCAACCCATCCCCTTAATTCACATTCTCTTGTTCTCCAGCCAGAACAAGGGGTGGTATTTGAGAGTTTGGTGCGTTGTGTATTAAATGTTGGCATTCACTTGCCTTATTGCTTCAGCAGGTTTGTTGCTGCAAAATAATTCAGAGCTGCTCTCATAGCATTCTCTGCTGATTTTCCATTTGGGCAGCAAAGAGGGTCAGAATTGCTTAGTTTCATGGGTTTAGCTACATCAGGTGCCTTCAGCCCACTCTCAAAACATTGTGGATGAAGACACAGATTAGTTCTTCTAGAAAGGTGAAGTGTCCACAGTGTCTACACTTATTTTTCATTCTCTCATTATTTGGTCAAACAGTTTTTTTGTAGTGGTGAAGTGCCTGATTAGAGAAACTTCAGTTGGATCAAAGAAATGCAAACTATGGATAAACATAGTTTATCACCATACCTTTAATTTTCTCTCCAAAAAATAAAATAAAAATAAAATAAAAAATGCCTGTCTCCAGACAATGATTATAACCACTGCACCGAGTCATCCATGGTTTTTTTTGTTTCCAATACTGAATGCTTCTATTATCTTATGATTTAAACTTTTAAGTTGACATACATATTTCAGTTACAACAGCAGGATTTACTAGCAATTACATTTGACCATAACCAGGACTGCAGAAGTTGTTATCTGTGGTAGTTCAGATAGCAAATATATTAACATTGAGGTCTGTTTCCTTAATCGTGACCTTACTCTATGAGGCATGAGAAATTTATAACACATTAGACTGAGGAGCTCTGCTCCTTTGAAAAGATGTGCAATGCAGAGTTCACATTTTCCCGATCTGCAATCACTCTAGGGCTGTAATAAAAGCTGCAAAATAGCAATTAACATGCACATCATTCACTGGGAAAGGCTTTTGCTGGTATTAACGTCCTACTCATTTAAATTCCGAGGAACAGCTTTAGTGAGTTGAACATTATGTGTGTTAATTTTGGGTCAAATAATTCCTTAGACCAGCAAGGGAGAAGAGGGAACCCCAATATGCTTTTAGTGGAGGGGGTGGGTAGCTGCTAAATCCAGAGAAGAAACGATATCAATCATTGCAGGTCAGTGTTACTGCTCTCCCCATGTTGTAGCTAAACTTTCCTACCTGGCTTGGTATTCCTTTTATTAGAAGAGAGAATAGATAAGTTTCACCTGTTTGGACAGTAAAATGCATTACTTGACACAAATATTCAGAAGAATAAAGACCTGGCTTTAAATAACATCTGGGCTCCTTTGTTCTCTCTGATAGCTCTCTCTTGCCAACTATGCTGTGAAGGAGAGCTGGATTGAGGTTTGCGAGGGCACTTGGCTGTTCTTCAAAGTAGGTCAGTCTGGCTGGGAAGAGATCCTGGTTTGGTTCATCATAGCCCTCTGGTGTTTTCGGCTAACAGAACTCCATATTTTTTTAACAGTCCCGTAAATGAACAAATGGAAGAAACGTATTGGCATCTCAACACTCCACCTCCCTTGCTCTCCAAATGAACGTGGTGATTTATATCAGATGCATAAATGCTCCTCATCCCCTATTACCTCCAGACCATCTGGAGAGCTGACACTGGGATCAATTGGCATCTTAAGATGGCAATTATTAGCTAATGTTAATGCTGTGTAAATTTATATAGGCAAAGGGATGATTAATTGCATCCTGCATTTTCAGCTCACTAGGTCCACTGGGTGGCTTACAAGAATAAAATCTATTGTTGTAAAATTAAATATTTAAAATACAGTGAAGTTTACCAATGTGAACAAAATGGCCAGCATGGGGGAAAACAAAGTTTTGTTATGACCCCACAAAGCCCTCTGGAAACAGACAGGGCAATTTCTACAGGCTTCCAGAGGATCCAACTGCACATTTTTGAAACACAGCTGCAAAATTTTCCCCCTCCAATATAATACAGTACATACATTTTTAAGAAGACTACAAGCAAAGCAAAATTTAAATTCAACAAACCACATTCAGAAGGGCAAAGTGGGGAGTGGGAGATGTGAGAGGGAGCTCCAATCTTTCTTTCCATCTTCTTTCCTCATTCTCAAGTCCCAGCTCATTGCTTCTTAATCCTCTTGGCGCACTCCTTGAGCTTAGTATTAACTACTGTGCATCTGTGTGCCACTGCTGACCAGGAGTAATTACATCAGCCCTGCCCAATTTATGACCTACCCAGCTGAAGAGAGCACACCATCCGTGCGCCATGGCCTATGTGGTGTTGCTTCCAGGAAGGAAGCAATGCCAGGTAATTTAGGGTGCATTCGGCCTGGTAGGTCACTCATTGTGTCTGCCTTGCCTTGCTCAGCTGTTCTAGCAGCAAGATGGCAACCATGGAAGGGCTGGAGACTGTATCTTGCAATCTCAGTAACGTATCTTGCTTTGTCAATGTACACCATGTTTACAGTAAGTAATTTTAAAAGGTAAAGGTAAAGGGACCCCTGACCATTAGGTCCAGTTGCGGACGACTCTGGGGTTGCAGCGCTCATCTTGCTTTACTGGCCAAGGGAGCCGGCGTACAGCTCCCGGGTCATGTGGCCAGCATGACTAAGCCACTTCTGGCTAACCAGAGCAGCGCACGGAAACTCCATTTACCTTCCCGCCAGAGTGGTACCTATTTATCTACTTGCACTTTGAAATGCTTTCGTACTGCTAGGTTGGCAGGAGCAGGGACTGAAGAACGGGAGCTCACCCCGTCGCGGGGATTCGAACCACCGACCTTCTTATTGGCAAGCCCTAGGCTCTGTGGTTTAGACCACAGCGCCACCTGCGTCCCTGTAAGTAATTTTAGTCTGCAGTAGTCCTGTTGCGGCAACCAATTGTGTTACCATTTGGTATTATTTTATTTTTTTTAAAAAATAGAACAAGTGACTAAGCCTTCTGTCATCCACATTTGTCTGTGTGCATGCTCCCTGCCCCCAAGACCAGATGCTTAAGATGTATCTATCTACTCCCAACTTTTCTTAGCACTGTCAGGCAGTGCTTTTTTTTCTGGGTGGACGCAGGGATACGCATACCCCTAAACATTTTGTGAATCTAAGTTAGGCCTCATTGAGGGGCAGTATTTCAATATGAGTAGGAAAATGAGAGTACCCTTAAACATATTTTTTTTTTAGAAAAAAAGCACTGCTGTTGGGCATTCATAACACTTCCCTTAATCCAACTCACACATGTTGCAAGATGTAAAACACTACACTCCAGGTCCTGAAAGCCCCATTTATACTGATATGAAGGTGCTTTTCTGTACCAAGCTTTCATACCACTGCAGTATGAGCATGAGTACTGGAACTGCATGGGGTAGAGCAATTGGGTGACACTTTTCCTACTCAGTTACTACCCACCGGGGAGGGAAAGGGGAGAAGAGGACATTGAAAGAAGGGCCACATTACTGGTCTGGCCAATGAGTGTCTGGTATCCACATGTGTGCAGAAGTTATGTGGAATCTTCTGCATAAGCAACTAGCTCAATTGCTGCTAACATTATATATGAGTAAAACGGAAATGTCCTTAGAAAGGACAAGTGCCTCTTCTCCAGGGGCAACTCTGCTTCCATATCACAAAACCTGCTCAGAAAACGTACCCCACAACCATGTTCCCCAGCTGTGTTGGTGATAGAATCATAGAATTGTGGAGTTGGAAGGGACACGAAGGGTAATCTAGTCCAACCCCCTGTAATGCAGGAATCTCAGCTAAAGCATCCATTACAGGTGGCTATCCAACATCTGCTTAAAAACCTCCATTGAAGGAGAGTCCACAACCCCCTGAGGGACTGTTCCGCTGTTGAACAGCTCTTACTGTCAGAAAGTTTTTCTGTATGTTTATTTGGAATCTCCTGTCTTGTAACTTGACGCCATTGGTTCGAGTCCTACCCCTCCGTACAGCTTCGCCTGAAGTTTACATGAATGGGATCAGCGTCCCTGGAATCAAATGTGTTTCTGTGCTGTTACCCACCCTGAGATCTGTGGATGAAGGCCAGTATATTAACTAACTAACTACCTAACTAGCTAACTAACCGAATGAATGAATAAAAGGTAAAGGTAAAGGGACCCCTGACCATTAGGTCCAGTCGTGTCCGACTCTGGGGTTGCAGCGCTCATCTCGCTTTATTGGCTGAGAGCCGGCATACAGCTTCCAGGTCATGTGGCAGCATGACAAAGCCGCTTCTGGCGAACCAGAGCAGCGCACGGAAACGCCGTTTACCTTCCCGCTGGAGCGGTACTTATTTATCTACTTGCACTTTGACGTGCTTTTGAACTGTTAGGTAGGCAGGAGCTGGGACCGAGCAACGGGAGCTCACCCCGTCACAGGGATTCGAACCGCCGACCTTCTGATCGGCATCCCTAGGCTCTGTGGTTTAACCCGCAGCGCCACCTGGGTCCCTTGAATGAATGAATAAGTCCCCCCAAATCAGAACTATTTAAATTACCCTATAGGTATATTGCATACACACCCATCTCCTGGTAGAATTTTTTGAATTAATTTTCATTTCATTGGCCAAGGCATCAGCTTCTGCACTATGCACTTAGCTTGCATTCTTTGTTTTCATTTTAGAGACTTGGAAAATTAATTTCCCCTTGCTACTTCCTTATCTGGTATACTCTCTTATTTGTAGTGGTGGATTTAGCCCGTGGAAGGGAACTGCAGCAATCAGTGACTCAGACTGCAGATTTTTCAAGTCATTCTCACATTCTGGATTGATTGTGGCTGTTCAGTGCCGTGGGTCACATTGTGTCATATACTACCGCTCTTGATCACTCTTCTGTCAAGCCAAGAAGCCTATCTAATATCTTTGTATCTCCCCAGAGCATGTGCTTAATATCAGGTTATGTTTTATTTGTGTTGTTGAAAGTTCCACTTAATGGTGTCACACACTCTAATGTGCCTAGTTGTGACTTAAAAACTCAGCAACAACCTTTGTTCCCCTCCAACTATCCTATTTCGATCAGGGCAGCTACAGCTTTTACAGTAAGAGGAAGTCTCACCTTCCAACTGTTCAAATTATTAGCACTTCTGTTTGTTTATTAGAGAATACATTACAACACATTCATTCGATGTGTCCTGTGTAGTCTTCTGCAATGGATCTGTGGGAAATAATTTTCTCCTCTCTTGTGTAACTCGTAAAGCGAAATAAGAAGAAAGCGGGGCATTCTTCAGATATATAAATGTAATAACATTTTGGGTGTTACTTTGCTTTGCTTTACTCAGTGCAGACGCTTTGCAATTAATAGACCTAACTTATTTGTTTTATTTTATTTAACACAATTTATATATCACTTGATTGTCAGAAAACCTCTACACAGTTTACAAACAAAACCAACTAAAACATTAACATTATTGATAAAAACAGTTAACTGGTGTCATGTTCATTAATTTCTGTTATTCATTAATACTCTGAGTAATACTTAGTTGACTTCCACACTTTGGTTAGCTTGGCTTATTTAAGGATTGCTAGGCCTGGGGATAGATTGCCAGGCCTGGCACCCACAAACTTGTAACATTGCATTATCCCTTTTGACATTCTGTCACTTTGTTATCGCTTCATTCTTCCTGAAATAATGGCTTCTTTTTCAGCCCACCTTTCTTCTCTTAGCTCCTGGGCCCTGGCCACATTTTGTTTGGTCTTCTGGTTCTACTACCCTCAATTCCTCAAATGACTCTCAATATATTTAGTGGGCCTATGAAGAGATGCAGTTAGGAAATATTTGATTCTGATCATCTTAGATTTACAGGGGAACCTCTGGCAATGTGTATTATCAAAATGTGGACAGCAGCCAGCCCTGTTGCATTTTGGGGGTCCCCATTGCCTGTCTTCTGTGTGGGTCCCACTGGGTCTACCCTTTATCTTTTGCTGCCCACTTTACCAGAATGCCCCATGCATGACCCTCTATCTTCAAATCTTACCTCAAGCTCCATCTCTTGCGTGAAGGCTGTGACTTAACCTCTGCTACTCCTTCCCAGTTGAAGAAGATGTTATGCCATACGTTTAAAGTGCTCTTGTATCACTTTAATAGCCATAGAGAATCTTAGGAACTGTAGTTTGCTAAGAGGGCTTGGAATTGTAAGGCCAGTATGTACGCGGGTGGAGCGTACCACAGAGTCTAGGGCTTGCCGATCAGAAGGTCGGCGGTTCGAATCCCCATGATGGGGTGAGCTCCCATTGCTCGGTCCCTGCTCCTGCCCACCTAGCAGTTCGAAAGCATGTCAAAGTGCAAGTAGATAAATAGGTACCGCTCCGGCGGGAAGGCAAACGGCGTTTCCGTGCACTGCTCTGGTTCGCCAGAAGCGGCTTAGTCATGCTGGCCACATGACCCGGAAGCTCTCTGCAGACAAACGCCAGCTCCCTCGGCGTATAGAGCGAGATGAGTGCTGCAACCCCAGAGTCGTCCGCGACTGGACCTAATGGTCAGGGGTCCCTTTACCTTTAAGTCCAGGATGACTATTGAAGTGGTGTGAAAGTGTGCTTTAAATGTACGCTCTGGATGCTACCCTTGCTTCCCTTGGTTGTTGTCTTACTTCAACCCTCCCATCAAACCATAGATGGAAAGTAATCAGGACTAGTGACTTTCTTGCCTCCCCCACCTTCTTCTGCAAAGTGCCATGTCCACGAAAAGAACAGTAATCCAATTGACTTCCCCCTTCCCTTCTCCCTTTCCCATTGAAACTGAGTTGCTCTCTGGTTCATATTATCTCTGGGCCATGTTTTGGATTGTTATTAGCAACTTGAGATGACCTGGGGGAATAATATGCCTGCATATATATTTTTTTTCCAAAACAAAAATATCTTCTCTCCACTGTAATCAAGTCAGTCAGCAGGTCAGCTTACATGGAAATAAAATGAAGAGATAAATGTAGCAGCAGCCGTGTCGGAGCACTAGAAATAGCCCTGTGAGTCCTGACAATGTAAAGAGACTAACAAAGCTTCATGGAATTTACTTGTTCCGAACTTTTTTTTTTAATGTGAATTACGTAACTATGCCGAGAGTTTTCTTTTTCATGAATTAGCAAAGCATAAAAAGCAATTCGTGGTCTTTCTCCTTCTTTGGAAGTGTTATACCTCCAGTGGGATGTGAGAATTTTCCGATTGAGCGGCAGGAGCCACACCTCATTTATTTCTCCATGGGGCTGAAGCACCACGGAGACCTTCCACCATATTCACACTGATTTAATTAGAAATGGGAGGCATGTTGATATTGATTCATTCAAAGCTCAGTAGCAAGTCAACATTATGCCCTCTGAAACGCAGGGGGCAAGATTACCGTTGCCTTTTTGCACCACACATTGGAAGAAAATTTGTAGCATGGCCCAAACAATCTTAGACATACAAGTCCCATTTGTTTTCAGTGGGAAAGGTAGGCATATTTTAAAAAACTTGGCTGTTCTTTGGCTGCATAGTGTGCTATGCAATCTAAGTGTGTACTGTATAAAGCCCTAGATGACTTGGGACTAGGCATGTCAGAGAATCCCTGAAAAAATATTCATACATTTCATAAAACTCCTTTGTAAAGTGGTACAGTCAAACCTCATGTTGAAAGGCTGCTGGCAGTAAGTTCTACCTCTAATGCGGGTAGACATGTTTTATGAATGAGACCATGATCAATATGGATGTGCAAAGACCTTTCTTTGTGTGCTTCCTTTCACGGGCCTGGATGGCAACTGCTGCACACCCTTAATAATGCTGTAGTTTTTGCACCCCCGGTGAGATTTATTTGAATATACAATATATCTTCTCATCAAACTGAAATATACATCCCAAATACTACTATGCTGTGTGTGTGTGTGTGTGTGTGTGTGTGTGTGTGTGTGTGTGTGTGAGTGTGAACAATTGTTTAAAAATAAGCCAGAAGCAGAAAACGATGCCAGAGAAACAGAGGTATAAAATAAGTATGGAAGAATAATAGGTATACGTCCTACTGAACTCAGTGGGGCTTACACCTGAGTAGACATGGAATAGGATTGTGTTGTATGTAAAACACTGATTTTTCCACATTAGGAACTGGAGTATACTAGTGTGCTATGAGAGGAGGCTGACACGTGTACTGAAAAATGTTAGTTATTATGTTGATGCCTTCATCTCAAAGCAAGATGCCCCTCAAACCCTAACACTGACCATCTTTTTGCCAAAGTACAGTCTTGACATTCTGAGGAAGGGTTTGTTTCTCGCTTGCTTGATTTTACTTATATGTTGCTTTCCCACAATGAGCTGTGCCCAAAATGGCTTGCAGCAAACATTCAAAATAAAGAAGGAAGGAAATAATGGCCTGCTGGGATTTTCTGATGCAGCCTGTGCTAGAGCCAGTGAGTGTGGAGGGGAATCCCTGAAGCATCACTATTGGTCAGGCCGACAGGACAGGAGGAAGTATGGGACTTCAGAAGGCCCTATTGATTTTGCTTTTTGAAGTCCTCTTCATTATTCTGGAACGTGATAAAAAAACACACACATCCATAACAACAACAACAACAACAACAACAACAACAACAACAACAACAACATGATACTTTTTCAGGGTACAGTGAGGTGTGTCCTCAATTTTAGTCATGGATAAAATGCTGTCCGGAAAGTCTCTGAAAAGGATGAGGCACATTCATGGGGGGATGGTCAACTCAATGGAATCTGCATATTCATAAACAGCATACTGTGATTACTTATTTATTTAACTTGTTAGCTGGTTAACGCAAACTGAAAAAGTCTCTAAGCAACTTACAAAAATTGATGGTGCTAGGGACAAACAGGAAGAGATAAGTAGGACATAGAATCACAGAATTGTAGGTGATGGCTTCAATGGAGGGTTTGTTGTTTCTGTCTGTTAGTATGTTGTGCATTTTTGCTGGCTGGATCTGATGGGAGTTGGTGTCGAATGACATCTGAAGCTCCAGGGATTTCTCACCTCTGCTTTAAAAGCATCTAGTTGGCTCTTGCTGATAACAGAATGCAAGGCCACATGGACCCTGCTTGGTCTGAACTAGTTCAAAACATAAATTTCAGCCACCAATTTTATTCATGGCAGTTAGCTGCTCATATGAGCAGTGAAATGTGTGTGAGGAAGTCAAGGGTTTCAGGCAGGGCAGCACTCGCTGCTCCTGAAAAATATGAATAAATCATCTGCCAGGGTTTGTGAGCTTCCTGTTCACACACTTGACATCCCTTGTGCAAATTAATATCTGCTGTGGAAGAGGAAGAAAACGAACACTGGGTTCTTTCCCTCAGTTTCTCTTCAGCGTCCACAAAATGCTGACAGGAATCATTGCCAGGATTCTCGCACCATCCCTACCCTTCCCATTTCCAGGAATGCCCTTGGGTGTCAGAGTTCACCGAATAAACTTTTAACAACGTCAGCTATTTGAATTTTGAAATAACACACATCTGTCATTATAAGAACCAATGGATGCTCAATCCGAGCGGAAGCGTGTGGTGTCGATTGTGGTGGCAGTAGTTTGAAGCCTTTATTAAGTCAGCTGGCAAAATATCCAATCTCTCAGCATTAATTTTTATGGCAAAGGAGTGGAGTGACTGAACTGTTTTCTTTTCTCTCCCCCCTTCTGTTATATATCGCTTACATGGTCTAGTTCTCGAAACCACAGCCATTGATCTTTAAAACACGTGTGTGTGTGTTACTGGTAGCCACACTATACTGTAACATTTATGGACTCTATAAAATCTTACATCGTTTTGGTCTTTCCTCAGAACAGCTTTATGCCAGACAGCATGAAAGTTTCATGCTAAACTCGTCTGTGGCCAAAGTAAGTCAGAAGAATTCTGCACCTGAGTTGTCTTAATATAGGACAACCTGCAGCTTTACAGAGACCTTCCTCTGTAGCTGCCCTTTCAAGTGGAGACAGATGTGCAATTTTAAATTGGGGTTAGGATTGAACACACACATCTTGCATTCCAAGGCATTTGTTTTCAGGACAGAGGAGGGATTCCAAAATGGCTCCCGTCACGGCATGCACAGTGACCCACCATAAGCTCATGATTTCCCCCCTATTATAACCCAGGTGCCAAAAATGCTGATTATCAGGCAGCACTCAGCTGTGTACTTCACCTAAGGTCATAAGAAACTCACTTTTGGCTCACAGCATTCATTTTGGTCCCTAACAGAGGAGTCCTAAGGCAGCAAAGGTTTGGGTGTGAGCCCCACAGGTGAAAAGACATGTCTAGGAATTCACCCACCACACTCTCTCCTTTTCTGGCAGCCATTGCAGCCCCCATGGGGATGTAGCTAAAAATGGTATCCCCATGGTTAACTCTTCCCCATAATGTTTAGAAATCCTCAATCACTTGCGAGTTCCTCCATCTCAGTTACCAAGAGTAATGATGGGTATTGTCTGAGGAGTTGTGCATCTACTGGCAATTGTCCATGTGGCTGGTTTCATTGCATGCATGTTCATTACTTGACTGCAATATCAAGTGATGACATGCCTGGGGGGGGGGGATGGGTCCTCACAGATCTAACCCCACATACTGAACTTTCATTCCCTCCCTCTCATCACTTTTAACGTAGCGCTTTTCATACGAAGTTTGCACACTCAGCCACTAACCTTCGACTGCGTAACACTCAAGTGTACAGAAACCCAAGTGCCCGCCAATTACCCTTGGCACACTCAACACACATTTTGAGAACAGCTGGTGTATTCAGTAACTTCTAAAATGTCTGAAAGGTAGAGTACAGCCACCCTTACATGCCCCAGGGACATTCAAAGTACTTAGACTACCAGAAGTCCACTGAAGCTTCATAGTTATCACGGCACCAGTTATTATTTTTGCTTGGTTAAGAATGGCTTTCTCGGAGACCCTACCTTTAGTCCAGAAGTTTTGGACTACAATTCCCATCATCCCTGACCACTGGTCCTGTTAGCTAGGGATCATGGGAGTTGTAGGCCAAAACATCTGGAGGGCCGAAGGTTGCCTATGCCTGTTCTAAAATGTCTGCAGGTAGGGTACAGCCACCCTTACATGCCCCAGGGACATTCAAAGCACTTAGACTACCAGAAGTCCACTGAAGCTTCATAGTTATCATGGCACCAGTTATGAAGTGTAGTTGTTGAACCAGCATTTAGGTATGGGGGAGTCTACTGTGTTTTGCCTGATGTTTTTCTTTTTGCTTGGTTAAGAATGGCTTTCTCGGAGACCCTACCTTTCAAGTGACATTCAGAATCTTTTCTTTTGCAGCCATTTCGTAGAGTGACGTTTTCAGTTGTGAGTCAGCCTCAGGACCCACATCAAGGGTCATTGCAGAGTTGCTATGACAGCGGTCTGGAGGAGTCAGAAACACCAAGCAGTAAGAGTTCTTCAGGGCCGCGGCTGGGTGCCCTTCCACTCCCAGAGGACAACTACGAAAGGACTACGCCGGATGGCAGTGTTGGTGAGGCAGAGCATATGGAAAATGGTAGGGGCATACACAACACCCCACACACATGCTCGATTTACACTAGCGAGTCCAACATGAAGTAGATTTGTCAAGAGGTCAGTGGGAGGAATAGTCATCATCCTCATAATGCAAAGGTGATGAAGCTTAAATTTAGGGCTGGATCCAGCCAAATTCTAGGCACTTTTAAGGCCCATTTCAATGGGATGATATGTAAACATCGGCATTGAACCTTTAACAGAAATCACTGGGACTTGAATGTGCTTAAGTTTTGATTGGATCATGCTCCTAACATTGACCTGACGAGGTTGATTAAGATGGGGGAGGGGAGAGAAACATGCAAATATAAAGCATATTTAAACAGTATTACTGACACAGTTAAATAAATACATCTAAAAATATCAGCACATAGCTGATGAAACCTATTTAAATTCTTATTTTTTAAAGAAATAATATATAGACGTAATTTCTTTTTAGTTGTGCGCCTTTTGTTGTTATGCAGGAACTGTATATGTTCAGCATTAGCCAGTAGAAAATAGAAATTCAACTTTCCCTTTAGATTGTTGTCTCTTCCCTGCTTGCATGCACAGGGTTTTCAAAATATAGTGTATGTTGCTTACTTCCTATATTCTGCTCATAGCAAGGGGCGGAGGCTGCAGCATCGGTAGGTGGGAAATGTAAGAAAGGCTGTGATACAAAGGAGTGTGTGTGTTTGTGTGTGTGGCCATATATTGTTGCCCACTATGGAAGGCAAAGTACCCAAAACATCAACTCTTCATGGCAGACAATATTGAATCTCCAGCTCCATTTTTGTGCTTACTCACCGGATAATAGCTGGTGGCTGGAGATAGCAATGAAAGCAACTTGCTAAGTCTCCCTTTTGTATCAGAATTGTTGATTACCACTTCTTTTCATAATGGTATTCTGTAATCCCAAATTCCAACAAAGGGACAGATTATTAAAAGAAGAAAAAGTTGTGTGGGCTTATTGTTACCAAGGGTAAAAAAATTCAATGTGTTTGCAGCAATGTATTTAGTTTCCACACCACTAAATGACAAGTATTTTCCCCTGAATATTTCATTATTGGTGTGTAGTTTGAAGTATATAATAGCAACAGTTCCCAGTTATTTTTTTTCAGTGTGTCTTGAATAGGTCTTAACAATCCATTGCCCCTTGCTTTTATTTGCCTAGATCTGAAATCTTTGGAAGTCAATTATATTGATTTCATAGTTATACCCTCAGAGTAGGTTATTGAATGCCAGAGTACAAGCTAATGGTACCATGTGAAACAATGCATGTCTAGATGACATTTGTATAGATGTAAGAGCATGAATGGAATGGTGTATCGGACTTGCTTGGAACCATATATAGAGTCACTGATTCCGTCAAAGTATTTGTTTTACTTCCCTTTGGAGATTTTATATCAGCAAATAATTAATTGGTCTCATGGTTTTGTTTCCCTTAAAATAGAATTATCAACACAACAAAAGCAGAACATTTTCTGTGATTTGGGGGGAGGTTTTTTCCATTATACTTCTGAAAAAAGTACAATAATAATATATATAAGTATAAGCATTAGGGACGCCACATAACTTTGCAGGTTCTGATTGCGCCAATTGTTTTACGAAGAGTCAAGCACCGAGGTGCCATTTTTTCAAGGAGGGAAAAAAAGATGATTTTGTTGTGGTGCTAAAGATAAATGGCCATGTTTGAAGGCCTCCAATTAAACTGAAAATTAAATTGTTACATGTTGTATTTTAAGAACATTTGTTGCAGTTACTTTTTCACCTCACAAATATGTAGGAAAACAGGAGCGTAAAAAGTTGGTTTCTACCAAGTCACACCATTGAAACATACAGCCCATTGAGGTCAACATTGATTCACAGTGGCTTGCCAGAGTTTTAGTCAGGGAACATTTCCAGCCGTATCTGGAGATGCCAGGAATTGAATTTAAAGAAAGTCTGCATTTAAAGAAATATTTTTCCACTGAGCTTTGCCCTTTCCCCAAAATCCTCTTCATTTTTTAAAATCTCTCATAGCTTTTTTTTTTTTTTAAGTAAGAGTTTAGTGCATTTGGCTGTAGTCTGGTGTTGACCTTGCTTCTGACAGGGCACCATATAATCAGAAGAATCTTTATTTGCATCAGCCACTAGCCGTGACAATAAAATAAAATAAAATAAAATAAAATAAAATGTACTGAAGATAGAGGTAAAAGCTTAACTATAGAAAATACATTTTGGGGTTTTACATCAATAATCAAATAATAGATCTTATTCTAATTGCCCCTGCTAAAACCCTTGCAGTTTTTGCTGCTGCCTGATCATCTTGTTCTGCTAAAAGAAAGGACACAGTAGCAATGGTTGAGTGACCTGGCACAGACAATAATAGAAGGGTAATGACCTCACTCCTCAAATCTTTATAAAGAGTGCAAGCCAGAAGCACATGATCCACTGCCATCTCCACAGGGACAAAACCATTTTTCCAGTGGAGTTTTTTGAAATCGACCCTCAAGTACAGCCGAAGGTAGCATATTCCATCTTGAGAAAGTGAAAGCGCGCATGTATTTTGGAATTGTAAAATTTTGCAAATAGGGTGCCCAAGTGTCAGAATGACTAGGTGGGAAATAATCATACCTTGGACAAAATTTCCTTGGTCTGACACAAGACAAGTAAGGCAGTGGTCACAAGGGCCAGAGACCAGTGATGTGATTCCGAATGAGATGGAATCCAGTGATCAGGCAGACAGGAACTGATGGCCAGAGCAGAAGATGTAGTCACGGAGAAGCTGGAAGTCAGATACGGGTCTAGTGTCATGTGATGTGATCAGTTGCTCAGATTTATCGACTGGCATAAAACAAAGGTCTGTATAAGGCCTGGTGCCTCTCCATTGGTTTGGGAGATCAGCATCTTCAAGCTGTGGTTATCAGTACTCAGCCTAGAAGGTGTTGTTGTCTATAGAATCTGGCTGAGTTAAGGCACCAAAGGCTGGTCACTGGAGCCCTTGGCTTCAAACTTCCTTTACTGTTTCTTATACTTATTGCATGCTCAGGTGGAAATATGTCCTGCCGAGTTCCTTGAGAGTTACTTCTGGTAAGTGCACACAGAATTGCAGCCTTAATTGTTGCAACAATGGGCACTCAGTGTGTAGAACAGCCTTTCTCAACCTTGGGTCCCCAGTTGTTTTTGGCCTACAACTCCCATCATCCCTAGGTAGCAGGACCAGTGGTCAGGGATGATGGGAGTTGTAGGCCAAAAACATCTGGGGACCCAAGGTTGAGAAAGGCTGGTGTAGAAATAGTGAACTAGCCACAGATATACATGATCTTAATGCGTAATCACATGGGCTCCGAAATGCACGGAATCTGCATTGCTTCCTGCTCTCCTTAAATGTTACCACCAGCAGAGCATGTCACTGCACCCGGCTAGTTTTTAAGGCTTTGGGCTATGAGATTAATTGGTTTGCATAGTCATTGTTGCAAAGTTTAATGTTAAACCCAAACCAAGCAAAGAGGTAGTGCTAGAACTATTGCTTTCAGACATTTTAATTATTATTTTTTTACTAAAAGAGCAGTGGTTAGAGAAATAATAATAATTATTGAAAATAATAGTAGCACAACAGAAATTCTACATCGTGCTCTGGCTTTCATACTTAAAGGAAGGGGTATTTTAAAGGCCAGGAGTATACCAGTATCCACAATTTTCTGCTCTCCCAGCATGAAAATGGCACATTTGTCCCAAACTGACAGTAGGATTGTAAATGCTGTTGTTGGTCCACAGAAAGGCAGCAACAGGATGTGCAAGCTGTTTTGCTGTTAAAAATGATTGCAGATGAAGATAAGAGCAACAATGATTTAGATCTGTGTTATGTTGCTTAGATCCGTTTTTGAGAGAGGAACATAATATGCAGAGTATAATTGCAATTAAGTTAACTGAAGATAATGATGATTATAATACACATGGTAAATGGGAGTGGGGAAATGGGGCTGGTCTGAGCATAGTTGCAAACCTGGCAATCGGCTAGAATACAAAAATCCCAGAGAACCTATCCCAGCTATTGAAAATGTATTGGAGAGAAAGAGAGCCAACCTCTGTGCATTAGTAGTTAGAGGCAGCCTAGGAGCTCATCAGTTGATCATCCTCAGATGCTAAAGAATCTTCTGTTATACACCTGTGTTCCAGGCCATAGAAACAAAATATAAATTCATCAGGTAGCATGAAGATATCCCAACCAAAATAGCTTGATGTCTAATTTAGCCTCCACTTTAGCACTTTCTGAATGAAAGCATTATATATATATATATATATATATATATATATATATATATATATATATATATATATATATATATATAATGAACCCCCAAGCCCCACTGGTATGTATTTAGTCAGGATATTTCATGACTTCTTCTATTACAATTTTTTTGGGGGGGAGAAGGGGTTTTTATAACATTCAAAGTTCCTTAAAACCTGTGCTTCAGAAATCTGGCAATCAGTACTCAAATGCATCTTCTCTTTCTTATGGTTTGACACTTTGTTTCAAATTGCTAGGCAATGAATAAATTAATATGTAGCAGCTTTCCATTTTGGTAAACAGCTCGAGGTACATGTTTATGTATTTCATTTGCGTCATTGTAGGTGCCGTTTTGCTTCATTCCTTTTTAACAGAAGCAATATCCATGTAGGAAAATGCCATGTGTGAAATGGCATAAAGTGTTTGGATTAGGAGGTTTTTTTTAAAAATAAATAAATAAAAAATAAATCACATGATTCAATAAGTGTTTTCCACCCATACAGTCAATATGTATCCCCATAACAATGCACACCCAAGCCCCATTCATCTTGATGGATAGTTTCCTTAATGGAGATGGAGACACATCTCCCCATTGGGATCACTAGTGATGCACAGCTGAAGTGAGGACAAGTGGAGCTTCCCTGTAGGTATGAAAGATTAACTTGAGCCCTCCAGAAAGTGGGTGACATACCAAACGGTTCTTCTGCTGTCACTGTCTAGACTTGACTTTTCAGTAGCAGCATGTCATCTGCCTCCAGTAATTCTTGTTGGCACTCGCCTGTAGGTAATGACAGAACAAGAGTCAATGCACTTTTGCTAGTCTGTAAATGTTACATTTGACATTTGAGTGAGGTTCCCCCCTCCCCATTTTTTCCCCACGCTTCAATTCCAGCTTTTAACCCTGCCCCACCGGATTCTGGAGTAGATCTGTACCGCGTACATTATACATAGTTTCATCTCTTGTATTTAATGGATTATTCTGACATCAAAAGCATGGGATCTGAAACTTGTCAGCCATTCATTTGTCCCATTTAATTGGAACCTAGGTGATCTGTAGCTGCTCTAGTGTAGCATCTTGCATGACTCGCTTTTAATCAGGGACTGCACTGAATGTTTCATTCAGCTTCCCTACTCTCTCCCCCATGGGATCTATCTTTCTTTTTCTTTTTTTAAGAAACCCTGTCTGCCCTCCTAATAGTTATGACTTCAGATATTTACAGCTTTCCTTCAACCACTGTTCCATGGCTTTTTCTTAATGATTGATATGGATGCATTTAAACTAGATTTTAGATAATTTCCCATGCAATAAGCTAAAGCTGTCTCATTCCCCCACTGCATTTTTCAGTGCAAGCTGTGCAGAAGATTGAAAACAAGGTCCTTTTCCCATGTCAGTAAGGGGAAGTCCTTGAGGTCCTTAAAATAGGGATGTCATTATCACAAAGCTGGTTCGCATTGTACTCACTAGATGCATTTGATGAGGATTCCAGTGTCTTGCAAGTAAACACAATTGGATGTTAACCTGGACCACTGACATGGAAGTTGCCATGAACACCAAAAAGCACAACATCTAGAAAAATTCAGATTTTTAAAAGCATTTTTTCTTCAAATTTTTGCATTCTCCATTCGAGACTTGAGCCAACAAAGAAACCGATTATAGGTTTATGGCACTTTTTTGAAGTGCACGGGAACTCCATAGGAGCTCTACTGTGCTCAGGCTCAACTCCCATTCTTTCAAAGCTGCTTGTGCATGAGAACATCTTGCTAGATAGCAGCGGCATAGCGAGCCGCTTGGCTGCCGGGGGCGGCAAGCCAAGCGTAACCCTCCAGGGCGGGGCATCGCTCAGTAGTGTATGTGTTGTGATGTTACGATGCATGCGCTCCGGAGCGCAGTCTGCTCCTCGGTGACCGAGCGAGGGAGTGAAGCCAGCCGCAGAGGGAAGAGAGGTTTTTGCCGGGAGGTGACGCACCACCCTGCAAAAGCCTCTCTTGCCACTGTGGCTGGCTTCTCTCCCTCACTTGGCCGCCGCACGTTTTTTATTTAATAAAAAGCCAATGCTATTAATATGTATTAAGTCCTCTTGTGTGTTTATGTACGTATCTTTGTTATTAGTGTTAAGCTTCCACTTTGAGGTATAGGAATTTGGGTATCTGGGACAAGGAGGTTATGTGCAGAATGATCATGAGAGCATACAGTGTGAAGTGATACAGTTTTTTTCTACTGTTTTAGTGGTGTTTCTGCCCTTTAAGATTCTGAAGATCTTAAATCTGCGTTTTTAAGCCTCTGCATCCTACTAGCTGTGGCATGCCAAACAACTACTTTACAAGCTTGCTAATGCTGCCTGTAGCAGGACTTGTAGATCTTGTTGTGACTCATGTTATAGTTACATTGGAGTGTAAATTCCAGCACAGCACTTCAGAGTACAGATGGGAAACGTGCCTTCTTATAATTGTTGTACTAATTATGACTAGTCAAGACTGAGGCCCCACTTTGTTAGGTGTTATGCAAACTTAACCAAACACCAGATTTGCACATCGAAGTTATTTTGTTTTATTTTTGGGAAATGCTTGGTGGTGACACGCGCTGTATAATTTTAGCCCGTTTTCTTTTCCTCTTAGAAACGATCTCTTAAACATAGCCTTGTTATTCTGAGGCGGCTAGTTTTTGTGACTATGCTTGGTTAGGTAGGACTTCATTTCTGAACCATCTAGGGACTCTACTAGCTGAGATTTTAGCTGCAAAAGAATAACATAAGGATTGCTGGGCTGGATCAAACGAAAAGACCAGCATTCAGTGTCCGGACAGATGACTTCAGAAGTTCACAAGAAGGCATGAAGACAAAAATCAAAGATAGCTGATAATCGGAGGTAGTTGATAACCAGAGATATACTGCCTCTGAACAAGGATGTTCAATTTAGCTATTGGATAATAGTAAGGTAAAGGACCCCTGACCATTAGATCCAGTCGTGACCGACTCTAGGGTTGCGGCGCTCATCTCGCATTATTGGCCGAGGGAGCTAGCGTACAGCTTCCAGGTCATGTGGCCAGCATGACTAAGCTGCTTCTGGCGAACCAGAGCAGCGCACGGAAACGCCGTTTACCTTCCCGCTGCACTTTTATCTACTTGCACTTTGACATGCTTTCGAACTGCTAGGTTGGCAGGAGCAGGGACCAAGCAACGGGAGCTTACCCCGTCGCGGGGTTTCGAACCGCCAACCTTCTGATCGGCAAGCCATAGGCTCTGTGGTTTAACCCACAGCGCCACCCGCGTCCCTATTGGATAATAGTACTGATAGATTTGTCCTCCTTAAAATTTGGCTAATCTTTCCTAATTGTGCATTGAGGCTATGTTGAAGGAAGAAAAAATGAAATACAAACAGAAGAACTGGATAACAAAAGGGAGATTGTATGGCTGTGCAGATAGCAAATGACAGTTCTCTCCCTAAGTCTGAACAAGACAACCTTGTTGCCTCCCCATATGTGTACTACTGAAGCCAATTGCTTTCACAGTCACCCAGAGGTGAGACTCAAATATACTTAAATTATCTCAAAGGTGTCCAATTTGTGACTAGTGCCACAGTGACTAGAGTCAGCAAGCTACTCCTTTGCAGCTTGTTACAACGATCCCTTATTTGTATTTCCACTTATGCCTTGATTTCAGAGCCCCTTGTATGCTTCAAGAAGTATATTAGGACACCTATGCATATTAGGCTGCCCCTTGTCTTCCCTGGAATGGAATAGTTGCAAACCTTCAGGGAGAGCTCCCTTCCGTTGATGTGAGTATTTCTTGGATCTTCAAAACGGAGCAAAACTGCTGGGTGGGTCTGCACACTGTTGAGGTTGTTGTAACTCCTGCAAAAATATGTTTTGATTGCTATGTGTGTAAATCAAACATATTTAGATGTTCTGCAGAGGGAAATACATATTGACAGAGTACTTTAAAGTTAAAACAATGTTTCAGGGAGTTGGCACTCTATGCCAGGGGTAGGCAACCTAAGGCCTGTGGGCCGGATGCGGCTCAATTGCCTTCTCAATCCAGCCCACGGACGGTCTGGGAATCAGCGTGTTTTTACATGAGTAGAATGTGTGCTTTTATTTAAAATGCATCTCTGGGTTATTTGTGGGGCTTAGGAATTCGTTCATCCCCCCCCCCCAAAAAAAAAATAGTCCGGCCCACCACACGGTCTGAGGGACGGTGGACTGGCCCATGGCTGAAAAAGGTTGCTGAGCCCTGCTCTATGCCTAAATATTTGTGCAATTGCAATCCATTCTTTATCACAGTTCCCTTGATTGAGTATATGTTAGGCAGACCTCACCTTTATGAGCTGGGCAGCTGTCCAAGGCTTGTGGCTTTTGTCCTCAATAAATTGTTAAATGGAACATGCCAGGGGTGGTGCAAAAGTTCATCTGTTCTGTGTGAGTTCTGTTTCAAGTCTTTACATGCATGTTGGAAATTCCAGGAAAACCAGTCCTAAAGGCTTTTATTTTGTCTGCATCTTAGAGGTTAACTTGATAGAAGGGAAGAAGTAAAAGGGAGGGAACTATTGTGAGGGCAGTGAAGTATCCTGCTCGATAATTAAATAAGTTTTAGCATAGATTTTTTTCCAAGATTCACAAGCTTAGCCGTTAGGACTCTGTTCTAATTTAGAGGGAGTTATGGCTATAAATCCCTTTTGAAAAGAGATTAGGTAACCCTTGGTTTCAGAGAGAAGAATGAGTAATTTGGAGGAGGAAAAGCCAAAGGAAATTGAAGCTATGAGCTTGAATTAACTCTGAAAGTTAATTCTGGCGTTCCAGGCGAACGGGTAATTAGAGGTGTGCTTGACCAAACAGTTAGACATTTTGCTTAAAAGGAAATTAAAACAAAGGATGCATGACACCTGCAAAAGACAAAAGACAGGCTTTAAATATGATTAAGGTACAAGGAACCTGTTTCGAAATGGAGTGTGTGCACCCAGAGGTATAAAACCAAGGAAGGAGAACCAGTAGCCCTTCACAGTGACTGGCAGGGCAATGCAGGTGGGGCTATGTTGTTGTTCTTCTGGCTTCCCAATACTGTGCTTTACTCTCATTTACTGGAAGAGGCAAGGGGCATGGTGTGGCTTGCAGTGGCAGAAGTGTTGGATTAACTCTTGTGCCATGAATTTGTGGGATGTAACATAAGCAATCAAGTACAACACTTCCTGTTTGCCCAGAGTGGACACGTAAGGGAGTGTTTATCCAGCCAGGAGGACTTCCTGTCATACCTGGTCTAGAGCGTCTTCCACCTGCATGTGACCAGGTAGATGGGTGTGACCCTGGGAGACCCCATAAAAGGGCCGTTCACACAACCACCTTCTTCTTCTTCTTCTTCTGATACTGATGTATTTTGCTGTCTGTTGGCTCTCAGCCAGCAGCACAAGGGGCTCATTTCCATATGGGATGAACTCAAACTGTCTTCTGTAACTACAAGTTAAGCCTGCCTATGGGGATCCAACTGTGAACTGGATGTGAGTAAACTTCATATTACTTTTAAAAGAAGATTGTTGTGTCTTTATTCTTTTTAGGAGGGATAAAAGGGGACTTACAGTACCAGGAACAAAACCCAATCTGAACAAAGCCAGATTGGATAGCTTAAGTAAAGAGATTCAAACGAATCTACCAACTAGCTTCCTGCTATATACTGGGGAATGTACTCTGCTGCTGACTCACTAGTGCGAGTGAGGAAGGATAATAGTTAATCAATATATCCTCTCCTTGTATCCACAGAATTCCCCTTCCCCCTTCCCTGTTTCCTTCAGTAAGTGGCAATGAAGCACAGTGTTTGGAAGCCAGGAGACTTCAATGGAAGAGAAATTCTGGTGTGGGATTTCCTCCTTTCATTCCTTTGGCTTCCCTGGCCTAAGAAGTGCAAGGACGTATTCTGGTTAAGTGCTGAAACGACACATAATCCCTGCTCTACACCATTTATCTATTTATTTGCTCATTTGAGAAGGATAATTACAGAAGCAGATTACTGAACACTTCAACATGGGTGGGACCAAGCCTCATTGTTAATTTCTTATTTCTGGTTCTTTACAAATGTGCCCATGCTTGGGGTCCGCCCCCCTTACTGGCTTGTCTTAACCTGCTTTTCCTTTCTTTCTTTCTGCTGTATCTATGGAACAAATCAACCCTAAAGAGCCCTGCAGGGGCACTTGTCCTTTTACTGAGCAATCTGTATTATTGCATCAGCACAGGAAGTGAAATCAAAGTGAATCATATCTAAAATTACATGTAAACAAGGCATAAGACAAGCTTGTATCTAAAGATTTCCCCCTTTTTTGCCATGTAATGGACGATTTGCTTTCTTAATCAAATGTTTCCTTCGTTTGTATGTATTTTGGTTTGGTTTTTGTTTTGTTTGAAAACTGCAAGCCGTGCTATAAAAGACAACCCACAGAGGAAAAACATTAACCAGCATCTTTGCAAAGAGATTTGCTGAAAAACCTGTAAAGTACACAAAACTTGTATTGCTCTTTCTCCTGGAATTATCTCTCCTAAAGCTCCAGCCATATCATAGTAGATTGCTTTAGAGAAGGTTAATTGGTTTTACTCTTGAGGGTGGCTTCCCCCACTTCTGTCAGCACATATAAGCACTGTGCAAAGGATGATGTGGCCCTTTTGTAGTCCAAGGGAAATTACATTTATATGCTCATGAATTACTAACACAATGTTTGCGTCTTTAAAAATATAATTAAACCCAAGCTAGTTTTTCACAGTGTGGGTGGCAATTTCCCCCATCATTACAACGTTGTTACTATAGAAGAGCATACCTGGCTACATTTCTCCTGATTAAGTCACATTCTCATTATGCTACCTAGAAAGTAGTTTGAATGGCAGATCACTTGAGAGATTATTTCTATCAGTGGTGGTTTATCCTCTGCGCTGGTGGTCTTCCCAACACAGCTGCAGCAACTCAGTTTGAGACCAGGGTTCATGTTATAGTGTGACATTCCACCAAAAGCAGCAATTCCAGGAATGTAGTTAAGTGCTTAGCAAATGTGGTGGCTTTTAGATAATTCCTTTTGCCTTGTTCCTCTGTCAGGATGGGTGGGTTGCAGGGTCTAACAAGGACCTAAACTTTATCGCATGCAAAAGCCTCTCAGCTGCCTTTGGAGAGGAAAAAAGAGGGATATTTTGGGGGGAAATAGGCTGCCCTCCCAAGCCAGATAGCATAAATGAAATCTCTAGATAGATCTACATTCCAGATATGTGACCTTGACCAGTGCTTGGATTAACTGAGGTATGAGTGAACCCATCTGAGACTCAGTATAGGCAAGCAGCCTGCATCCACCCACAACCCATGGAAGACCTATGGCTTACTGAGACTTTGTGAATTTGCTGATTCTTCGAGAAGAACTCTGCTTCTCTCTAGCTCTTTGTAGCTCATTGTGGTGTGGCATCTAAGCCAAAGTGTGTCTCCCATACCTGGGATCTTGTTTAAGTGCTCTCCTCCTGAACCATGATCTATGTCTGACATTTCACACTGATCAGAACAGGTTGAGAAGAAATAAAACTTCCAGCTCCTCCCCGGAAGCAAACCCATTTGTGTGGTTGTACTGTACTAAACTATGACTTGTTTTAGCTGTTCATGTGAACACGCCCATAGAGAGGCAGGGCCTATAGAGACTAAATAGTCTATACAGCTAGGACATTTTCACAAAACCACGCTCCTTCTTGGTCCAATATACATGATGTGTATTACTAATCTAGATCACTTCCACAACATACTTTTATAGCTTTCTCCAAAGAATCTTAGGAACTGTCATTTCTTAAGAGTATCTGGGAATTATAGCTCTGTGAAGGTAAAATACCATTCCTAGAATTCATTAAGGGGGAGCCATGATGGTTAAAGTGCTTTAAATATGCATTGCGTGTCTAGGCCACAACAGCCCCAGCCCCCATGGGATCATAAGAAAGGAATAAAGACTCTGACAACGTTATAATGGAATTAAAATTAGGCCACAACTTTATTAAACTTCCAAATGTAGGAAGACCTTGGCTTAGGCCTTGGGTGTGTACCCCTCCCAGCCCGGGGAACTGGGGCTCATCAGGGTAAATGGGATATGGGGGTGCACTGCGAGACGTAAGTGTATGCAGCCAGCCCAGCCCATATCCCTGCACTCAGGGTAGTTCACTGACAACCTTTCGGTGTATGGCCAGTGACACCCATTATATAACCCCTTTTAAGAGGGGACCCTGGAATCGATGCCGCAGGGGGGTGAGTCACCACTTCACGCCCACCCCCACCCCATTATAGGGAAGAAAAGACTAAAGGATTCCACCCAAGGCCATAAACTGCCAAAGTTGTGACATATTGCTATGGGGAAGACAAAACCTGCCAATGCAGGAAAATTTATTCCCGGTCCTTCAACAGCAACCAGTCAAAGACCCCAGTAGCGCCCAATAAAAAGGAAGATAAAGTTAACCTGCAGACAAGAAAACATTAAACTAAGGGAGGGTAGGGTGGGTGAATCTCCTGAGCCGACTGCCTGGCTACTGTCGGCTCCACCCCTATATATAAATGGGTGCGATCCTGGAAAGGGCACCCACAATGTAAAGTGTGAGTTCTCATTAGATGTATGGTATGGTTGGGAGTTGTCTGTTACTTCATATAGGTATTGGTACATGGTGGTGTTACTTTTAATGAGCAAATACTTTCAAGTGTCTTCTACTTCTTATTTTTTTCATAGAACAGGCTATAAATGATGAAAATGGATAAGTTGACCAATCAGAGTAACCGGAAATACATAGTTGAATGGCTTTCTGAGATAGTTCAAACCATGCTATCTCTTGTAGGCTAGTTGCAAAAGAAATAAATAGACTCATAGCCAGTTTCATCATTGCTCCTTGTCAGTTTGCTGTAGGCATTTAGGAGGTTCTTTGTGTTACCATGAATGTGGATACGGAAACTGTACTCACAAGATTAATCTCTCTATTACGGAGAAGATAAATAGTAAGAGAATGGAATCCGTACTCGATCAGAAGTGACCAGAAGTAATTAGTCTGTGTTAATGCTGTATGTAGCCAGCATGAAATCAACTTCTGAGGATAATTCAGAAGCAGGTGTCCAGAGGAAGGATGAGGAAATGATTGTAAACACTGGGCCAAAGTCTGAAGGTATCTAACTGGGCATTGTTGCTCTCAGTGCTGGTGCCAAGCTATTTTGTGCCCTAGGCAAGGCTAACCACTTGCACACATGTGCACACACACACACACACACACACATTGCTAACTTCAATTTTCAAAAGCATATGTTTTGTAGAAAAAACAACAAGCACAAAACTTGAAACAGCTCAATTTATTTTAAATTGCAAGAATAAGTAATACAACAATCTTTGTCTTTTTCAAAAACAAAATAAAATGTTTTGGCACACAAATCATTTTGAATAATCTTGTGAATTGTGCTGCTAAAATGTAAGTCTCTTAAAAGTTTCAGTTTTGGGCACATCAAAATCTGCTTTTTCCTTTGCATATTTTGCCACCCATTCCTTCAGGTCAAATGCTGATACTTGGGCAAGTTCAATTGATACAGTTGCCAAGTCAACTAGTCTCTTTTGCAAGAATGTTAAGTTGTTATAAGTTTGAGCTTTGAGAAACTGTGTTCAAAATATAAAATTAAAGTAAAATATTACCAGAAATTTATCAGATATAACACCCTAGTTGCTCCCTAGTTGGTCCCTGGTTGCTATCTGCGAGTTCTCAGTTTCTGACTCCAGTCCTAAATTAACCTGAAAATCAGAAACTGATATTAGATCCAATCCAGTCAAAGTTGAGCACATTTAAGTCCCATTGATTTCAACAGGAGACTTTACCACATGATTGTGGACTATATCAGCCTTCACCAGCCTGCTTCCTGCCAGATGTGTTTTGAACGTCAACTCCTATGGTCATCCTGGCAGGGCCTGGCAGGAATTGTAGTCCAGAACATCTGGAAGACATCTTGTTGGCAAACGCTGGTCTGTACCGTTCCTGTTATTAAAATTGATTGATTTAAAATGTTTCCATGCTGACTTGCTAACCACACATTGGCAAGACAACCTGTACCAGATGAAAACACAATAGCAGTACACACCCAGCATCAGCTGATAAATCACAGATTCCAAAGTAGCAGGTCCAGCCACCCACATATCGTAACAAACAAGAACTGTAAAGCCAATTACTATATACAGAGTATCTCTTCATCACAGGTTTGGGGAATGGGATGGTCTTTACCTGGCAGTGGAAAGATGTACTCCCTTGGAGAGGAGTTCACTTCATTGTTATACTATTTTTGTTGTCGTCGTGCTGTGATATCTATGTAGCACTTACTTCATAGGCCAAAAAATTTAGATTCTTACCACAAAAAAGTCTGAATATGGTTCTGCTCCCCATTTTATCTTCACAACGACACGGTAAAGTGGGTTAGCCTGAGAAACGGTGGCTGACCCACAGTCACCCAGCGAGCTTCATGGCTAAGTGGAGATTCAAACCCTGGTCTCCCAGGCCACAGTCCAGCACTCTAACCATTACGCTACACTGGCATTTTGGCCCCAAGGAAAGACCCTGGCATTTGTAGTACTCTCATGTACTGGGCTGGAAGGTGACTAGCACAGTCTGTAGTTTTAGCTGCTCCTGTTGATTCTCCCCCCCCCTTTTTTTTTTTGCCTATGTTTACGATTGATAACTTATGTATCATGGTTAAAATAGGATGGTTGTCATTGTTGTTTTAAATGTGATTATTTATTTATTTATTCATTTATTTATTCTGGTATTCTGTCTTCAATAACTGCAAGCTCCCTGGTCAAAGAAAACTGCCCCATGGCAGAGGTTTGAGTGTACAGAGGAAGCAATCAGGGAGTTGGGGAAAGCTCTGTCATGTTAGCTTTTAGATGTTAGCTTCTGTGTTGTACCCATCTCTGCTATTTCTCCTTGTTAAAACTGTTTCATTAGGATTTTGTGTGTGTGTGTGTGTGTGTGTGTGGTTATTTTAAATCCCTCAGTGTTCCTCCATCCCTGCTTTATTCAAACTTATGCTGTTGCCTAAAACTGCTGCTTTCCTCTTGGTTCCTCTGTTAGGGGAAACCACGTTGCAAAAATATGTATATTAGGGGGAATTCTTGCTAAACTGTTGGTGAATTTTCATAAGGACATCAAAAAAGAAGGAGAATAAAAGCATAAACATGTGGAAAAACTCAAGTTAAGCTTAGGGAAATTTCTCTCAAAATGTTCTCCAGCTACGCACACTCTTTTCTACTACTTTGATAAGGTGTCTCCATCTTTGTCCTACAAAGTGAGGGTGTGAAGCTATTGTCAAACCAGCTTCCAGTTTAGTAAGAAAAAACCCTTCAACTACATTTTTTTTAAATTTTGCTCTGTACCTACCCACCTTGGCTTCTCTCATTGCCAAGGTGCATGGTTTTTTGTTTGTTTGTTTGTTTCCTTTTTCATCTTTGTGTTTCCATCACTGGTGTTATGTCGTGTATGTATGTATATTGTATATTTCACACACCACCAACAGTTGAGGAGCAATTCCAGTCATTCGTATACATGCATTCTTCAGAATAGGCTAAGCCATATTAGGAATCGCAGCCTCTAACCCAACATTGATTTATATGCATCCCCAAAGATTTCACCAAAGGGACGTGGGTGGCGCTGTGGCTTAGTTGTCAAACAAATTGGCTCCTGAACACCGCAAACCTGGAAGTGAGTGTTCCGGTTTGTGAAAGTTTTTTGGAAGCCGAACGTCCGACGTGGCTTCCACAGCTTCCGATTGAGTGCAGGAAGCTCCTGCAGCCAATCGGACGCCGTGCCTTGGTTTTTGAACCATTCCAAAAGTTGAACGGACTCCCAGAACGGATTAAGTTTGACAACCAAGGTACCACTGTAGATGCATTTATTGGGAGCCAGTGTAAAGGAGTAGTTAAGAACATTGGTTGGATGTTCCTCAATGAAACCTTCAGTCATACTGTCAGGGATCTGCCCACCCCTGCCAGTCCAGCTCTGAGTGTTTATAGAGAGCTGCAACCTGTGTTAACAACAGATTCATCTTCGAGTGAATCTGGCAGTCCCATTTCGGGGGAGGAGCAGTTAGTGGCTGGGAGCCAGGGAGTGCCAGGTGTCCAGGGAGATAATGGGAGACCTGGCACCACCCAGCAGGCTCACTCGGAGGGGGAGGCGTCAGTTCCGGCGCATATATCACACAGGAGGAGAAGGCGGCAATTTAGGATGCCGAGGCTTTGGTGTTGGCGCCAAAACAGGAGGGAGGCACTTCCGGATTCTGCTAGTGACTGAGCAGACATGATAAGACTGAGCTCTGCACCGTAAATAGTTTGGCACTGAATAAAAAGACTTAAAGACAAATGGCTTGGCATTTCTATTGAACAACCGATAAGAGAACCTGACACATACCAAGGTCAAACTGTGCACAGACAAGGTTTCCTTATTCCTTCACTGTCCTTAATTCCAGGTGTGTTGTCTCTACGACAATGTATGTCATTCTTGTAGGATCCTGCATATTTTAATTATTTGTAGCATTATTTAGAAAGCGCTTAAAATTCTGCATCTTTTGCATTTGTTCCACCAGTTGTAGCACCATTGTATAACTCTCAGTTCTTTGAGTTAGTTAAAAGGTATGTTTTGGCTTTTGCCCTAGAGACCTAAGCTGCATTTGGTTTTTGGTGCAGTGGGCATTTTCTGGACATGTCGAGGCCTGTCTTCCTAATCACATCTGTGACTAGTCACAATAGGGATTTCCATTAATTGTGTTCAAGTTTAGTAAATAGGTCACAAGCCTACTTATGCACTGTTTTGAAATTGCCCCTGCCTGTATATATTTCAAAAAGCATCCACAAATAGTATCAGCCTTCCCTCCACCCTCGCCCTCGAGTATTTTGCTTCTGGTTGTGGCATCTGAGCACCCAAGCAGGCTTTATTAAGACTCTGGCAATTAAGACTGTTGTCAACAAAGTCCTACCATACAGCACAGACATTATGTAGTGATAAGGGTTTAACAGCGTGCCTGAAACGAGGCATAGATAAATCTGCCAATTTTGGTGGCTTGCAGTTTTTTATTTTTCTAATTCTCCAAAGTTCAGTTCTCCCCATTTCCACGTCCCTTTGTGTATGTGTGTTTGTCCTGCACATTTTCCCATGCACTTCACTATATATACAATTTTGTAAACCATTTTGTCTAACATTTTTGCAAGAAGTTCCACCAAATGTGATGCATTTCTGTATGTTCTTTTCACAATATAATGTACTACCTTATGAAATTTTTTGAGCCCACCTTGAACTAAAATATGTATTTTCATCCTTTTTTGTTTTGCTTGGATAACTGCACTGCAAAATTCAGAAAGTGTGAATTTCATGTTGCATATTGGTATAGGAATTGGAAATTTGGTTGGTTCTCTCTAAACTGCCCCCCCCAAAAACCAACCCTCATTGAACCTTAGCACAGCTGTTGAGAATGGTTTAGGATTTGTTAGCATGTAGGAAGATCAGTCTCCCCCTTTTAGCTTTTCCAAACCTGGAACTAGCAGTCCTTGGGGAATTTGATCTTTGAAATTCCAACATGAACTGATAGAACTATACCACTTAAATTAATACATGGATCAGAACTTAGTCATCCACTGACTTTCACACTCCTAGCACCTCAAGTTTTGAAAGATTAACAGTGAAACCATATACATGTCTGCTATGATGGAATTGTTATTGTGTATTTTAATTTTATATGGATTTTATAATTGACTGTATAGTTGTAAACTGCTAAAAAGACATTTTGGCATAAAAGCTGTATATAAATTAATTTAATAATCTCCAGAACTTTGCTAATTTGTGCATTTAGTATTGGAAATACACTTTTCCTTTGCATTTGCCTGATGAAATACACATAGGATTTAAATTTTAATTTAGTAGAAACAATGCATTACAATGCGATCTTAATCATGTCTACGTGGAAGCAAGTCTTATTCGATTTAGTGAGGTTTACCCTTAGATAAATGGGGTTAGGATTGCAGCCTTTATTTAATTATTTATTTATTTATGTTATTTTTTAAAAAAGTCACTGCTTTGTTAATTATCTGGATCCTCATAACTTTTAGTTCAATAGAGAAATAGAAGCCATGGGGCATGTGTGTTTACTTAAATTGTCCCTAGAATCTTGAATTTCAGCAAAAAACAAAAAAAAAGCAAAAAACAAAACAAAACAGGGATTGTCTGCAATGCAGTACTGATGGAGTCATGCATGTTTCTGTGTGTCAATTCACTAAGTAAAATTTCCTACAGGATGTGTGTCACTGAGATTTACAAATGTCTCAGTTTCACTGCAGGCATAATATTTTCCCCAGCAAGCTTGTAGGGGCCTGTACTCCAAGATAAGATACACTCCATCTACCACACAAATTCACTAGTACTATGTGACAGCCACACACACCTCTTGTCTGTCATCCATGGCCACTGGTGTTGTTTGTACCCAGTTCTTTTGGAAATTCCTGTTTTGATTTTGTGTCCTTGGCTTTCTTTACAAGCATGTTGATTTCAGTTACCCTTGTCCATACATATTAGGACACACACACATTTGTGAAAATAAAATAAAAAGAGAAATTGTATACCACTCGATTGTAAACCAGCCAACCCACCCTCTAAGTGGTTTATATTATACTTGCCCTAGGTATTTGCCGCACTGTTTTCTGAGGTTCTAAAGGCAGGGACGCGGGTGGCGCTGTGGGTTAAACCACAGAGCCTAGGACTTGCCGATCAGAAGGTCGGCGGTTTGAATCCCTGCGACGGGGTGAGCTCCCGTTGCTTGGTCCCTGCTCCTGCCAACCTAGCAGTTCGAAAGCACGTCAAAGTGCAAGTAGATAAATAGGTACCACTCCAGCGGGAAGGTAAATGGCATTTCCGTGTGCTGCTCTGGTTTGCCAGAAGCGGCTTAGTCATGCTGGCCACATGACCTGGAAGCTGTATGCTGGCTCCCTCAGCCAATAATGCGAGATGAGCGCCGGAACCCCAGAGTCGGTCATGACTGGACCTAATTGTCAGGGGTCCCTTTACCTTTAAATGTAGGGATGGGAAGGGGGATGAAGGACGCAAGGATTTGGGGGTGCTTGTAGAGCGACAAAGCAACAGCTTTGACAGAACCTCACCTTGCTTGCGCTTGCTCCCCATCCCACTGCCTTGTTTTCAGCTGGGGGAAGCTTAAAGCATCTCTGTTTTCACAGTTTGTGAGCACAGCAGGTGGTCTGGTTTCATATAAGTTAAAAGCAGAAGACACAGAGAGAGAGAGAGAGAGAGAAAGAGAGAGAGAGAGGCTGACACCACATAGAATGTGTGTGTTTGTGTATGCATGTTATAGTGACTGCAATACCAAGCAGGTTTAACTCAACATACGGAATATTTATCTATTATGAAGCTATGTCGGAATTTACAATCGGTGTTGGTTGGTTGGTTTATTTTCTATACAGTGGTACCTTGGTTCCCGAACAGCTTGGCTCCCAAACAAATCAGCTCCGGAAAGTCGCAAACCCAGAAGCAAGTGTTCCGGTTTGTGAGCATTTGTTGGAAGCTGAAAGTCCCTTTTGACTGTGGCCAATCAGCCAGTCAGAAGCCGCGCCTTAGTTTGCGAATGTTTTGGAAGTTGAACAGACTTCCAGAATGAATTGAGTTCAGGAACCAAGGTACCACTGTATTTTCACCCTCTTTTTCACACAAATTCTGTCTCCCAAAGCAGCTCACATCAATATTTTTTTAAAAAAAATTAGAGAGATGGGGTAAGAGGGGCCATCAGTTTTAGAAGCTAAAACAACAAGACACATAAGGGGAAAGAAGGGGGGAAGGTAGCGGGAGGAGATCAGTTATTCATGGCTAAAACCATGTGTATGTGTGTTTCTGTGTTTAGTGACCACAAGAGTTTGTACCATTTGCAAATGTGCCCACAATCCCAAAGCACGTTGGCAACACCTCCCACTTTAAATTTCTGGAGTTTCTCTGTTGGGCAGCACAGATGGGCTTCTTCCTTTCATAGGCTAATTCTGTCCGGTTTCCCAATGAGCAGAGTGATGCATTGATTTCCAGGCCAAAAATAAAGTTTTCTGTGTAGGGAAAACAGAATTAATTTTAGCAATAGGAGAAAATGATGTTTTAATTAAAATGGTAAGCAAACCATTAATCAATGATTAATCAGCATCTCAGGTAGCAGAATATTAATCTTTCCTAAGGAACACTATGGCATAATGCTGACACAACTATAAATATGTGGCATTCTCTTTGGAATTCAACTTCAGTTTCTGATTATTCAGAGCCCTGCCTTAGTTAAGAGAGAAGGAAGAAGAAAACCATATAGGGAGCAGCGGATGCTCTTTCTAGTGGGGAAATGCAGAAAAGTTTAACATAAGGGCCAGATAAGATGCACTCATAAGTCTGCAATGATTAAGTAGTTCACTTGCACAGATAATATTCAGCACACCTTCCTCTCTAGTTGTTTTATTCATACCAACTCTTTAGTTTATACAGCCCTCATCTAGTCAGGTGGGCAAGAAACAGCTTGTTTGATGACAGGCAAGACAAAAGTACTGAATTGGGTTTTTTAAATAAATGTGTGCAGGTCCATCACTTATTGGCCCTGTTTGCATGCAATGGTATGTCAAACCATGGCTCAGCGCTAACAAGCAAATATCTGGGTTCCTCAAGAAAGTCACAACCACTATGTTCTGGTCCTGCTACTTGGGGCTAAGCCATAGTTTGCTGGATGATGAAGAGTGGTGGGAGGCACCAGCCCAAGAACCCCCCAGGGATGACACAGTAGAAGAAGACTTAGACCCAGGACAGTGGTGGGGGGACACTGAAGACAGGTCCGAGGAGGGGGCAAGCTGGGAGCTGGTAGAAGCTGGAGGCTTGAGTGAACACAGGGAGTCGGAAGACGGAAGACGTTCAAGGACAGGGTGGGGTGCCGAGGGTCTCAGTTTGAGCACAGACTCTGACAGACAGACTGTGAGTAAGCTGCTTAATCACAGTCTCTCTGTCAGAGTCCAACCAGGACAAAAACAGCCCCAGATCCTTCCTCTGCTGGCACTGGGTCTGTGGCCCCAATCCCTGGGCCCATAACCATTGTTAGGAGTGTCCTACTCTCGTGTAGGTCCCTGGCAGAGACACATGCCCTGCTGGCATGTTCTCTCCCTCCTGGTCGATTGTTTGGGAGCTTCAAAAGCTTTCTCCAACCCGAACATCACAGCGACTGATGCCAAAAGGCATTAGCAAAGTTAGGGATCCACAGAGTATTCGCAGTTTGCATAACAGAACTCAGTAGCACAGCATTTTGGCTAATCTACTTTATTTACATATAATACACTTGGAGCATTCTGACTTAGTTCCTGCCTCTTTCTCATCAGACAGCAAAGAGAAAAAGAACAAAGGACAATAGTCCCACTTCACGGAACACAGTAATACCAAAACATCCTGTCTCCGTCACTTCCCACTCTGTGGAATGAAAACATACACCGTCATGTAATAGACAACAATCCCATGACTGCAGACACGGGGACTGAATCTACAGCAGGCTCTCCTCCCCCGTTCACACCAAGATCATGAGTCTTGCACGCTGCTGAGCAATGGGCCAGACAGGCGCAGCAGAGCATCCCTCCTCCTTGACATAGTTTTCATCTGCTTGGGAGGAGTCCAGAAGCACAGGGCTAGAGAAGGAAGGAGGGGCCAGCAATGTCTTCAACTAGAGCAGCTGAGCCTAGGTGAACTCTGCTGTGTTTTCCTTTTCTGAATTAAAAAGCTGACTTCATATTCAGTCTCTACATTCTGACCTGTGGGTGATCCAGCCTGCCTGACAACCCTGACATTCGAAAAACCCATCTGCCAACTGGAAAGTAAAGTAAGGGCTCGTCCACGTATACCTTTGCTTCACATTCCCAGGCACTTTAAAGCTCTCTGTCTGAGTGCTTCCTCCTCTTTTGCCCCACTGTCTTCCCTGCAAAAACCCACTCTTTAGCACTGAATCGCAGCAAATAGCAATCCACAGAAAACTTGAATTGCTGTTTGTTCTGATTCAGTATTAAATAACGGGTTTTCCTGGGGAAAGCGGAGAGAGAGAGATAGAGAGAGAGAGAGAGTACTTGGACACAGACTGGGAATGTGCGGACCTGTTTCTAAAATGTGTGGGGCAAAATGTAAGTGTGGATGAGCCCTAAGCGCAACAAACAAACAAACAAACAAACAAACAAACAAACCAACAAACCCCATAGCCTATTCATATGAATGTCACTTTTTTATTATTTCCTCTTTGCTAATTTTCAAATACACACACACACACACACACACACACACACACACACACATATATAATGGCAAATGAAAAGGCACAGTACTTGTCTAGAAGCAGTCGGTTATGCTGCACTTAAGAAAATAAGCTTATGCTTGTATTCAGAAGCAGCTGAGATGTAGCTGAGATGGTTTAACAAGATGGCTTGATTGTTTTGTGCTGTGTAATTAATGCTTTGTTGTGCAAGGAAACAGAAGTAATGTGATTGAGCCAGAGATGACTCATACTTCCAAGCGTGTTTGCAATATATGTTGGATTGGATCCAGAGCTCCCCTGAGTAGATCTCTGCTCATGGGACAATGGAGGAAAGAGAAGGCATTGGAAATTTCTTCCCTTCTTGGTGAAGCCTTATTTGCCCTCTGAAAAAGCTGCCGTACACTATTAGGGGACCGTCTGGAATAGTTTAAGAGATGGTGCCAGGGGTCTGCAGAGGTGAGGGAGAATCACACTGCCTCTTAATTCTGTGTATCTCATTCCTTTCTGCAAATGAAAGGAGGCCTTCTGTTCATGGAAGAGCTGCTGTAGATCCAACCTAGCGTGCATTTTACAACTTTTAAATGTGCAGCATCTAACTTTGCAAGTTCTGAGGTAGAAAACTTTATGTGATATGTTCCTTCAGTAATGCGTTTCATTTTACCTGGAAAGCTAAAAGTTTGCATTACAATGCAGCTGTAGGCATGTGAGTGTAATTGTAAAAAAATAAATATAAAAATAAATCCAACTCCCATTGTAGGAATTCCAGAAATGTATACGTATGTATCAACATCGCTATAGGTACACCTTCTTAGTTGTTTTTTTAATAAAAAAATAGCAATATGAAATAAGGAAGAAACTCTGGTAGAGAATTATGACAGCAGTGTAATTAACTACAGTGACAATGTCTTAAACAAAAAAGAAAAGGGCATTAATTGTAAAGTGATATTCGTTTTATCATACATTCAGTGTAGTGTTAAGTAGCCATCTCACCAGTGGAAAGATTTCTGCTTCTGCAACAGAACATTTTTGGTCTCTCCTCCCGCTGAACAGCTTCCGAAGTTTGTTTTCAACGCCCCAGAGTAGATTTGCGGAGGGCATGGGGTGTATGAGAGGGGAGAAAGTCCCATCGCACAAGTGGAGATCTTTGCACTGATGGGATGGTCACTTAGTGGCGAACTGGATAAACGTTAGCTGAATGGAACACTTTGTTAAATGAGTGGAGGTTCACATTTCTGAGCCCCTCTCAGATAACCTGCAATCTCTGCGCCTGAGAAGTGTTTCATAGTCTTCCCTGTTCACATCACACCTTCCACTGGAGACAGAAGAGAATCTGGTGGAAACACTTGTGATTGGCTCTGCCCATACGGTTCCAGTATTTCATGTATACCACAACTGCATGGGATCACAGCGCAGGGAAGTTACCCTTGGGCCGCTGCAGGTATGTAGCATTTTGAAACATCTAAGCGAATGCATGTTTGTTTGTAGTCCTTGAGAATAGCACTTTGTCTCTTTTGAAGGTACACTTTTTATGTTGGAGGCGCTTTTTTTTTTTTTTTAGAAAAAAGAGAGAAATTCCCACCTTTTTACTTCGATCGAAGAGTGTCCTTTTCTTCACACATTATGTGAGAAAGTAGGCTAAATGAGCTAATCCATTTTGAACTGTGCCTTTCATACCAGCAAGTACCCAATCTCTCCTTTTCACTCTTAAACAAAGGAGATAGTCATTGTAGTTGAGAAAACGGAGCCCTCCCTCTGTAGCCTTATGTCAAGAATTTTTTGCTGTTAATGTTCACCATCAGCACAGTTGGCTTCAAAGTGCTTCAGACGGTAAATGAAATGCATGCATCAATTAGAAGTGTGTGTTTTTCTGTGCATCTACATACCCATATATATTCAGGTGTCTATTCTTGGGTGAATAGTTGCGGCTCTTATTTCACAATGATGGGCCATCAGACAGCTTCTTAATCTAGCCAGGGTACAATAACAAAGAAGTAACAAATTCTGCCAAGGAAGCAGATGATTCTCTGGACTGCCATAAAGCATGCAGTATATGTTGTTGTTTTTCCTGTAGGCTGCATAAATGATATAAAATCCTAAACTTTAAACACTTGGAAACGTGGCAGATTATTATATCACTCAGTATTCTCTTTCCACCAGAAGAAAAGCAAGCCTCTCAGCAAAAATCCTTACTTAGCCATGCAAGATCTTTTCAAGATCTTGTGGTATTGTTCCTGTTGGGGTGAGAGATATGTATGCTCATCTCCTCAGACACCCCAGTTTTTAAAGCTGCGGTCACAGGTTACTTTGTGCCGATTCAGATGTGTTAATGTTCTGTTCCAAACATCATTTGATGGTGTTGGTGATGATGGCTGTGCAGAAATCTGCAACCGCTACTTTATCTGTATATGTTTTGGGATAATGCATCATTGTCGTCATTCGGTATCAAACTCTTGCACTCCTAACTTCTGATGTGCTGCATGTACAAGGGTATATAATTTCTAATTTTCTGATTTCGATCTAAATCAGACTGGCAAAACAAAATAAGAGAATACGCTGAACTGGCGAGATTATCAGCAAGGCTAAGAGATGTTACTGATGAAAAAATTGTCAGAGAGTCGGACATAGATAGAATTTACGTAAAAGAACATTGTCAAAACATTAGTCGCCTGGCAGGTTTTGAATGAACTTCTGTGGGAAAATAGAATAATTTTACAAAATAAAATTTATAGTAAGTTAAATAATATGGAGGAAATAAAGTTAGACTACTTATTTAAGGAATCTAAACCGGAAACACAATGGGAAGATATCAAATTTAATCACAAATTTATGTACAAAACAAGCATCAGTGAAAAAATGATTGTTTATTGGTTTTTATTTTCATTTTGTTTTCAACATTTATTGAACTTTTCTGTTACAAAGTTTTTAATCAATAAAGCATTAAAAATTTCTAATTTCCTAATGCAAACTATTCAGAACATTCTCAAAAAGATAGATATCAGAACCCACCTCCCAACATTCTTTCACAGTCTGGGAGTGACCAAAAAACATGACCTGGGTCTGGCATGGTTGTCCTCATGCTTGGACACAGTTAAGAAGTGGGGGGAAATGGCTTATTTCACAAGACACTGTAAGTTCTTTAGGTAAAAAGAATGGATTTAGCCCCACTCCAGTGGCAACCTTGTGTGTGTGTCATCGTGTTTTTTTTCCTATCTAAGGAAATGGCTTCCATCAGTTGCGTGTTGAGGTCCCCAAATCCACCCCAAATAACTCACACTTCAGACATTATTTTTGGTTTTGGTTTTTGGCATAATTTTTGGCCACAACTTTATTGCAATACATCATATGTGAGTGGTTGCATAGGCATTGGTTCTGACTATCTGTCCCACTGAGGACAGAACTGATGACCGTCAGTAAGGGAAAACACTTAAGGGCGAGAAAACGAGGCCGGGGGACGAGCCCAACGTCTCTCCCCAAATGCTCCCAGAGGCTCTTGCGTGGCCCTGGCCCCCTACCGGGGCATACGGACAATAGCATGGTGAGCCTCTGGATTCCTTTAACGGAATTCCCTGTGCAGCAGCAGCATTGGAGGGGCAGACACAGCCAATCTTTTCCCCTCCAGACCCAAACACAAATAACCAATGCCTAACCACCAACCTTACAAGTTGTGACTATTTGCTACACATTAGGCAAAAACCAGAAGGCACCAGCCAATCAGCCAACTGGGAAAATTCCTACCAGGCCCCTGCCCCAAAGGCAGACGACCCCATGACAGGCATAGCAAGGTCAGCACAGAGGCCTAATAAAAAAGGGAGGGAAGGGTGGGAGATCGGTTGCACGCAGCAAAGAGGAACAGCACAAGGCGTGCCAAGGGTTATAAACCCAATGGGCTGTCCATCATAAATTGCAACACTTAATTCTCCCCAACAACAGCCCAGGACCCAATCAGGGCAGTGGCCATCCAATCGTACCCACCCAGTACCAAAATGGGGTGATTTCCTGGCCCCCACCGCAACACGTGCTCTCTGTGATGGAGAACATGCTTTCCCAAGAAGGAATATGAAATGCTGCACCAAAATTTTGGTGCAGCAGAAACTATCCAGATCAGTTACACTGCGTAGCCTAGCAACCTCTGACAGGATTTCCAATTTTTGTACACGATTGTTGAAGAGGTCAGTGTGCCTCCAATGCTCCCACTCAGAAACCAGAAACAAGAGCCTTTCTCCTTGCCCCACCCCAGATGCAATGTCAGCTGGGCATGCCTGGAAGCACTTTTAACCTCCTGAGGCCCTGGATGCCAATAGTTTGAGTAACAGAGAAAGTCCAGGGCTAGGAAAGGAGGCCTGCTCTTTCCTTCAACCTGCTTGAAGCAATGGCCTTGTGGATGAACGTGAGGATTTGGAGTGGAGAAAGGAAGTAGAGCTGAGGACAATATCAGAATTCTCAATTCCTTGCACTTCCCCTCCTGTGTCAAAGTGCTAGACCTTTGGGTAGAAAGCTTAATAAGTGCTGTGGACCAGGCCTTCCCAAAATCTAGCGTAATGCAGCAGTGGGGAATCATTTGTCTTGAGTGTATGGTTCATTTTTTTATATATATATAAAAAATATATAGCTCATATTAAGTTCCTCAAGACTAGAGGTTAAAAAAAACCCCAAAACCCTTTTGAGTTAACAATGTAGAAATAATTGGTAATGACTTGCAATGTCAGAAGAATATTACTTCTGCCCTTTGGTTTTGAGGCTGAACAGGTTTGGCAGCAAACTTTCTTCTACATTCTGTTGCAATGACACACTATCTTGCACATCTCTGTTAGCTGCAAAACAAAAGAGAAATGAAGACAAAGAAAGAAACATTTCAGCATTTAATTGCCAAGACGTTGTTTTGTTTTCGTACAGTTGCTAGGAAATAAAAGATCCATTCTTGTGACAAGCACAGTCACAAAATAAGCACGGCAATTTGCCTTTAAATGACAGATTTGGTTAAAGTTTCTGCAGAGACGTACAAATAAACAACCCATGTGATGTTGTTGGATGCGTAAAGCATGCCCATCATTACAAAGCTTAAGGGCTCGTTCTGTGAAAATCCTCGGAGTTTTGCCTTGCTCTGCTTGTTGTTGTTGTTTTGCTAGTTGACTTCCACTGAGACGTCTCCATCTAGCCCAATACTATATCATGCAAATGGAAGCAGTGCTCCAAGGCCTACCTGAGATTGTTTTGGCTGCAAATCATGGGGATTGAACCTTGAACCACTTTACATATAAGGCATCCCAACTCCCACTGAGCTATGCTGCCCTCACATTTGTTATGTTAACAATGTGCCTCAGTGAAATCACAGTCTGATTGCACAATCCAGTGCATGTCCACGCTGAAGTAAGTCCAGCTGCATTCAGTCCTGTTTCATCCCAATAATAATAATAATAATAATAATTTATTATTTATACCCCGCCCATCTGGCTGGGTTTCCCCAGCCACTCTGGGCGGCTTCCAACAGAACATTAAAATACAATAATCTATTAAACATTAAAAGCCTCTCTAAACAGGGCTGCCTTCAGATGTCTTCTAAAGGTCTGATAGTTGTATATCTCTTTGACATCTGAAGGGAGGGCGTTCCACAGGGCGGGTGCCACTACCAAGAAGGCCCTCTGCCTGGTTCCTTGTAACTTGGCTTCTCGTAGTGAGGGAACCGCCAGAAGGCCCTCGGCACTGGACCTCAGTGTCCGGGCAGAATGATGGGAGTGGAGACGCTCCTTCAGGTATACTGGACCGAAGCCATTTAGGGCTTTAAAGGTCAGCACCAACACTTTGAATTGTGCTCGGAAATGTACTGGGAGCCAATGTAGGTCTTTCAAGACCGGTGTTATGTGGTCTCGGCGGTACTGTACTGTACTATAGCTCAGTACAGTATGTAGCTTTGCATGCAAAAAGTCAAAGGTAGGTTCCTGGCGTCTTCAGGTGAGGCTGGGAAAGGACTCGTGCCTGAAACCCTGAGTCACTTCCAGTCATTTACGATAATGCAAAGCTAGATGATGGATAATCTGACTAACTATAAAGCAGCATCTGTGAATAGGGTTATGTAATAGTGTGTTGGATTGGAGCCTCATTTCTGAAGCTGGTTGGACTGATCTAGAATGACAATCCTTTGATCTATGTTTTCGTCTCCTTTTCATACACATTTAAAAATAAGATGTCTCCTCCTTTACATTAAAGGTGGGGTCTAATGAGTCCTACTGAGTTTACAGCAGCTTCCCTTATTAGAAGCCAGGAGGCTTAGTTTGAACGACACAGATCTCTGGAGAGTGTAATTGTGCTTAATGGCCCTCAGTTTGCATGTCAGTAAATTGCACCATGCACAGCCTCAGCACATTCTGAAGCTATCACATCCTCAGCATGTCACAGGCAGCCGAAAGATTGAAAACCAAAACGGCTGCCAAGATGGCCAAAAAACTATTAAAAAGGCCATGAAGGAACAGCAGCCAAGCAGAGATGGATTGGGCTGCAGAAGGGTGCCAAATGCCGTCACTGGCAACACTCTGCTGCAGCATCTCCTGTCAGACTCTAAATGCGCCCTGATGCCTGAGCAAATAAACTTTCCAAAACATCCATAGGAAACAAAAGCATGGAAGAAAACGAACAAGTATGTTGCACTGATACTATGTGGATAATGAGCAACCAGCAATGTAATAGGCGAAGAAGCAATCAGAAAGGCAGCAGAGGGATGGAAAGGGCATGCATGCTGAGAGCTACAACTAGATGGACATGTGTAAATCAATTTCACTGGCTGACTTAGTCAACTTTAGCTTAAGTTGATTAACTTTAGCTTAAGTTTATTAAGTTGGTTTGATTTCTATGAGTAAGGACATGTTTTAATTGATAGGGCTGAGAGTTAAGGACACACAAAGATTTAGGGTTGGGTGTTTTTTTTAAAAAAAAACTCTTGATTGTTCTATTACAGCAGTAACAGGAAACGGGGAAGCATATTAAGGGCTTACATAGAAGTGATGCTGAAATGGGCTAGGAATTAAGCAGCCATTTGGCTCCCAACATATAACAGCACTGCTAGTACATTGGTACCTCAGGTTATGTATGCTTCAGGTTAAGTATGCTTCAGGTTAAGAACTCCGCTAAGAACAGAAATCATGCTCTGGTGGCGTAGCGGCAGCAGGAGGTCCCATTAGCTAAAGTGGTGCTTTAGGTTAAGTACGCTTCAGGTTAAGAACGGACCTCCAGAACGAATTAAGTACTTAACCCAAGGTACCACTGTACTATGTAAGCTTCCTCATTAGTGAGCTGCAACGGGAGGCTGAGAGCAGCTGGGTTCCCATGTCTGGGTGCCATACAGAAGGGTGTATAATATTGTGTCACCACCCAGCCTGTCTATCCTGGTGATGGGAGAATGAGAAGAGTTCTTTTCCATGTCCAAATCTAAGAACGTGGGACAGTTGATACAGTGTGAAGATATTTCATGTTACTAAAGCCACCAGGGACTTGAGTGGCAAAGCTGGAACAACAACTACAGACCTGCTCTTCCTGAGGGAATTCAACCACATCCAGAATGGGTAGTCTAGCCGATTCCCAGACCTGAGAATCGGCTGCTGAAAGGGCCTCTGTCTTGTCAGGATTCAGTCTTTCAGTTTTCTGGGCTGTTTTATTAGACCTCTTAAATACATGCTCTGGGGTCTCTGAAAAGGGACCCGAGTGGCCGTGTCCCATAGTTTAGAGTACAGTTGTCTAACTGAAGGGCCGTTAAGATGACAGACATCCATTAGAAGGAGGCCTCTATTGGAAGGGAAAATTAGGCAGCTTCGAAATTGCCCACCAACACTGGGGCAACATATTGATAACAGAATGAGGTCATCTAGCCATGGTACTTTGGCATGTTGTATTGTATTTCTCTGCAATTTATAGCAAATGTATTCAATTTTGCATCTCAACACAGAAATTAGCACATGCAGATTTTAGGAAATATTTTCTATTATTTTGGAGTCAGGTTTCCTTATTTTTTATGTTGCATAAGTGGACATGCTGAAAGGGACCGATAGATGGGAATTATTCTATGCCCTAGAGCCTTAGAGTTTTGCAAATAATATTAGTGCTTCAGAAGCAGGGCTCTAATCAAGAGGATATTAACTTGCATAGAAGCTTTCAGGGGGTTTATAACTTTTGGAGATCTCTCCTCTGCCGCCAAAGTTTTTGAGTGATTTCAGACTTTTCAATAAACTACAAATCCAAAGGCTGAGCCAAGCATCTATGTGTTTTAAAGCTGGGGGAGGGGGAACCAACACCTTTTTAAGTTCCTGCGAAATTGTTCCGAAGCATAGCAAATGTGTTGCAATGTGGTGATATCAGTCAGTTGTCTGCACATTGTGAATGTGTCTGTTGTCATGAGCAGGCACTCATGTTTGCTAGCTGAGTCATGTCCACCAAGACAGTGTATGTTTGCCGGGGTGTGTGGGAGTGGTGGAATTCCACTGATAAAATACAATATATGTCTGCGAAGCTTTTTCTTTGCCCAGTGATTACTCCAGCTGGGACTCCTTAATACTTTTTTACTTCTTTATGCTCCTGCTTATAATAAATGGGTACTAAAGGCTTCTCCTTCCTCCCTAAGACGCCTGATTATCTTGCCAGGGAGACACAAACCTGGTTGGAGTTCAGAATTCAACTCTGTCAGGAATTATAAGAAAGCAAATCTGCTGCTGATGCAAAAATAATCAGATTGGTATGCCACCAAGTGACTCACCATTTCCTCTGGCATTGTGCCTAAATCTAGTCCGTTCAGACTAAGATGCTTGAATATACAGCCAGATATTGACTAAGGTGTATGGCTTGAAACTGGCTGAGATTTAGCCTTGCTCATGTAAAAATGGCCAGGACTTGGGTTTCTTCTGAAGAAAACCTTTTTAAACGGCAAAGCTGAGGTGCTGATTTGAAGATAGTGTCTGTCTTTGTTCTTGGGAATGTTACATTCTTACAGGTTTTTTTTAAACAACAACAACACACAAACACACAATGCAGTGCAGAAGTTATGACCCACCAGATGCAATTCACGAATCTTAGCATGGCAGGAGAGCTGTCATGTACTGAACAGGTGATGTGAGCTCCCTGCAAGGATAAGATAATGTATCAAACCAAATGGTATGGTAGAATCTTTGGTCAGAGAGTCAAGTTGAGGTCATTTCCCTGAAGGCTAGCTGGAGACTAGTGTTACAAGGGTGGATGTGGGCAGCTGGAGAGAATGTATTTTTCCTATTCTTCCCTGCCTTCAAGTATGTTTAGCTGCTGTTTTTTTTTGAGACGGGGAGGGGGTTGAGGGTGTAACTAGCATAGCTAGGGGGCTGATTTAGACCATCCCTAACATCTGACGGCCCAAGATTCAGACAGGAAGGTGATTTATGTATACAGTACTATACTTGTTTTGTTTTCCCCTCTGCATCCCAACTGTTATTCTCCAATGCTGGAAAGTCAGAACAAAACCGAGCCCTGTCTGCATCTTTAGGCTGTGAGATGCAGGGCAGAGCTCACACAGTAATAATTCTAGAAAGGCAAAATTGCCAAGGATTCTTTTCTGCTATGAGTCTAGGGAAGCCTAGTGAGTCTTACCAATTGTCAGCATTACCGACTTCCTCCAAATTGGCCAGCGAGGGGCAAAGTTTGTCAGTTTCGCCAATACTTTTTGAAATATTACTGTGCACTCCAGCTTGATCATGCCCTTTAAATAAAATAAATAAATAGCCCCAGCTGTATTTCCACTTGCTGCCAACTTGGCAAACACCATTCTGGGTTTTGCTGGGACCTCTCGAACATCTGACCAACAGCCAGAGTTTTGGAGTGGCTGATGGAAGACCTTCTAAGAACCCTCTCTGGCTTTTCCATGAAGTTGAAAGAATTTGCCCTGTTCTCAACCAAAATTCAGTGGCACAGAACCTATCATGTGGTTCTGTCTCTGCCTCTCTCTTTCTCCCAAATCAAAAACCCTACAGCAGCACAAGGAATCAGGGCTTTGACCAGTTTTAGCCAGGGATGGTTGGGGGACCCCTCAATGAAATTTACAAGTTCCAAAAATTCATTCCATCTGGTTTTAGCCAAATCATATCAAAATCTTCTAAAAATGGTGGCTGAGGGATAGACTACCTGGCTCTCCCTACCCCTCATATTCTAGCATTGGCTCTATTCCAGATCTGCTCTTAAAATCTCCCTATGCTTGACCCACAACATTGGCACCAAAGCTCACCAGTCACTGCTGGTATGCCTTGTGTTGGGACTACTTGCCAGAACCTTATACTGGTACATTGTTTCCTTTTTATCCTTCCCTCTTTACATTTCAGATTTTTCACAATTTGCTTGATAAATAGTATTTGGCATTGCTTTAATAAATCACGCAAACACAAAATGGTCAGTCAGAGACATTTTCTGCCATTAGAATGGATTTGCCATTTATAATGCTTTCTCGCGAGCTTGCATGGTAATGGCTGTAAAAATTAAGGAGCTCTAACTACATTGTTATCTTCTATATTTATTTCCCATCCCTGAAATCTAAGGGTGTAGGGGGAGCTGGGAAATAGGACCTGTCAACCAAAGCGGCTTTGAAGCAGCATTAACTTAGACAACCTGCACTTACTCAGCAGTTCACCCTAGGTCTCTCTGACCTTGGCAGACTTGCAGCGGTCATACTTTTTTTTAATGCTTGAACTATTCTTGAGCAATTTCTCCAGCATATTAGGCACAAACATGCTTTCCTTCAACATTAGACATGCATGTCTTGTCTTTGGTGCCTGCTTCTGTTTCTTTGCCAAATATTCATTTTGACTTACAGCAAAGAAAATTCCATTTTTCCGTTAATGTTCTGAGCGGCCTCCATATTATCCTGTGGTAATGATGGACTACAAGATCGCAATCAGCATGTTTTATTTTACTCTCTTCTTTTTCAAGGATCTGGTGCCCATGCAGAGGATCAGGATCTGGAACCCATGCAGAGCATGCCAGGGCACCTCAATTTACTGTACATCGAGTTAAATTTCAGTTTTAATCAGTGGATTTCATTCACTGATATATCAGAAATAAATGGAGTTCTGATTTATTTCATAAAAAAGACAAAAACCAACTAAAAAAGGAAGGGGAAAAAATAGAATGTCAACTGTGCAAGCATGAAGGACCATATGTAGAGCACATGTAGCCTTCCAGATATGTTGGACTACAACTCCCATCATCCCATGCTGGTTGGCCCTGATGAGAGTTGTAGTCCAACAACATCTGGAGGAGTCTGTGTGTGTGTTTTAAAGCAAAAATGGATAATTGACAAAAAGCCAGCCTCCCCCCATTTCTTTTTTCATTTTACCAAAATTACCCCACACAAGATAAAATAGGAAAATTAAAAAAAAAACCTGATATAGTATTTCTGAATACATAATAGCATGGCTATATGCAATATTTCTGTCCTTTGGCTAGTTATACATTTGCACGCTGTTATAAGGTTTCTCTCTAACTCCAAGCAAATTGATTAATTTAATGATCATATTCCATACTTTTGTTGTTATTCGGTTCTCCCACTTCTACTCCTCTGAGCTAAACTAAAGATACCAGGAATAGCTAGACTGATGGCCTCTCCTCTTGCCAAAGCAGTAACTGACTGATGTGGTTGTAAATAAGTGTTGCATACAGAGCAGCAAGTTCCATAGTTAAGCCAATCAATTGTGCATGAGCCATGCCACAATGCTTAATATTTATACTGCTGTCCATGCTTTTGAAGAGGAACGTGATGAAGAATCACTGGTAACAAGGCCCATGCAATGCAGAATGATGACCTAGGGCCCTTACCCTCCAACAATTCTCCAATGAAAATAGAGACATCCTATTTCAGTGATGGCTAACCTTGACACTCCAGATGTTTTGGGACTACAACTCCCATCATCCCTGACCACTGATCCTGTTAGCTAGGGATGATGGGAGTTGTAGTTCCAAAACATCTGAGGTGTCAAGGTTAGCCATCACTGTCCTATTTCATAATAATAATGATAATTTTATTATTTATACCCTGCCCATCTGACTGGGTTGCCCCAGCCACTCTGGGTGGCTTCCAACATATATGAAACATAACAAAACATTAAACATTAAAAAAAAAACTTCCCTATGTAGGGCATGCCTTCAGATATCTTCTTAAGGTTGTATACTTCCTTATCTCCTTGGCTTGGGGGGGGGGTCACATAACTCCATACCCTCCAACATTTCTTTGATGAAAATAGGGATGTCCTAAGGCAGTGATGGCTAACCTTGACACTCCAGATGTTTGGGACTACAACTCCCATCATCCCTGACCACTGGTCCTGTTAGCTAGGGATGATGGGAGTTGTAGTTCCAAAACATCTGGAGTGTCAAGGTTAGCCATCACTGTCTAAGGAAAAGCGGGACATTCCTGGATTAAATCAGAAACCAAGACAGCTTCTGTAAATCTGGGACCATCCCTGGAAAATAGGGACACTTGGAGGGTCTCAGAGCCACTTCAAGGAAATTGTATATCCACGTTTGTGGATAATGTCCTGAATGTGGCGTCAAAACAGGTAGGAAGGCAACAGTAGCCCCCCCCCCCAATAAAGGTTGCACGTACCTAACAATAGCCTCAGAATGGCAGCCACGAACTTCAGATAGATCTGTTTGCCTTCAGATTCTCTGCTCACAACATTTATCTTTTTAAGTATTTAAGTGCAAAGTCCTCTTCCAAGCCTAGGTTCTCAAAGGCCAGCCTTGATAAGCCTGCATGGATGATGACAGAGAGTGTCTGCCATCACCTGCTAATCACAGCCACCTGTTCTTAACAGTCAGTAAAAGCTTGGTCTCCATGAGAGTTCTTCCCTATTAATCTTAATGCATTATTTGGCCATCTGTTATAGCTGCCAGAAAGGCAGCAATCCCATTGGTAGCCATTATTAACAGATTTCACACACTGTAGCTTACTTGCTTGCTGGCACTCTCTACCCAATCCTGAGTCCCAAAAGGGCAGCGAGAGAAAACAAACCTATATCTCAGCAGCTACTCAGAAAAAGCCTGTTGGCTTGCACAACAAGATTGTGTCCCATCCCTCACTAGGGATGAAGGGGAAATTCAATTTTGTTGGAATTTTAGTGGTAAAGGGACCCCTGACCACTAGGTCCTGGGTAAAAAGTTAGCTGAATTCCACCCTATATGTACAGAAATGTATATTTGAAGAAATTGTTCGTGAAAACATAAATTTCAGAGGGTGGGACAAAAATACAGAAGTGCATTGTATTAGAGGAGAATTGCTTGCAAGAAGGTCTGTGTTAGTCAAAACTGCTTACCCAAATGTGCATGTTAAAATAAATTTGCACTAAACTGCTAACGATTTCCAGGAAGATTAATTGCTGAGGAAACATGGATGAATGAATTTAAAGCTGGAATAATTAGAAATGGAGGTAACTCAAATTGACAGATGGATCCAACCCTAGTCTTCACTGAGGTGTTTAGACTGGTGCTGGGCTGTGGAAACCAGTCTAGGGTACTTCTAGACAATTTGTTTATAAAACATGCAGTCTGATTTGTTTCAGGGGAAATTGGATGACATTGTGTCAAAGCAAGCATCAGTCCATGCTTTCCAGTGCATTTTCTCATTGCTCTCCTTAAAGGGGGAGGTGAGCTTGTTGCACAAGGCAATAACTGAGCAACCTGAATTTGCCACCATGTGATTGAATCCCAGCCCAAGACAGTGACAGTCGGAAAGCACCGCTGGTGAGTTTTGTGAGTTGAAGAGTGGGTTGCAGAGGGGCAAAACCAAAATTATAACCAAAACAGAAAACCAACCTCACAAAATGAGATTCGTGTTTCGGAGCCAAGCAAATCCTACACCTTTACAAAGTGGTAGAGTCTTCTTTCCTTCTGTTGTGAAGAGGGCAGAAATCTTCTTCACCTAAGAATGCACCTCCAATAATGATGCTGTATAATTCTTAAGGTCATTTTGAGCCAGAAAGGTGGCTTGGCTGTTATGAACAGCCAGTCCACTTACTGAAGCAGTGTCAGTGTTTGAGCTGTTGTTGTTGTTTTGATAAAGCGGAAGAAAAGGAAACCCTTGGCCACCTTGCAGTTGTAAGACTACCAAGACCACCATGCACCACAAACAGTAGAATTTGCCCTCACTGTATATCCTGTCTGTTTTCACAGGGTACAAGTGGAGGGGGATATTCAGCCCAGGTTTCATTTAAACCAGGGATGGGGAACCGGTGGACCTTCAAATGTAGCTGGACTTTCAACTCCCATCAGCTGGCATAGCCAATGGACAGGGAAGATGGGAATTATAACATCCAGAAGCCACAGGTTTTCTACCCTTGGTTTAAACATTTGTCTGGTCTGTGCCAGGACCAGTGTGACTCAACACTCCCCATACAATAAGTAAATAAGTGAATAAAATTGTTCATGCCCATAAAAAACAAAAACAAAGCAAAAGCTAGCATGTCAGGGGCAAACCTTGGCTTGCTCTGATCTATACTGAGCTCTGAGAGTATGCAAATGTATTTAAATGTATTCAATTAGTTAATTGAATAATCAGTTAAAGGCAGATGCCTATCAACCGTAAGGTCTTGAACTGGCTGACAGCCCTAAATAAATGTCGATGCATGTGAAAGAGGAAAACAAAACCACACAGGCATATCAGCTTCTGCTTAAACAAAAAGGGCTTGTGCTGACTTTACAATGGAACAGAAATATATTAAACTGTTCTGTGTGGGGAGAGCAGGGGGAACACATGCTGTTGATTCACTGTGGAACATATTTTACAGGTCTAAAGGCGTTTAGTCTTTTTTAACCCACCTACATGAAACAATAGGAATGGGGCGTGTGCAGAAATGAATTATCAGTGGCATGTCTATGGCTGTGGGTGGGTGCCCCTTGATGCACCAAGGTCTGTGCTTGCCAGATGGACAGGCAAACACAGGCAGATTTGTAGAGCAGACCACCCATTGCCACTGTACAAACAGCAAGACTTATGGTAACTTCATTGCCTTTTCCCTTCCCCCTGTTTATTCTACCGTTGAGGTGTAAGATGAAGAAACAGGCATGTTGTATAACACTTCCTGGCTGGGGAAACTCAGCCAGATGGGCGGGGTATAAATAATAAATTATTATTACTTCTCTGTGTTTCATTTCAAATACACAAATACAGATTCTTGGTTCACATTAATGAATTTCTTTCCTGGTGATTAAAGGAAAATCACATTGAGAGAGAGAGAGAGAGAGAGAGAGAGAGAGAGAGAGAGAGAATCTACTTGTGTTTATGTAGAAAATGCAGGTAGTTTTGCCTGAGCTAGTAATGAATGACATAGAAATAAATACAATACAAGGATCCATCCTATATATAAAATGTAAACAAATTATGGCATATATATAATTTGTTTACACCTTGTATGATATGGAATAAGAATAAAATTGCAAACCTATGCATGCCTACCTGGGGGAAAGATCCATTTAACTTGGTGGGACTTACATCTGAATAAACATGGAGTGAATCATGCTGTTCTCTCAATGAGGCCGATGGGGGCTCAGCCCCAGGTAAAGTATGCATAGCACTGCAACCCTAGCTACAAATCATTATTATGGAGCTGTTCTAAATAATGCTCAGCTATCATGCCAGCAGTACAGGAACCTTGTATATTTCAAATCTGAAATTAATGGTACTCCCGTGGTACCTCCTATTTATGACTGAGTAGCCCTTTTCACTTCAGCATTATGTTGTACAATATAACGAGTGTTCAGACAGCCCACTAATAAGAAGGATAGACTAGTTATGAAACACTTGGCCATGCTCAGAAAGAAACAAAATACAGTGGTACATCGGGTTACAAACGCTTCAGGTTACAGACATTTAAGGTTACAGACTCTGCTAACCCAGAAATACTACCCTGGTTAAGAACTTTGCTTCAGGATGAGAACAGAAATTGCATGGCGGCGGCACAGTGGCAGCGGGAGGCCCCATTAGCTAAAGTGGTACCTCAGGTTAAGAACAGTTTCAGGTTAAGAACGGACCTCCAGAACGAATTAAGTTCTTAACCCGAGGTAAAGCAAACGAACATCAGTCTCCTGGTCTTCCTTCCTTCCTTCCTTCCTTCCTTCCTTCCTTCCTTCCTTCCTTAAGTATTACCTGGTCTTTATTTATTATTACTGTTTTTAAAAAAGTTTTTTTCCAGAAATTGTCTGTATATATCTGGATTAAAGGTCGTGTTTAAAAGCCAGCCTAAGCATTCAGAGAAACCACACAAGTTCTATCTCATACTGTTTTACCTCAGATTATAGGTAGAAGATCACTTGTATGAATACAGGTAGCTCCATGGTTCTTCTTTCTCACACATATGGGCATAGGAAACTCAGGGGGAAAGATTAAGCAGGACACTTGCTTTCTTTCATACTAACTTTGTATGTGTTGGAAGTTTTTAACATGATGGAAGCATTAGCTTCACAACCTGCCGCCTGACTTCTGAAGTGGCACCATTTCAGCTGTCTGAAGCATGGTGTTTTTTCTGTTTGCTTGCATTTGTGGATTATCCTAAAATGTACCTTGTTCTTATATTAAGAGAGCCTGTTTCATATCATTAACTATTTCTGGAAAGTCACTATGGAAAAAAGTTCCACCAGCTCCCTTTTTTATTGTCAAATCTGCTTTTGCATATTTCTAATCCATTGATTCTTAACATATGATTTTTTTTGGGGGGGAGGGGGGTTATTGGGTTGTTGTTTTTATTTTGATTACATATTTTGTGGTTTTATATTTTGATTTTGTTCAGTGAACCATCCTGAGACCTCCGGGTATAGGGCGGTATATAAATTAAATTAAATTAAATTAATAATAATAATAATAATAATAATAATAATATCCTCAAAGAAGCGAAATGGTTATTTCTTCTTTGTTCTTTATTTCCACCAGCAAATCTCTTTTGCCTTCCCACAATTTGAACAGTTTATCAATATCATCTTACAGGGTTATCACTTAGATTTTCTGCTCCATGTTTTCCTACAAGGTTACCCTTGGGTTTTAAGCTTGTGAAAGGCAGCAATGGGTTGAGGCATGCTTGTTGAGAAGTCTATGGATGTGGCTATGGCGTAGGGCCAATTTATACAACTTTTCTGAGTGCTGTATATGTTGCTAGCAGTTTTGTGCAGTTGTGATGGGTTGTAGATGATTACAATAGAATTTTTAAAAAAACAAAACCAACACCTCTCCCACATTATACTACTACCAGTTCATAGATTTTTTAAAAAAATAATTTTTATTGAGTTTTATAAATACAGAAAGCAAAAAAGAGGAAAAAATAGACATACAGAAAGCAAACTGCTATTTACACAAACAAAAATCGTACCCACCCCCGTGACTACCCATCACCACGGCTTCCCTCCACCCCACCTTGACTTCTGTATGTTTTAAATTTGATACCAAACATTGTAATCTTTTGGGTTGTTGCATTCTGTTCTCTTTATAATGTGATTTATTAATAAGTTCTATTTCACTTTACTCCTTTAATCTAAGCATATCAGCATTGGTTTTGTTTTGTGTTTTTTTTGGGGGGGGGAAACAGTGTTTATCCATATATTCTTCAAAACATTGCCATTCTTGTCTGAGTTTTTGGGTTGACTGCATTCTCATATATGTGGTTAGCTTTGCCATTTTCATAAATTCACTTATTTTGTATAGTCAGTCAGCTTTTGTAGGTGCTGCCTCGCTCTTCCATTTGCTGGCAAATACAATCCTGTAGGCCATATAGGAAAAATCCTTTTCTTATTCTGAGGTATGTCTTTGCCCAACAGGCCTAATAGATATGCCTCTGGTTTCTTTTGTACAGACACTTTTAGCACTTTTTAAAAGTTCTTTGTGAATGCCTTAGATTTTTTGTAGGTCCACCAGGCATGAAATAATGTTCCTTCTTCTTTACCACATTTCCAGCATAGGTTAGACTTCTGTTTGTAAATTTTGGCTAGCTTAGATGGTGTTAGGTACCACCTGAAAAACATTACCAGTTAATAAATTAATGGGCACCCACCACAAGGTAACAAGGCAATGACATGCATGGTCATATATGGATGGTGATGTACATTAGAGCAGCATTATCAACTCATATACCCGAACTTGTGACTCACTTGAACTTGCCTGCCAGTTCTCTAGAACAAGATCATCACGTTCATCTTTGGAGTTGTGCAAAAGTCAGCTGAACTCCAGCTATGGAACTGAGCTAATAATGAGATGACCTTTGCGATAAAGTTCAAGGAAAACAAGAACTGGGTGTTCTGAATTATATAGGCTCCTCTTGGATCTTAACGGAATGCAGCGTATAATGATATTTTATGTCAGTGTTCTATTAGGGATATCCTATTAGGGATTAGAACATCTGCAAGCCTCATAAAGAGAACTGCATTCTTGATTTTGACCACCTATGAAGTCTAAAATATTTACAATGTACAGTACTATGCTACTCATGATGGCTCAGAAGTGTTTTATTTATTTGCTTATTTAAAAGTTTCATCCCACCTGTTTCTCCAGGGAGACTCCAGGTGGTTGATGAGCAGAAATAAAAGCAGAATAAAGCACATACAACCCCTACCCCAAGGCAACACATTATGAATAATATCCAACCAGTTTAATTTATACTAGCAGTGCAAAAGCAACAGAACGGAGACAGCAAAACTACACAATTATCTAAAGGGGTTATAGAAGTAAAGTGGGAATGTATGAATCTAATGGTTGAAACGCCATATACTTTCATGTCTCTACAGGTGCAGTGCTTTTAAACAAGACTCGGTTCACCTGCTAGGCTACTATTCATGCTGTATGTGCATGTATTAACCAGTTGATCAAATAGTTTCTGAAGGAGTTTGGTCAGGCATAGGCAACCTTGGCTCTCCAGATGTTTTGGGACTACAACTCCCATCATCCCTAGCTAACAGGGCCAGTGGTCAGGGATGATGGAAATTGTAGTCCCAAAACATCTGGAGAGCCAAGGTTGCCTATGCCTGAGTTTGAATCCAAGAGGTTCCAAGAGGCAGGGATGTGTGAATCTGCCCATTTCATGTTTTCTCATGTTCTCATTTTTCAAATCTTAAATTCCGTTCGCTACATCAGTTTGTGAACATTCACCAGCATTTCAGTGTGACATTCTATGGACACACACATTTTGTATCCAACTTTTCCTAATGCATTTTTGCAAAGCTATTTCCCTCAAGAATTTCAACTTTACCCTAGTTTGTATATTTTTGCACACATGCTACCTGGCTTGAGAACTGCATTGCAAAATTCATAGAAGTGTGAATTTTGAGTGATGGCTGTGTTTTGGTTCACAGATTATTTCAGCAAGTATGAATTAGGGGGTGGGATCCCTTTTAAATACAACCTGAACTGAATTTCCCCAGCATCCCTAACTGGAGGATAGCTGCTGAAGGGAAAGGGCCATATCTCTGTGAAAGTCCCATCTCTGAAATATTGGAAAGCCACTGCCAGTCAATATGGTAGGCCATATTGAGCTTGGAGAATAAACTAATGGTCAGACTTGGTATAAGGCAGTTTCCTACCTTCCTAAACATGCAAAAAAAAATCCATGCATATCCTGTGGATGTGGTCCAGAGTTCTATCCTAGACAAATTTTATTCCCCCTTTATTCCCCTTGACATCTGAAAAAGGCCATTTCATACTTTGCACAGCAGCAAACCTAGGCTTGTTTGTTTGTTTTTATTACTAAAATTTGTCCTGTAGTAGTCCCCAGGGCTTTCAAAGCAGCTTATCAAAAAAGAAAGAAAAGAAAAGAAACCCACAATACATGTCCCAGCATAAAATCAAAAGAATAAGGACAGCCCATAGAGAACTGTATTCTGCTTAAACACAGAGCAGCCTTATATTGAAGCAGTCTTATTTGAAATAGTGTGTGTGTGTGTGTGTGTGTGTGTGTGTGTGTGTAAGCTAAAGGGGCCCCTGACCATTAAGTCCAGTCGTGACCGACTCTGGGGTTGTGGCGCTCATCTCGCTTTATTGGCCGAGGGAGCCGGTGTACAGTTTCCGGGTCATGTGGCTAGCATGACTAAGCTGCTTCTGGTGAACCAGAGCAGTGCACGGAAACTCTGTTTAGCTTCCCGCTGCAGCGGTACTTATTTATCTACTTGCACTTTGACGTGCTTTTGAACTGCTAGGTTGGCAGTAGCAGGGACCAAGCAACGGGAGTATATCTCCTGGGATCAATATCCTGGAGATTGACTGAATTCTTGACCCCTCTTGAGCAAGAGAGTGGATACAAATGCTAGATTTACAGTGTTCTATTGTTTAATGGGTAGGTCTGTCAGTGGGCTGAATGGAGAACAAAAGCAGACATGGCAGACGCAAGTTCAGCTCTATTGTCAACTGTGAAGCCCGCAGCTGGCTTTGGATAAAAATTCCTCTCCAAGTCTAACTTATTTGAAAGTGTAAAAACTCCCCTAGAGGGTGGCTTGTCTGGCCCCAACACTTTGTTCTTTGGAGCATCTGGCCCAAACATGGTTTTCCAGGAGGCTTTTAATTAATTGTTTTCTTGCTTTGCGGTTTTAATACTTTATGTTTCTCATATATCATAGAATTGTAGAGTTGGAAGGGACCCCAAGGGTCATCGAGTTCACTCTGCTGCAATGCAGGAATCCTGCCCACAGCTGTCCCTGGGTGGCCTCGAACCACCAACCTTTTGGTTAACAGCCAGATGCACTGACCCATGGTGCCCCTTGTTTGTGTGTAATTTTGTAAAATACATGTTAAAATATTGTACATATGATTATATCGTGTCAGAGTGTTAATCAGTTCCGCTGCTAGGGAACACATAACACTGGTCCTAGAGAGCTTTCACTGCTGCTACAGTAAGACCAAGGTTTTAGTGGAAACAAAATAAAAAAAATTCCTTCCAGTAGCACCTTAGAGACCAACTAAGTTTGTTCTTGGTATGAGCTTTCGTGTGCATGCACACTTCTTCAGATACCACAAAAGCTCATACCAAGAACAAACTTAGTTGGTCTCTAAGGTGCTACTGGAAGGATTTTTTTTTAAAAAAAATGTTTCAACTACGGCAGACCGACACGGCTACCTACCTATAACAAGGTTTTAGTGCTTGTGTATAAACTTCTGACCAACTTATGACCCAGTTATCTGATGGAAAGTTTCTGCTGACATTATGCTGCCTGGGCTTTAGGGTCTGTTCCATCTCTGAGCAAAGTCTAAGGTGCTTTGAACTGGGATGGGGCCTTCTTGATACTGTGGCATTCTCTTCTCCTTGAGGTAAGGCTGACACTGATATTGTTTCTAGCTTCTGGCACCAGCTAAAGGCTCATGTCTTCCTTCCGGAAATTATTGGGCTTTGATACACTGAGCCACTTGGTTTAATGCAGAGAGTGGATCATGGGTTACATATAAGCTAAACAAGCTATAGCTTAGGCCCCACTCTTAGGCTATAGCTTAGGCCCCACAACAAAATTAAAGGGGGGAAACTGGATGCACATTTCCAAAATGTAAGATAAAAAAACAAATAAAATAAAACCTACATACAGCAACAGTGTTTTGTGTTGTGTAGGCTCCTATGATGTAAGTAATGGGCCCCGCCTGCTAGCCTGCTCCCTAAAATATCACTGGTTTGCTCATTTCTATATATAGGGTGCCTACACTCTGCATGGACTGGTTGCATGGCAACATATCCAAATGACTTTAGGTCATTTATGGACTATTAGGTCCATAAATTGCCATATAGCATATATTCAACACAAAAAACAGTGACAATTTGTTTTTGACAAAGGACCACTGGACATATAAAGGGCCCCTTTACCTTCAGTAGCTTAGGGACTCATCAAACCTAAATCTGGCCCTGCATGCACCTAGGCACAATCACATCCTTGAGGTCTTCTCTTGGTACCCATGAAGCTTTTGAGTTCCCCTCATTGCCCTCTTGGTCATGGGAGTGGCTATATTTTGCTCCCTTGGGAAGAACATAGACCTGATAAAGTTGAAAGAGTGATTGTTTTCTACCTTCTCTTTAAATTATATGTGCCTTTCAAGACTCAGATTAATTCTGTTTGATCCGACCTTTACCAAGTTCCATTTGAAAACAGAAGTGTGTGCATGTGTGTACTTTTTCTCTTTTTGTTTCATGTGTGTGTGTGTGCTGATCTGGGATGAGAGTGGAGAGAAGTGACAAGAGGTGTGTGGTTCACACAACACTCACTCAAAAATCCACATGTGCCTATGGACCTAGAGAGGTTGGCAACCCTTGGAACAGATTAACCCATTGTTAAGTTTTTGTAGTTTTAATATGCTTTTTAAAAAATCAAAATGAATAAAATAAAATATACTGGTAAATAAAATAAACCACGAGCAAATAAATTTTGTTAATAAGAAAATAAATAAATCACAAAATGTTCTGATAAACAGTTTTAAAAATTACAACATGATTTTACATGGAAGAGTACAGCAGATTTGTAACCACAGCACCAAACTGCTTAATATTATAATGAAGCTGAAAGCCTTTCTGACTCTCTGTTCCATTTTTGTTATGGAGTAGAACATCAGTTTCCTACTGGAGATCCTGGGCCTGGCAAGTCCCAGCTTTGCCTTTCCCCCCCTGTGACCCATAGCAAATTTATGGGTAGAGAAGGAAGGAGGCAGTAGAGCATCTCACAGGAACAACGTGAACTTGCTCCTCTAACTAGGGTTGTGCTGCCCTCAATCTGATTCACATGCAATTGAGCAGGAGTTTATGTTTTGCAAGCCCCCCTGCTTGAATGCTCATGACACCTATATTGATAATTGCTTATACGACAACTTTCTTAGAATAAATCTTCAATATTTGAAGTATTGGGTGTGGGCCAGGTTAGAAACCTTACATAGTTATCAATATCTCCTTGAGTAGTTTAGTTCGGTTACTCTGGGTCTTTTCTTGTTCAGGGACTTGAGCAGCACAAACAGCCTCCTCCACAACACAAAATTCCAAATTCCCACATGAGGATATTGCAGAGGCGTAGCAAGCCCAGGTGGTACCCGGGGCGGAATTTTTTTTGTCACCCCCCACCACTTTAATTTTAAAAAAATTAAAAAGTGTCACCCCCCTCTGATGGTGCCACTTTGTGAGGTGTGGGGTTTTTGTGTGTGTGTGTGTGTCTATTATCTCTTTTTTTTCAATAAAGTTAAAATAAAATAATAATAATAAATAATAATAATGTAAAAAATAAAAAAATAAAAAGTGTCACCCCCCTCTGATGGTGCCACTTTGTGAGGTGTGGGGGTTTTGTGTGTGTGTGTCTATTATCTCTTTTTTCCCAATAAAGTTAAAATAAAATAATAATAATAAATAATTAAAAAAATGTAAAAAAATAAAAATAAATAAAAATAAAAAGTGTCACCCCCCCTCTGATGGTGCCACTTTGTGAGGTGTGGGGGGTTGTGTGTGTGTGTGTCTATTATCTCTTTTTTTTCAATAAAGTTAAAATAATAAAAAAATTAAAAAATTAAAAAAAAATTAAAAAAATAAAAGTGTCCCCCCCTCTGATGGTGCCACTTTGTGAGGTGGGGGGGGTTGTGTGTGTGTCTATTATCTCTTTTTTCAATGAAGTTAAAATTTAAAAAAAAAATTTAAAAAATGTTTAATTTTTTTTTTTTTAAAGTGTCACCCCCCTCTGGGGTGGAACCTGGGGCGGCCCGCCCCCCGTTGCTACGCCCCTGGGATATTGAACCTGTTCTCTGATGCACTGGCTTTAGCATACACAAATGATTTTCACCAAACCAGGAAGGACAAGACTCGAACTTTGGAGAATAGCACTGCTAACTAAAATGAAAACAAACATAACTGATAGCATATTTTGACCCCAAACAGGTGAGAATTGACTTGCAAGGAGACATCTTTTAGCTGCTGAAATGTGACCATTTATTATCTTATTATGATGATTTCTTAATTCAGCTAGGTAACAATACTTAACATGTAAATTCCCAAGTGCCAAATTTCAGGTGGTTGGGACAAATTACCTTGATTTTCTTTTATTAGAATGTTCACACTTTATAATAGTATAACACTGTGTGATGCCTTAACTATGCAAGTGCCCTCACACCTATATAATTAAGAAAGTTAGCAATCAATGGCTTGCTGAGTTATTGTTAGCCTCTGGGCTAGAGATATTACAGATCTTTTAAAGTATTTGGTCACAGTCAGCTTTTTGGAAGTAAAAATAAAGGAATGGACATTTTATCTCCAAAATCATGATAAGAGGATATTTATTGGTTAAAATTTCAATAACAGAAAATGCCAATGAGGTCAAAAGGCATATTCTCTTGCTAGTCTGATATCAGGCTGAATATCTGCTAGTATCAAAAGGAAGCCTTCATAAATCATGCTGTGATTTTTGTCATTCTCATGACAACTATTGCACATATTAATTTGAAAGAGGTGAGGATTCTTGGGCTTGCTGACCGGAAGGTCGGCGGTTCGAATCCCCGCGACCGGATGAGCTCCCATTGCTCTGTCCTAGCTCCTGCCAACCTAGCAGTTTGAAAGCACGCCAGTATGCGTGTATGTGGCGGGAAGGTAAATGGCATTTCCGTGCGCTCTGGTTTCCATCACGGTGCTCCATTGCGCCAGAAGCAGTCTAGTCATGCTGGCCACATGACCTGGAAAGCTGTCTGTGGACAAACACCGGCTCCCTCAGCCTAAAAATGAGATGAGTGCCGCAACCCCATAGTAGCCTTGGACTGGACTTAACCATCCAGGGGTCCCTTTACCTTTACCTTCTTTTCCACTACATACTGGAGTGTACATGTATATGGGTGTTATTTTTAATACTTCCTCATGTATAAAGTTCCCTGTCTTGTAGGAAATATAGGGCAGAGGGATATGCTAAACGTTTTCCCCTGATATGCTACTTTACTACTTGTATGCAGGTTAAACTGAGAAATCATTCAAGAGTATATTCTCCATCCCATTCCTGCAGCCTGAAGTTGTACGGTCTATAATCAAGCCACCTCATTTTGATAATCTGCGGTTCAGCTCTGCGTCCTTTTAAAATTTGCTTATGAAAAATAACAAAGTGGGATGGGACCAGCTTTGTATACCAACTGCATACCTTTCAGATGCATTTTCTCGGTGTGGGTGTATTTGTTCGGAACTAATGAAAAGTTGAATTGGGGCCCCTTCAGTTTGGTGTTACTTGGTTCCCAAATACTTGTTGAAGAACAAATACTTGTTGAATGGATCAGCAGCAATGAGGGAGCGGTCATTGTGAAGTAGCAGTGGCATCTTTCCACTGGATGGGGCATGGCAAGATGGCGGCACGGCCAAGGTTGTGTTGGCATCCTGCAGGTTGTGGCGACTGTCTGGGTTTAAAACGATGTTTCCAAGAATGTGGATTGGCAAAGAAGTGTGCTTGCTGGATAGTTTGGGGAGTTTCAGATCAGAGGTAAAGTGGCTTACTTATTTGAGGAAGATTTCAGCTAAGGAACATGTTCGTTGGAATCTGGGAGTTTGTGGAAAGACTGTGAGAATAGGAAGAATGTCAAGCACAACAGCACAGCATCAGCAGGAGGGAGGGGGCGAGAATCCAAGGGACTGCTATTTCAGCATGCTGCATGTTGACCGAGAAACCATAGTTTAGCTTACCTATGGTTAAAGTGAATGAGGCCTGTGTGTGTTGCAGCCAAGAATCTCTGCAACATGAATAGCCATGCCACTTACAATATTATAGTGAAAGAAAATCAGCTGTGTTTATAAGCAGTGGGCTCAGTTGTTGTGCCTAGTTGACTACCTTCACTGAATTCACAACGCACCATTAATAGACCTTTTGGTTGCACCCTGGAGACTAGCATTTGATTCTTGGTTCTGTGCTGGAATATCAATAGCTTTTGTGCTCTCTACAATTGCTCAGAAATGGGGTTTCCTAGAGAAATTCTTTCTGTGTGTGGGCGGAACATCAAATGGAAGGAATCCAGGTAGACTTGCACCATTGATCTTCCTCAGGGCAAAAAAAGCAGACTCCATTAAGCACTGCTAAAAAAGAAAGAAACGAAATAACAAAAGCAACTCCAAACCTACATTCCCCCCCCCCTCCCGCCGCCGCCACCATGCTCTCACTACATTGAAAGAACTAGCCTCAAAACTATGTGGGTTTTCATAAGCACAAATTGCATTCTCTAACTTTTAACATTCATTTATGATTTGTGCTCCTATTGCCTGCTCGTTCTTTGCATTCAGAAACAAAATGCAACACAATCGAGTCAAGTACTAACTGAGTGCTATTAGGGTCACTCTGGTCCTAATCCAACATTCTAATCACTACACCACAATTTAATTAATCAATTAACTAATGTATTATTATTATTATTATTATTATTATTATTATTATTATTATTATTATTCTCTTAACCTTGCAGATTACAGTCCATAATATTATTATTTTTTATCAGGTCAGTGTGGCAAAATTAAATGACTATCAAAAGAGGACGTGTAGTGCTGATTTTCTAGTCTAATTATTTTGAAGATATAAAAGCACTTGTTTGCTTGTTTTTTTAAGGTAGTGAAGGGCAGAAGGACCCAGGAGAAAAACTCTTTCTGCTTTCAGTCTGCTGTCCTCCTCTTGAAAGTTTCTCATTCCTCTCCTTTCCCCCCAAACTGGGCCCAAATTTCTGTGAATTATGAAAAGTTTCATGATGTATTAGCTGCACTATATCAAATGGATCTGAGTTCAGTGCAGTGTAGGCTGCACTCAATATAAAGAAATCTTATCCATAATATGGACAGAGTTCTTGAAAATATATGGAGTGGGTCTACATACAAGGAACAATCTTTATAAATACTGTGTTCTCTCCCCCCCCCTCTCCCTGTGTGTGTGTGTTTACACATGTGATTGTACATGCACACACACAGATAGCACAACAATTATAACTATTCTTCATATGGCCATGACACACAAGCAGCTATTTCAAGCTGTTGATCATCTATAGCAATGGAAGACATTTCATTTTAAATACAGAAATGATTTAATAAAATAGAGTATTCATAATCTGCCTTCCTTCCATGCAGAACTGTACCAAAAATGACATTTTGAAATATTTTAATTGCATATTCAAAAGTGCTGGTGGATATGCCAGAGCTTTAATTGGTTTTAGGATCTTCTTCATGCGGCTTCATTTATCAAGCAGGATAGGTCTGTTATAAATACCTCTAATAGCATTGTATTTTAATTTGTCCACACCATAATACAAAATGCCGCAGAACTACACCATATCATTGGAATATGAAGAATGCTATGCGGGGAGGAAGAAGCACCCACCCACCCTCTATTTTCAGCACTGCCGAAACTGCTAAAATGCTTTTTAAATATATATATATATATATATATATATATATATATATATATATATATAATCAAAGCTTAAAATTTCTTTAGTCTAATTTATTCTTCCACATGCTTCTGAAAATAAATACAGTCTATAACCTGTAGCTTTTCTCTCTTATAAATGAGCTCGTGTGTCAAAGAAATTGGCAGCATTAACTGGGGCCCCCTCCCTCCCCACACAATGCAAAAATAGGAGCTATTTTGCACTGCTTTCTTTGCTACCCAAACTATATATAGGTAGGCAAGAATGTGGAGAAAACCCACTTAGGTCTCATTTGAAAAATGATTTTCCACTAATGATGCTGAAATTGATTAAAAGATGAAATGAGGGTGAGTGTTTTGCATATCTACGCCTGTTTCCTTTAGGAGTCTCATCTGTAAGGAAATGTAAAGTCCTTAGGATAGATAGCTACATGATATGTGGAGACATACAGTCATGGTGTAGTACTTTATTAATAGGGCTGTCATACGTCATCTTCTTCTTTGGCGAACACTCGTAGCTGAGTAAGATTGTCTTCCATGAACATGGTCTTAACTGTGTGACTGTGGAAGCCCATTCTGGATCCACACGTCCTTCCACAGTGGGGACATAGGTTTCCGGACAGGTGTTGATGACGGTGAGGGTTTGCCAAGTCTGCCTTCCTCTTAGCAAGTTTCTCCCTTTTGTCCTGAGCTTGAGTGTCTTCAAAGCCCATGACACCTTGGGTAAAGGCTGTTCTCCAATTGGAGCGCTCACAGGCCAGTGTATCTTAGTCGTTGGTGTTAATACTACATTCTTTAAGATTTGCCTTGAGTGAATCTTTAAACCTCTTTTGTTGACCACCAGCATTACGCTTTCCATTTTTAAGTTCGGAATAGAGTAGTTGCTTTGGAAGATGATAATCAGGCATCCTAACAACATGACCAGTCCAAGTTGATGTTGAAGAATCATTGCTTCGACACTGGTGATCTTTGCTTCTTCTAGTACACTGATATTAGTTTGCCTGTCTTTCCAAGTGATATGTAAAAATTTTTGGAGACATCGTTGATGGAATCTTTCGAGAAGTTGGAGATGGTGTATATAAGTGGTCCATGTTTCACAAGCATACAGTAAGGTTGTTTATACATTTTGGTTTCCCTGCGAATGTCCTGGTCCTCAAACACTCAGTACATACGCACTGGGATTTCAAAGGCGAAATTGGCGTCCAGGGGGGATTTACAAAAGGCCCCACTTTTTTGCATTTGGGGACAACTTTCAGGGTGTCCTGGTTTTTGCTTTTTGAAATACAGTATGGCAACTCTAACATTATGCTCTTAATCACATCTGTGTCTTTGGTAGATTTATTGCTCTCTGGATTTGAAGGGCGCCTTAAAACAATAAACCACATAGATTAGGGTTGCTGAATTAGATCTTACATGTAGGGCTGTTATCTGAAGGCATAGTTTGGCACGTTGGTTCAAGCAGGATGTTGGGCACATGAATGACCAACTCCTTTCTCAAATGTGTAATATTCTTCTTGAGCCTTTCCACACAAGTTGACTCCACCCTTTCCCCTCCCCAGAAGACAGACAGTGTGAACAAGGTCAATTATCTTTGAAAGATATGTGTACAAATGTAAATTTACACTAAATATACCTCCTTAGATCTAGAGTTTCCTTCACACAAATGGAAAGGCTCCTCCTGTTCCTTTTGATCAAGGCGAGGCTTGTGGGAATGAGAGCCTTGTTCATCTGAATCCTGCTCAATGCTGCATTTGGGTATTTTCAGCCCCTTGTGTCATCCTACACAATCATAGTGCAAAGGTAAAGGTAAAGGTACCCCTGACCATTGGGTCCAGTCGCGGACGACTCTGGGGTTGTGGCGCTCATCTCGCTCTATAGGCTGAGGGAGCCAGCGTTTGTCCGCAGACAGCTTCCGGGTCATATGGCCAGCATGACTAAGCTGCTTCTGGCGAACCAGAGCAGTGCACATGCCGTTTACCTTCCCGACGGAGTGGTACCTATTTATCTACTTGCACTTGACGTGCTTTCCAACTGCTGGGTGGGCAGGAGCTGGGGCAGAGCACTGGGAGCTCACCCCATTGTGGGGATTTGAACCGCCGACCTTCCGATAGGCAAGCCCTAGGCTCTGTGGTTTAGACCACGGCGCCACCCGCGTCAATCATAGTGTACTAGTATACTATTGTGTAGTTAGTCTTTAGTGGCAGTGCACATTTTATGGAGAATAAAGATAACGTAGGTAAGGATAAAGAGGCTGATGGGGATGCAGGCCATGTGGCAATCTGCCAACATATTTGCAAGACTGTGTGAATAGACTTATCTGTTACAGGCAAAATGCCAACTGCTTCATCCAGATTTTTGCCCAAATGGATGGCCCTTTTTAATGGTTTGAGCCAGCTTGCTTGCCTTATAAACTCTGCTTCTTCAAACAATTTACAAGGAACAACACAATTTACCAACAACGTTGAATTGGTCTCAAGATAGCATGACGTAGCACCAGATGCCCTTGCTTTGCTATGGAGATCAGTCTGTCAGGAAGAGCGATGTTTTGTTTAGCTGGAAAGTTTGCATGCTTACACACGTTGGTCCAATAATGTATTGCGTTCCCTTCCGTGCTTGATAAAAAGTATGAAAGGTTTTCCTTTGTTGGTTTGTTTTGAAGTTTAAAAAAGATATTTGATGCCCAGGGGAAACTAAAAGTGCCCTGGGTTTTTGTTTTATAAACTTCTGGGTGGTTAGATGAAAACATCTGGGCCTGCTAGTGAGGGGATGCAGGTGGAGCACCATAGCTCTCCCAGCTTCCCAACACAGGAGTCCACTGGTGTTTACTGAGAGGAAGAGGGGAGGGGAAGGGGAAGGAGCCTGGAAGAGCTAACCTGACGCTTCTGACACAATTCGCTATCATACCCTAGTTCATGGAAAGAAAGAACAGAGGTGTTAGACAAAATACATGTAATTTCAATAGCTGGGATAGAAAAGAAGAGTCTTGAGGAGCTTATACCCCTGGGGGTGTAAGGGACTTAGAGGTGTCATTGAACTGTCTTTTTCCTCTTGGGAAGGCTGCAAAACCTTCTGGTCTTTGCTCCCTAACTTTACAAAATGTAACATGTCGTTTAAGTGGGGTAACCACTCCCTGGGGGGAAAATTGCAATTTACATATAGACCACAACTAGCCCTCCAACAAGCACCAATGGATAGACACCCTGTACCAAGTTCTCATCAAAAACGGTACTGGCCAAGTGGTCTCACACATAACGATAGCACTAGTAGGAACACAGTGTCCCCATACATAACCTACCCCAATAACATCCCCGTGCATAGGGAGAGACATGGGCGACAAGAAAAACCTCTCCTCAGAGATGATACCTTTATTCCAGCTTCGTGCCCCAAACCCTATGGTAGATGGAAGAAGCCTCCTAGATGGAAGAAGCCTCCACCTAGGGAAGGGGAATTGACATTTAGTCATCTCCTTAAGAGCCCAGCATCAAAAAACCTCGCATCCCCACTATCATACCCTCCAGATGTCCCTGTTTTCCAGGGACAGTCCTGGAATTGCAGAAGCCATACCGCTTCTGATTTGATCCTCAAATGTCCCTCTTCCCCCCTCCAGTGCCACTGCCACAACCACTGAACTTGGTGGGGAGGATGAGCCAGTGCTGGGTGATTGCAGTGGCAGCAGTGGTGGCTGTGAGGAAGCATCCCATGGCCTATTCATGGCCTCTGCTATCGGCTTCCTCCTTTGGGAAGCTCATAGCGGCCCAGCCTCGCATGATATACCAGCTCTGAGGTACAAGCAGAGGGCAGGGCCATCTGGGGTGGGAAGAAAGGGGCAGGAAAGTGGAGCACAAAAAGTCTTGATTAAATGTGGGGGGGGGGATGCATCCGCATCCACTCTTGCCCCTTTCTAAAATTTCTTTATTGGTGTGTGTTTTTCTTTTTGTAAATCTACAGAAGAATCAAATAAAATAAAAACAGGATGAAGGCGTTTTCTCAGGACGGTGGAGGGTGTGCAAGTGCTGTGGTATAGTGATAGCAGAAATGCTCTGCGGTGGTGGTGGTGGGAGACAAAAATGGGGAGTCAAGAAGGGTCAGTTGGAAAGAGTGAGAAATGCCCCTATTTTCATCTGAGGAATCTTGGAGAGTACACACTATGTTGCACTGCCCCAAGCTCCTTGCAATTCTACCCTTCCCTCTCCTTCTCTGTGCATGCCAGGAGAACAATGGTACCACATCCAGGCTACCACACTGGCAATTACTGGCTATTGAGTAAATCCATGTCAGCCATTTTGTGGGGGCCTCGATGTGCTCATGTAGTTGACACTGTCTCTGCAACTCATGTGCTGATCTTCAGTGGTTTGTTTGACTGGTGGCCATTCAAAGTAGGAGTTCCATTCCCACCTCACACTCGGTACTGATCATGCTCATGTAAAAAATGCGTGGCATCAAGTGTCTCAGACAGACATTTTCTGCAGTACTGTGCTAAAATCTGCCCTCCATTTTTGAACTTAGGTTACCGTTGCAAGGAGGTCACGGGGCCTGTGAGTGTTTTTCTTCCCGTTAAACATTCTCCCGGCACTGCAGCTTCCCAGGTGCAGTGTTGGAAAAATGTTTAATGGCTAGAAACAAAACTCTCTTCCTAATCTCAAGGAGGAGTTCTTGAGAGAAGGATTAATGCCTTCCTCTTGGTTTTAACTGAAGCGTGTAAAACTGTGTCTGTGTGACATGGCTAAGAGATTGCTGCACTTTCTGATTTTGTTTTTAAGGAAGTTCTTCCATTTTCCTTGTTGTTGTTTTCTGCACTGACAAGGAAACTGCTAGGTGCTATGTCATGGGGTTTTCAGGAAGTGTGAGCATACAGAAAAGCTGTAAAGTACAATCCACTGCAGATATGATTTGCAGAATTAAAGAAGGGACACACACACACACACACACACACACACACACACACACAAACACAAAACATCCCTTGGCCACCTCAGAAATAAGTAATGCACATTAAAAACCCTGGACCCACGCATGAGAATTTCCTCATCATTTTCCCCGCCCTTTGATAATTTTTGAATGCAATTTATTTTCTCGTTAATTTATAGAGAATGGTTAAAAAATGCAAAAGATTTTTTTTCACACAGCATTAATTCTCTTAGAGTACTTTTGAAGCAAAATATTTTCCTTTTCTGGTCACGCTGACATAATTGGAGATTTGATAGAGTTGACTCAGGGTGCTTGAGGAATTCAGTTTTTGTGAATTCTGATATGACCTGACCTGAACCACATCTTCTTGGAGTAATGTGCAGAATGGAATGTAGCTATCTATTGCATCTGGATGTGGTGATGCGCAGCTCAGCTCAAAAATGTATCCAAATGTGTTTTAAATTGTGTGTATTTTTTTAAGAGACAACACATGCAAAAATACATATTTATATATGTATTTAAATGCAAATGTTCATGGGTTGTTCATATAAAAACAGGACAGACATGCAGGTGTTATGAACTGGAAACAGACAGAAGCATCTATCCCTAGAATTGTGCTGTCTGAACAAGCAAATGTTTGTGTGCATTGTGTGTGTGCGCGTGTGTTTGTGTGATACACTATATGTATCCTTTTGGCATAGTTTTCATGGAATAATCTCCTTTTTAGAAAGCACTTTGTTTTACAGGTTATGCCAAATAAATAAATAAATATTTAAGCACCACTGTTTACTTATAGAAGATCAAGTTCCCTAACACAAATAAGTACAGTGGTATCTCGGGTTACAAACACCTCGGGTTACAAACACTTCAGGTTACAGACTCCACTAAACCAGAAAAGGGGGTTCTCAAAAAGAGAGCCTGAGTTGCGGGGTGGGCATTGAAGCCATTCCCTTTTGGTTTAGGGGAAGGGCTTGTGGCCACAGCACTTATTGACCAAATTGGGCTGACCATATTTAAATAAGGCAGGTGATTGACAGCTTAGTGTCCTTTATATGGATCAGCACATGATCCATTGGGCACTCTTGTCTGGAGCTTCGGATCTCCCGTCCCCACCCTCCCTGGTATAGGAGTGTGCTCTGACCTTGCTGTGCCTGTCTAGGGGTCGCCTCCGCTTGAGGGGCCTAGTAGGAATTTTGTCCATTTGGCTGATTGGCCGTGCCTCTTGGTTTTTGCCTACTATACAGCAATTAGTCACAACTTGTACGGTTGGCGGTTAGGCATTGGTTCAGTGGTTGGTGCCATCCGAGAAGGATGATGGTGATGGGAATTCCGTTAAAGGAAGCCCGGGGGCTCAACATGCTTGTCCGAACCCGGGGTTGCAGGGCCTACGCAAGAGCCCCTGGAACCCCTGGGGAGGGGGAGGCTCCGATTTACCAGTCCCACTACTCTCCCCAGCTAATGGTTTCCCCAATTGCTGACCAGTGGTCAGCTCTGTCAAGAGGACAGATAGTCTTGCTGACAAGGAGTCAGCCCTGTCTAGTGGACAGTGCGAACCAATGCCTACGCAACCACTCACGTGATTTGTAATTCAATAAAGTTGTGGCCAAAATTATGCCAAAAACCTAAACCAAAATTGATGCTTCAGATGTGAGTTATTTGGTGGGGAATGGCTGGGTGACCTACACACGCAAGTAGTACCTCAGGTTAAGAACTTTACCTCAGGATGAGAACAGAAATCATGCGGCGGCGGCACGGCGGCAGCGGGAGGCCCCATTAGCTAAAGTGGTACCTCAGGTTTCAGGTTAAGAACGGACCTCCAGAATGAATTCAGTTCGTAACCATAGGTACCACTGTACTTCCTGCATTAAGGAATATATTCTGGGTATGCATAGGAAGGGAAGCCCAGAAATCATTGTAAAGTTTTATTTTATTTTTTATTCCAGACTTCTCCCCTTAGAGAATTAAACACAAAACCAGTAAGAGCAAAATCCGCTGGGAAGTTATTCTATGTAAGCCATATTGAATTAAAGGAGGGCTTCGTGAAAGAACTTTAACTCTCCTGTAGGACAGCAGTATTCTTGTCCGCCATTTCGATGGGTGTTACACAGGTAAACATGGCAAAGGATTGTGACCTAAAGTCATTTTAGTGACTGTGTTTTGTTCAAACTCACATAGCATTCGTAGCACGTAAGCATACAGCATTCTCAGTACGCAAAGTGACACTGTGTGTATATTTATATAAATATATGACATTAGTAGAGATACTCATGTTTATTTTCTGTGATGCTTAACGCAAATATAAATTTAAACACTCAGCTGTGAGCTAGAGTTGAAGCAGTTCTCTTAGGGAAAGGGAGACCTAACATTTTCCATATGCACTGTCATGTTCCATCCCTCTTCTAATATTCATGTGTCATTAACATTCAATGTTGAATGAATCTAGGCCTGGTCTGAGAAAAAGTATGATGGAAAACCTACCAATTACTTGAATATATTTATCATATCTGGTGCTTAATGAACCTGGGCCATCTCTCTTTGAAAATTCTATCTAATTCGCAAAGCTAATATCCTATATCTTGCTTTTTGCATTAATATCATTTCTGACATGGAAATTTCCATCTTCAGCTACAAGTGTAAATTTGGAGTCAATTGTTCTAAAATGTGTGGTTGGTTCATGCATTCACCTGGGTAGGTACCCATGCCCTGGGGGAATTGTGGTAAGAGATGCTACGCGCACAGATCCTTGCCTGCTTCTTTCAAAAAGAAGGAAAAGAGAAATGCAGTAATCACAAAAACTGGGCCTCTGTTCATACGAATGCTCAAATGTCACATATTATTACTTATGTGTGGTGGGTCCAGGCCCAGCACGCATATCGGGTATTGACCCAGATGAGTGTGTGAACCAGCTTGTAGTCTTTGGAAATGCTATCCTTTTGTCAAATGATTAAAAGACTGGGAATGGAAGACCTCAGTTTACACACACCGTACACACTTGCTTGTCTAATGCAATGGTGATTGTAATGCATGCAACTTTCTTTCTGCTAAAAATGCCTTGCCTCGATGTGGAGAGAGTGAAACTGGATATGTTTGTAAAATAACAGGGCCGGCCCAAGACATTTTGGCACCTGAGGCAAACCACAAAATGCCCCCCCCCATCTCTTCCCTGCCAGGGAAAAATGGGTGAGTGAATATCTACATCAGGAGCAAGGAGGAAATAAAAATTGGGGGGGGGGGACATCGAGAACAAGGGTGGGAGGAGACCAGCAGTGCTTCCTATTCTCCAAGAGGCTGCTGTAGAGGCAGCATGGAGGCATAAAGGTGGCAGCAGATCCAGCTTCCAATGATCATGCTGCAGTTGTCACTGCAACTGGGGTAGTGATTGTAATGCATTCATTGGAGGCTGGATCTGCTGCCCCTGTGGATCCTGCCACCTGAGGTGGTCGCTTCACCTTGCCTGATGGGTGGGCTGACCCTGTAAAGTAATGTTTACAAAGCAATGATTTCCTGAACAGTTTTGGAATTTCTTTCTACTCCCTACTATATATATATATATAAATATAAATATATATATATATATAAAATATATATATAAATATATATATAAATAATCTTTGTCGGCAGTCAAAAATCTGCTGACACCACAGTCTCATCAAAGAGGAGAAATTTGTGCCCGTGTTTGCAAGTGTATATTACTGAGTGAGCAATGCGCCAGTGGAATTTTGCATGCACTTTTGCCCGACATACTAAATGTGACTTCCAAATTCAAGATGTGTGCATTAGGCAGAATCTTCCAGTTCCCAAGGGTAAAGATTGCATGTTTCCAATGGACATAAGGGAATGTACATATGAAAGCATGTTCATATGCCAGTTTAGATATCACTTGGCAAACAGTGTGACCAGCTAGTGAATGGGTGTAAAGTCCTATTTATGGACAGCAAACCTGATGCGCACACTTAATGTGCCTTTGTTGTGTTCTCAGTTTTGACTTTCTTTACTCGAGCTTGCTATTTTCTCTATATTATATGGCTTTTGTTACTTAATCTGATATTTTTTTTCACGGTTGCTGAATCATAAAATGATAGTGAAGGTTGTTTGTCATCTTATGCTTGGTCATAGCAGGATGGAACCTAATAAGCTGACACTTTGATTATTGGAGCTGGTGTTGGCTGATTATTAGACCAATTAAAATAAATATGGCATCTCAATACTAATGAAAATTGGAGGTTGTTTAGACAGATTTTCTTGACTGTATAACACGGGCAGATTATTTAATGGTTGGGGAAGCAATCTGAAACAGGCTTCCTCTGCCAAGAAATATAAATGCTTTGCTATGAACAATACCACTATTATTGAATAACTTTTCATAGGATATGAGGTTGGTGATTAATAATATCTGTTTTATTTGCTTGTTTTACCCTATGTATGCATACATTCAAGGCAACGGCCAGTGGTTAATTTTAATTTGTAATTAATCTCACCTGTCATCCATCAGTCCTATTATACTAAGTAATTAGACATCTAGGTCCCACTAAAAATAACTTAGAATTTAGTCTCTCTTTCAGAAATATATGTATTGAGTGAAACATTTAGGCACCTGCCCAAAATAAATTATATTATAAGCCAGTTCCAACATCTTTGATATGTAAGCTCCATAGAATATGGAAGTGGCCACCAAGACAAATACAACCAATGAAATGGTTGGTGTGACAGATTTTGGTTATAATCCATCAGTCTGTTCTCAGGGCAAACTGCACTGTGGCACAATTCCTATTCATTTCAGTGGATCTTGCATGATGGATTGTGTCCTTTGTGGTTAGCAGTCTTCTGGAAGTGATAAGTAGAGTAGGAAATTTTTGTTGTGGGCCAGCCTATCAACATTCTTTCCAAACACCCACATAAGAATACATGCAGGTCCTGCTTACCGAACACAGTGTGTTCCCTGGAAATTATCTGTTAGACAAACATTCACATACAGTACTGAGTTGACGATTTACATTGACGATTTCTCCCCCAATGGGGAGATTTCTAATGCATCCCTGACCCCAGAATTTTCACTACAAAAGGCCAACCCTACTGGAAAACCCATTAGAAAAAAGTTATGTGGTTTGTCTGATCACTCTCCCTCCCTCCCTCTGTTTCTCAGCCAATCGGCAAAAGGAAAACAAATAAGTTTTTTTTTAAAAAAAAGTTCTTTGTTTGGATATCTGAATCTGTGGTCTGGGTACTAATTAATTCCTCATGTTCAGATAAGTGAATTTCTGCAGAGTGAATATATGTAAAGCAGGACCTGTGTGTATGTGGGAAAAGTAGCATTTTCTAGATTGTCCCAAACCCACCCAGAGGTCCCCACCTTTCTAGATGATTCTAGTCTATTTCTCACTAAAAAAACTTTAATCTTGGTTGTTGGTTTAATTTAATCATAGTTTCCAACCTCCAGACCCACCATAGGTGCATTTTAAGTGTCTTAATTATACATTGCATGACTGTTCTGTTTTATATACACAATAGTATATATCTCTAGCACTTGTATAATTCATTTCACAGTTTCACCAGGAGTGTCTTCATAGTCTCTCAATGTGTGTGTGTGATTGCTAGCAAAAATTAATGTTTGTATGTTAGCTGTACAGTTCACACAAACTGGAGAAGTAGTTGGGCATGTTAAGCCTTGAAGCCGTTTTGCATCCTATTTAATAACAGAAAATGGCACTGATCCAGATAAAGACATGCAGTACTATTTGCAGAGTACGCAGCAGTCCAATTCCACAGGAATTGGGCATTCATATTCATAGGTACAGTCGTACCTTGGAAGTCAAACAGAATCGCTTCCGGAAGTCCATTCGACTTCCAAAACGTTCCTACAAATAAATAAATGAATAACTCGTCCCCTAATGCAGGCATTTTTTTTTAAAATAGACAGTGGAAAATTATAAGGCTCAATCCAATAAATACTAAAATCCAGCCTATGAGATCCAATACAATACAACTATAATTATCTGCACATCTGAATGTCCATCTCCATCCACCGTAGGCATCAAACTCTTGGTCCAGTTGTGTCTTCATCATGTGGATCCTTGTTGGTCAGCTGGGGAAATTGTGGAATCAAGGCTAAGTCCTGTGCACACTTAATTAGGAACAAACCACGATCAACAAACTTGAGGCTCATTTCCAAATAAATATGCATATGATTGGACTGCATGATTACAACAGTCCCCCCTCCCATTTCACAAATTGCCCCACCCATCAGTTTTTCTTCAACTTCTTAATTTTTTCTCTTTTCATTTGTATTTTACACTTGAAACAATAACATTTCAAATAAAAGAAATACACAATTGTTATTGACTCCCCTTCCCTCAACTTTTTAATTTGTTTTAATTCATAATGCAGCAATGCAGACAAATAATAGCCAAATTTGGTGTCTGGAAAGGAGTAGAAGGATATATTTTCAGACCTCATCCAGAATACAAGCATCAAACAGTATTCCCAACAGATGCTATTTAAGATCAGAGAAGCAGCAAAGTGTTATTATCTAGATTTATTTGCAGAGGCAAGTAACTTATTGCCCCAACTTATTGCCACCTCTTAAATCTCAGTAAGTATATGTTTGCCCATATTGGGCTATTTCAGATGTATTGCTAAACTACTACAACTCCCATCAGTGACCTTGGTGTTATCAGTTCCATGTTATTTGCTACCAGAAAAAACACACACACCACTATTTCCAAATCACAGGCAACTAAATTTGCTTCAAGGTACCCCTATTCTCAGGTGGAATTCAATCACATACCAGCAATCTCAGGTTGTGAAATTATAGCTGATTGGGTCAGACTCTTTGCAATAGGGGAACAGGCAGGGAAACACCCTGGAAAGTGTGGGATAACACTTGCTTGATGCTTTATCACCTAGCCCCTCACAACAAACCAGAATGAATGCTGATTAAATAGCCAACCTTGCCAGATATCTCTGCAAACGAATCAGGTCCCTATACTCTAGGAGTCTGGAGCAAGCAACAGCACTGTTGAAGCTGTGTGTGCTTTTCAAGGAAGAAATGGTGAGTTAGCTGAGAGCCTGGTGATCTGAGAAGGTCCATGGTTGAGACCCCTGCAGCTTTCCTGTAAAGCAGATGAATCCAAGAGAGATAAATTTTATCGATGGGTTGCCTGATCTACCAGACAGAGGTTTCATTATGTCTCTCACACTCTCTGCCCATCATAGTATTGTTGACATATAATCCTTGTGATATCTATAAGTGTGAGATGATTGGTTATGGTTAGTTTACCACATGCTGGGACTTCACAGTTGGTGCTCATGACACCAGTCAATATATGGTCTTAAGACCTTTATATGTGGGGTGACATGGGGAATTTCAGCAGGCAGAAGCACTTAAATCCATGGCAAGTCTGTACTGCTGGATGGGCTTTCTCCTTTCTGTCATACAGCTATTAAAGGCCTAGGAGCATCCTTCAGGGCCAAGTGTTGGAAACTCTAGGGAAAACTCTGCACAGCCTGTCCTTCTCATCCCGAGGCAAGAAATGTTTTTCTTTTGCCTTTCAGTATATTTTTGACAAATATTTGGGATTTCTAAAGTACAATGGAAGCACAACAGAAATTCTCTGCAGAAGAAAAAAAATAACACAACAGTGAGAAATACTGTTGATTAGTTATATTTAGTTGTTTTGTCATTCCCCCGCCCCCTTGCAGGAATCACAATTCCATCAGACTCACTTAAACCTCAGTTGCACTATTCTTGTAATAAAAGATGGAAATTGGTATTTTAATGCCATTGTAGCTAGTAAGGCTGAAGGAAGAAGCATGAGTCTTTCAAAATACAGATGTCTGGGATGGGCTTGAGAAGGGAATGTTAATCTGGTGGCATCCCAGTTTTTGAAGCTGATTAAATCTTCACTAATTACAAGGATCTGAGCTAGCGTAATTCTCTGCGTTTGTCCCAGCCTTGATTTTCTCTGAACAGTAATTTGCGTGTGCTTAATTAGAAAGCTTGTGACTAGGAGGGTCAGAGTTTCAGGGCATAAAGTGGGGTGCCAAAGGTGTGACCCACAGAAAGCACCAAGCTTGCTGTTGAATTCGTAGAACCCATGTGCAAGTGGTCCCAGAGTCTTAGAGCATTTTCGGAGCATAGAAAACTGCCTTGCACTGAGTGAAAGCATTGATCCTTCTAGCTCAGCATTGTCCACACAGCACACTCTGGAGATGCCAAGGACTGAGCCTGGGACTTTCTGTATGGAAAGCAGATGCTGTAAGGCTGAACTATGACCCTCATTTTGAAATCTTGTGAGACCTACTGTTTATGGTGGAGTCTAGAAAGCTTTCAAGAGCAGCTTCTTCAAAGAAGAGCAGGGCAAGGAGTTGGCCAACACCATGTCTGTGTGTTTTCCTGGAGTCTTTCAGCCCATCTCAGAAGTGCTGTAGTTGCTGACAGGCAAGTTACTTTCCTGCACAGTTACAGACAACAAAAACAGCCAAGAAAGAGCAGATCCTGGACAGGTGCAGCAACATCCTGGTACGATTTCATGTTTTGATTGGTACTGGCTGTTTGGTTAAGCAGATTTCAAAGGTCGCAGACACTATTAATGGCATATCTTTTCACCTGTTCAAATGCTGAATGGGCCTATATTTGAACATAAAAACAGATGGGGAAACAATGAAATCACAGCTAAATTGGGCTAGAAATAGCAGTGTTGTGTCTAGTACTTGAACACTGGAGTCTGAAACTCTTACAAATGAAGGTGTGTAATTCCCCCCTCCTCTCTCTTGAAAAATTGCAGATTATAAATGGCACATTGCAACAGTATTTCCTAAACCCCTAGAATAATCATGATTCAGTCAGCCTTCTCCATACCGAAAACGAAGCTGGGCATCCACAAAACCATTTTGTATGTACAAAAGAATTTGCCCATGCTAGCACACAGGATTTGTGTGGTAAAATCGTTGGTGAACCAGCCACGTGTGGTTTTTAGAATTGTTCCGAGAAGCTTCATACATCTTTTGAAATAGCATATTTAAAGTAAATGTGAAAAGCAGAATGAAAGTATATTTAATAAAACTCATCCAGTATCATAGTTTTGAATCCATAGGTACCCTTCCACATGTACAAACTGGAACAGTCAAACCTTGGTTCCCAAAAAGGCTCTGTTTTAGAATTTTTCGGCTCCAGAACACTGAAAACCCAGAAGTAAATACTCTGGCTTTTGAACGTTTTTCAGAAGCTGAACATCCGACACGGCTTCCGCTTGAGTGCAGGAAGCTCTTGCAACCAATCGGAAGCTGTGCCTCAGTTGTGGAACATTTTGGAAGCTGAACATATTACGTTCGACAACCAAGGTTTGACTATTGCTTTCAACAGTATCTTAAACAGTAGATAATGTGATGCCCTCCTTGTGTTGGAATGCATCTTCAAATGGCCAATGGTCAGGCATTATGTAGTCCAGTAACATTTGGAGGGAACCATGTTGCTTATCCCTGTGATAGACATTTGCACAAGGAATACAAAACTAAATCCAAATATTTCTTTTACTTGTCCTGGAGCTCACAAAAGATATGCATGAGAGCTTACCTTCTGGCAAGCCATTCCGTGGAAGCATTTGTAAAAGAGTACTAGCCACTATTTTCCTTCTTTTCATTATCCTTTGGACCCAAATGATTGTTTGTAACAGTAATAGTTGCCTTCAATATTGTTATAATTAGATTGTTATCCCTCTCCCTTCTGAGATCTCTCATGGTTTACATACTTATAAGATCCTTAAAGTTTAAGATTTTTTAGCATTTAAAGTTAACTCAATCCCACACTTCTGCCTACTGAGAGTTGGAAAATATTGCCACTGATATGCTTTTGCTACAGCTCTTTGGCCTTTTAATCTCCATGGGACCTCAAACAAAATAAAATTAGTGATGGCAGCTGAACTGACCCATGCTGCAAACTCAGCATTGTAAACAGCAAGGAGTCATTACCCAGTAAATTGCCAGATGTGGTAAGCATCACCAATCTGTGCAATGTGGCCATTTATTTTGGGGAAACCATTACCCAAGACCTTTCCAAGCAAGTGCTTTGAAGAGCAAGGAATGCATTGTTGCTGCTCATTTAAATCAGTTGTTTTCTCCTAAATAATTGTTCCCATTACTAGCATATAATTTTTTCTCAGTCTCAAATCTGCTTCAATATGTTTATGGGGAAATTCAGTTCTCCCCACTAGCTTGTTAATGTGGTTCAGAATATTAGGTGTGCATGTTTTCATGCAAATATCACATGGTGTAAACACATCATTTACATATTAAGTGGTCGGACATAGGAAAATACCTAAAACAAATTTGAGAGCCTTTGGATGCAAAATTGGGTATGCGCCTTTGTCCTTAAACCCAGTTAAATAAATGTATTTTCTTCAATTTGCAGGATATTAAATATAGTGGATTATATAAAATATAGTGTTGGATTAATTTTAATGTTTTCATTGATTTCATTTCATTTTCATTTATTTTTAAACTTCCTGCTCTCCTAATGGATGTAGTGCTGGCAAAACACTTTGCAGATTGAAGCGCAAATATTTGCCTCTTAAGACAAAACATCAAATTAATATTTGAATGAATATTTCTCTAACAATTAATGCAGGGAATGATAATTAAAAGCACATTGAGATAGCAATTATTTTCACACCATTATTGTAGAGTTGTAACGTAGCAAGGGGAAAGAGTTAATGACATACTGGTGCTCTTGAAACATCTAATTTGAGACTCTAATTCTGGGGCTGTGTTTCTGATAATGTTACCACATTAAGACAGTATCAGAATCTTGAAAACCTTACACAGTCATTAATCTGTGTACACAAATGCTGACAAAGTGATATACAGAACACCCCTTACATAACATGTCACTGTCTTTTTAGTAATTCTTTTTGCTTTCCACAAAATTCCAGAGATCATTTATGCGAATTACAATATGGTTGGACCTGATCAGCATCTTGTAGACTAAAGTGTAGATTGGAATGTACTTGTCAAATGCCTTTCACAGTTCTCAAATGAACTGATGAAGTTCTCTGCTGAAAACAGGCACATCAAAATACATTTAGGAATGCAAATTTCTGTGCTGAAATTTTTGAAACAGATTAATGTTCCAAAAGGACAAACCCAATTTGTGGGTTAACACATCTGAAAGTAACACAGACTGAAAATAAATTGATTCATAATGTAGTTGGGCAAAACTTCTGCTTTTGTATTGACACTGAATAAATGAAGGTCCAAGGGACCTTCACCTGTGTCTATACCCAAGAGCAAAAGAATGAGACCATTCATACTGGAAGAACTTGCATATGGAATCAGGGGATATGCTGGGCATTTAGTAAGAAACCTTAGGAACTAGATTAGACTCCTTGCCTATTGGTTGGCTATCTCTCACAGATTGTTTTTCTTTATTAGTTTTCTCAAGGCATTAAAGTTTCAGCCGCAGCCAATAATTGTCCTGAGCACCATCACAATAGCAGCATGGATTTTTTTTTTTTTTTACTCCATACATACCGCCCCCAGATGATTAGACGTTGTTGCTGAAGCTTGGTCCAGACATGCAATAAAAAGCCGCATTGCCCACTGTAGGTTGTTTAAAGGCTAACCATTTGTCCTTAGTTCACCTGATAAGATGTCTGAGATGTATACTGCATCACAGATGGGAACGCTTTATGTAGTAGCACGGGTCCCTTTGTGATACAATCACTTAAGAACGCCAACAATAGCAGCGGCAGTTTTGTGGTCTGCTTTAGATTAAATTAGGTAAGTGAGATGGCTGCAGGGAGTTTAGCTTTCTAGCTTGAATATGAAACCCATTCATAGCCTTTCACATTCTTCGGCTTACACAAATGAAGTATGTTATCAGCCACATCAGATAGATTCTAATGAAGGAGAGAGCCATGCTGACATAATGCACACTGTTGTTGTTGTTGTTCCTCCTCCTCCTCCTCCTCTTCTTCTTCTTCTTCTTCTTCTTCTTCTTCTTCTTCTTCTTCGTTTCTTCGTCTTCTTCGTCTTCTTCTTCATCTTCTTCTTCTTAAAAATAAAGCAATAAGCAAAGTAAGAGAGTCAATGTGGAGTGAATCTAAATAAATAAATAAAGCAAGCAAGCAAGCTGCAAATCATTGAGTCACAATTTAAGTAGTCCTGCCATGAAGATTCAGTCCTCATAAGGGAGCTGTTCCTGGAGGAAGAACTGTGAGGGGAGAGACTTCGTCAGGCAAGGCCTCCTTCCACCTGCCTTGCCCTACCCTCTAGTCTCTACTTCTCAATTTGTATTGTATTATTTTATGTACTGTGGCTTGCCGTTGTTTTATTGATTATAGTTTAGAAATTATTTATTGTAATTGTTGAGTGGATTTCTGTTTAACTTTTATATGTTGTTATTATTTAATACTATTCTAATGATTCTTGAATGTTACTTTTTTGATGTAGGTTGCCTATTTTAAAGCTATGGTTTGTTATCACATTTTTGTATTGCATTAGATGGTTATAAGGTGTACATGTTTTGTTTCTTCAGCTTGTCAACCGCCTTGAGTATTGTAAGATAGAAAGAAGGTATACAAATTAAAAATGATGATGATGATGATGATAATGTTAAGCAGAAAATGGTAGGAGATGTGTCTGCTAGGTGTGTGGGTTTGCTAGATTTGATGCATGGAAGAATTTTCATCACTGCAAGTTCCTTGCGAGCATATGTTCTTAAATTAGACCAATATCAATTCCAAGTGATATCTGTCAGGCATTTCTCCCTCAACTCTAGCATTATTTGGAAGTGAGCAAAGACAGATAATGTGGTAGTTTCAATGCTTGTCAGTTGTTCCGAGACTAGAGGCAATTTTCTTTCTTTCTGCTTTATGCCATTTTAAGCAGTATATTCCCCCCACCCCCTGACTATAAAGCATAAGGGAAGAGGATACTGTGTTCTGTTTATTCACTTTCCATTTTCCTTTCATTATTCAGAGCAATGACTCTTTTGGTACTCTAGGAGATAATCACTAATTGTTATTTTACAGAGAAGGTGGAACCTGGAAGGAAGGAAAGTCCAAACTTTAAGCATTCCATAAACAGATGAAAGAAAAAAAAATACATTTACGATTGGAAGAATAGGGAAAGAGTAGAATAAGTAGTTGCCATTCTGGAAATACATTGCACTGCACAGAATGGCTTTGTTTGTGTATACCCTCCCATTTACTCTGTATCCAGTGTGCTTATAGCACTGGTTTGTGAAGCTTTGTACACTCAGCGTTAGCCACATGCCATAGCTATCCTGTAATTATCTTGCCATTTCTTATGAAATACTGTGTTTTGTTGAATTTTCGCCAGCTAACATATGAATTTAGAAAGAGAACTGCCTAGCTGGATTTTAAACCAGTAATGTGTACAGTCTTTAATATTCATTTGGGAAATGCATCTCTTTTGGCAGTGTTTTGGAAAAGAGGTGGGGGAACAATTGTTAGAATTGATTATCTAGAGCTGGATTGGTATGGAAGGAAGGGAGAATTTAATGCTACCTTTAGATTTATATAATTGTTTTTATTATATCTGGCATGTGTTTTATAGTATTGTTTAATACCTTTATCGATGTCAACTTCCCTAGGGTCTTATTGGCGAAGGGAGATATATAAGTCTGATGAATGGGGAACTTGGGAATAATTTCATACACTTGCAGGGATGTCCCAATACAATTTTGATAGCTGGGACAAAACACACCAGTGGTGACTCCAAGTAACTGATAATATTTAGGAGCTATGTGCATATTCCACCATAAACTTTACACAGACAGGGAATTTTCTCAAAGTCCATCATCTATGTATACATCAAAGCCGGTCTCCAAGGCTATGCAGAGAGGTACTCTCAATGGCACCTTCTCAGTTTTGCCATTCCCTTGCCCTGGGAGCTCTCTAGATGCCAAACTCACATGCCTTCCAGAAGAAAATGAGCACATTAGTATTCATCTGACTTTTGGTGGAGAGGGGCCTGGCAGAATAAGGGAGGATAGTTATGAAGCTCTGAGGTTATAAGTCCAATTAAATAAATCACCAGAAAGGCAACAAATTCCGCTTTTGGAGCAATCTCATGATAAGTTCTGCCCTGTTCTATTGGAAGATGTGACAGATTGCTATTAGAAATCCACCCATTATCTTTAATCCAAAGAGGAGATGGCTGTAGTTCAGTGGCAGAGCATCTCTATGTGTGCAGAAAGGATTAATCTTCAGCATCTCCAGGTTGGGCTAGGAGAGCCCCCTGTCTGAAATCCAGGGGAGTCATTGCAAATCAGTACAGGTAATACTGACCTAGATGGACCGGTGGTCTGATTCAGTATAAGGCAGCTTCCTAGAAGAGGGAGATATTCAGCAGACTTTGTAGATTTCTTTTGTAATAACCTGTTCAGTTGGCTGCCTCAAAGGCTTGCCTATATTGACTCAAACCAGACAGGTACCTAATGACATTTAATTACAGAAAGTTGCTGGTCCAAATCAAAGAAATAAAATAAAATAAATAAAAACGTATTAAGGTACGTCTCTCACGTAAGTGTCTAACTGTTTAAGATTTGCTATTAGAATCATTACACCGCAGTGAAAATTGCTAGTTTAAGAGCTAGCGCAGAAGGAAGGCAAGGGTGAAGCAGGAGAAATATTCAATCTCTCGCCAATACAGGCCGTTGCGTTGCCTTAAGGGAGAGATGACGGCTACGTGCCTGGATTGCAAGGCAATAAAACTCTCAGACGCACCTAGGGGAAGAAACTCATGGTCTGGAGGCAGTGAGACCAGACAGTTTAGAGAAGAGAATAAAGCAGGTCCCTGACTCAACTGAATATTTTATGATTAATTCTTTTGACTCAAACTTGCCTGGAGAAGCTGAATTCATGCTGCCCATGTTGTGAAATATATGCAGCAGTTTAAGACATATCTTGAGGATTTATTTTAATATCAATGGGTTGCAAAATGGCTTTGAACTAGTTTTCACTTCAGACCCTTTTTTTTCGGACGCATCTTGATTGGTGTCTAAAGATGCAAATTGTTTCAAGGGCTTTGGGAAGAAAATGTGGCTAATATTGGCCTTTGGGCCAGTCTTCCATGTGCACTGACTGATCTGTCTCAAAACGTGCTGTCACAGTTTGGGGTTTCAGCCAGACAGGAACTAATGAGGAAGGAAATGGCGGTCTGTGGAAATGAAAGTGACAGCAGGAGCCAGCCTCGTGAAAGTAATAGCTGAAACTAGGAACACATATGAGGAAGCCTAGAGACAAGTTGGAAGCCAACACCTTTTTCATCCCATTGACTTCTCATATCACAGAATTAGGAGGTCCTGAGAACCATTCAGATGGATCATAGCAGTGAAATATTGAGAGGAGACAAAGGACCATCTGCCCACCAGCAACTGTTAATCGCCACCTATGTGGGATCTCAGAAAAATGTCCACAAGCAGTTGATCTAGAATGTGAAACAGACCATACAGTGCCTAGCTATCTTGTCATGCTCTTTGTCAGATGTTCCTTTAAATAAGCACTGGTGCTGGTTGTTGCTCAGTGGCAACTAGTTAATGGGCTGTAATGAGGGGCCTTAACAGAAGCATAGAAGACATTTGGCTGTAGCCAGTGACATAGACGGGAAGTCTGAGTTTTTCTAGTTTGGTGGCAAGGAGGAAGGGGAAAAACATCCCCCACTTTGGCAGAACATGATGGCTTCACTGTCAGAAGCAATATGCTTCTAACTACCAGTTTCTGGATATCATATGTGAGGGATGGTGTCTTCACACTTAGATCCTTCTTGGGGGCTTCCATTGGACATCTGGTAGGCCACTCTGAGAACAGAAAGCTGAAATAGATGGTCCTTTGGCCTGATCCAGCAAGTCTTCCCTTATGCATACAGGTAAATCCAGATTAAATGGTTAGATAGGAAAACAGATTGGCATTTCCATAGCAGTGGCAACATGTGAACATTACCAACAACAACAATCTTGCAGGAACACTGACCCAACAATAAGAACCCAACTGGAAGCACCCTATATCTCTAGAATTTCTCATATACAAGTCACCCCCGCTTATGAGGGGCTTATGTTCCGGGCCCTGGTCACATAAATGAAATTGTGTAAAGTGGAGAGCACTCTCTGAACACTCTTTAAATGCCCTCTCTGCCACTCTCTCTTCAATCCATACAAAAATTGCTGCATCGAAAAATATGCACAAGTAGAATTCAAGTTCTGGGACTGGCAAAAGTGGCTGCTGCACTACCCTGGACATCAGCTGTTAGGTGGGGAGACTGAGCAGCCTAAAGAAAACCCTGCTGCGCCTTTGGTCTTTTGGGGGGCTTCCTTTGCCCTCACTGATGTTCTTTATGGGCCCCAAGGAAGGTCTCTTTGCAAGCCGCAAGGTCTCTCCAGCTCTCTTGCACCATTTTCAGTTTTGAATTAAATTATTTATTTCCCGGCGCTGCTCGTGTACGCGGTCGTGCGCAAGTCGATCGTGTGTAAGTGGAGCGATGCCTGTAGTTGTAATTGCATAATGTTCAATACCCTATATTAGGTCTAGCAAAATTTGTAATTATCACCAAATGCCTTCCAGCCTGTAAATTCAGTATTCCCTCAATGTGTAAGCAAAAAAACCAAATGCATCAATTTCAGCAGTTGCCCCCTGGAGCTCTAGCTGGATCTGTACTGTATTCCTGGTTGTTCCGATGCTCTGTCTCAGAGATCCAAAGTGGATTTGCGTATATTGAAACAGTAATTTTAAAGTCTCACCCAGGCGCAGAGGCTTTTGTATTTATCCTCTGCGGAGGGGATAAATGCTTGAATGTGTTAGTATTACAATACAGCACTTTTGTTTGCATGGGGGATGACAATAAGCTCTGAAGAAACTGCACAGAAGCACAAGCAGCATTTCTAGCTGGTGTGAAATAAAGTTATACAGAACTGGGGTGGATATATATTAGCTTCAATTCTCCCCTCCCTTTCCTTTCTCTTTTCCACAGATCTTAGCTTCTTCTTCTTCTTTTGATACATTATAGATAGAGTCTAAGTCTTTGGCAGACTTTGCAACCGGTGGGGTTTGCCCTGTGGTGGCAACAATCTGAACACCTGTGCCGGGAATGTGAGAGCGCTAGAATATCCCTTTAGGTTATTTCCTTTCCCTGGGGAGCGAGCTTGACTTGCATCTCACACCAAAAAGACTATTCCCATTCCTAGGTTTCTTTCGTAGGCAAGAATTTGTCTTGTGCTGTGGTAGCAGTCAATCTTACTATCTAAAGCTGTGCATCCAAAGCATATTGAACAACAATATTAACAATTGCACTAAGGAATCTCGCTCTCGCTCTCTGTTTTCTATCAAAAGCCTAAGTGCATCTAATGTTCATCAGCATGTAAGAATTTAGCTGCTGGTAGAGAGTGCTTTTCATTGCCTTGGGTAGAATGTTGCAGGTGCTGCAGAACTCTGTTTGTGACTTACAGGCAAAAAGCTGTTGCAGGATGGAAGTTGTGTCAGTTCCCACTGCGGTAAGGAGACCTGAGGATCTTTTGTGTCTGGCAGACATTAAAGGTTTCTCAGAGTTACTAGAGAGCATATTCTGTTGCGATCACCCTTTCCAACCATCCAGTTATTAATATAGGCCAAAGCTCATCTCGAAACTCAGGGTTTAGAGAAGTTTTGGGCCTCAGATTGCCCTAATTCTGCTAGTCTCAACAAGACTCTCTTAGTTGCCTTTGAAATTCCTCAGACAGTTTGCCTGTGTAGGGATCTCCAAATCTGTCTCAACATTTCATTTTAGCAACATGGTAGCAATCGGCGGATGAGCAGACTATCATTCCCCTCAATAAATTATGCTGGTCTGGTTACATATTCTCAGAATTCCTCCAACATTTCACCCAAGAAAGAGACTCCGAATTTATTCGGAATTTTCTTTGGAGGTAACATTGGGTGCCAGCTCTACCTCATTTCAGTACTAGAGTTCATGTGAAATTATAAAGAACATAGATTGGCCATCTTTAGTAATGTTTGTGTGTGTTAAGTTGTACCGGTAGGGGGAAGCTTAAATTCACAGAACAAATCCCTCCAAACAGGAATGGAGGGAATCTCTCCATCCCTCCATTGGGAATAATGCCTGAACAGGGGTTTCTTTCTTTCTTTATTTTTTCTGCAGGAACTATTGTCCTGGTATGTTAATTATGTGCAGCACAGGTAAATTCATTGCTCCTTCCAAACCTGATTTGGATTGAACAGAATCTGCTAAACCTTATAAATCTGGTTAGAGGGTTGGCAGGAAATCTTCTAGCAGAGAGAGTAATGAAATCGTCTCTTAGAAGGAGCGGTCCATTCTTAAGCTACAGCTATGGAATTCACGAGGGAAGGAGGGAGGGGCTGGATGCAAGACAAAGTAGCTGACAGAGGGACTATAGGGAGGCCGCAGAAGAAGTAATCATTAAGATAGCTCTTGGATTCATTTGTGGAGGGGGGTGGGAGTCCATTTGAGACTGAACCTCAGGTGTTGGAACAGGCTTTCATTAAAATTTCATGTATGATTTTGAAGGCTTTCAACTGTTTTTCTTCCTCTTGATATTTAACCGTTTTTTCAAAGTGTGTATTTTTAGAGCTATTTCATATAGCTCTAACTGTATTTCTCAAATACAGCACATTGCTGTCAGCTTTCCTTTGCTGGGGTGGGAAGAAAGTGCAATTTGAGCCATAATTGCCAAGTGTGCATTCAGACTGGCGAGTTTGTTATGTTTGGGGAGATGCTGAGGTTGCAGCCAGAAAGCAACTTCCTTTTTGGTCGTTTTGCTTCTAGACCAGATTTAGGAGAGAAGGTGATTCGCAGAAGAGATATCTGAATTCCAGCTGCTTCTGCCTACAATCTCTGCTTTGAACATGGCTGCCTACGCCGATTCTGCTGTCCTATGTACTAGTAGCAGCCAACTTGGAGAATGGAACACACTTTGCATTGCTTCTGGGTGCTGGTCAGAAACACTAGTAAGCCTAGTTCATATGAGCATCACTATCCCTGGATACTTATCAGTGCTTGATTGTTGGCTATGAATGATCTCTCTATGTATAATTAAGTGTGTGTGCATGTGTGTGTGACCCAGTCACATATCCATGTCATAAGAACAGCCCATCTGCATAAGACACTCTAGTTATGTTTCCAACAATAGCCAGCCATTGGTTTCCAGGAAGTAAACAAGCAGGCCAGGTGGGCAAAATATTTTCCAATGCAAATGGCTTTTTGTAGCTTCCATTGGACTACATGTAGATACCTCTGAAGAGTCCTTGGAAACTTCAGGTTGTCAATTGGGGCAGCTTATAGGGAGTGTAGGATCCCTTGGTTACAACAGCTTCATTGGCTACCTGTAAGCTTCCTGGCAAAATTCACAGAGCTGGTTATGACCCATAAAGCAGCTTCCCAGAAGGACCACCATCTCTCTTATGAAACTGCATGGGTTTTAATATCTTCAGAAGATGTTTTCCCTCTGTCCCACTAATGTGTCTGGTGGGAACCTGAGAGAGGGCCTTTTCTGTGGCTGCAACTGGGTTCTGGCATTCCTTTCCTTGGAGTGGGGAGGCCCATTTAGCCCTTTTCTGGTGGTCATCTATGACAAATAAAGGCAATTTCTTTTCTTTTTTTTAGAAAGGACTGTTTAGCTGATCTGTTTTACCTGATGCTGCTGTTGCTTGCCTACTAACTATTCTCCTAATTGATATTCCTCAACTGGAATATATATTCTTCCCCTGGACTAGAGCTGACTCACATTAGTTGTTTTATTGATCTGTTTTCTACCTGTTTCTTTTATATACTGTTTTGTATTTTGAAGGGTTGTTCTATATTGTATTTCCCTTACTTAGTTGTTAGCTGACTTGGCTACCATTGTGTGGAAAAGCAGCATATTGATGTTGGGGGTACGCATACCCCTAAACATTTTATGAATCTTTTTGTACTTTTGCCCATTTACTGTATTTCCCCCCGATTTGAATTATAAAATTGTGATTTTCTTGAGTCAAAATGAGAGTACCCCTAAACACTTTTTAAGAAAAGAAGCACTTGTTGTAAATCTATGAATTTGTCCACACCCATCACACTTATTTTGAAGCCCTCTCCTAATAATCCCTACCATAGGACATGCCAGGGATAACGAAATAATATTGGGTGAAGTAATCATGTTATCAACGACATGCATGTATGAATCAAGCATGAATGACTGGTGACTGAACTGACTCCACTGAAAAATATATGGCTTGTGGGGGGGGGGAATCTATTAAATTGACATTCCTTTTCCCCATCTACCACTGGATACAAGGTGATTCACAATATAGGAGGTTATGAAAAGATATATAATCAGTGCTTTTTTTCTTTAAAAAAAATGTTTAGGAGTACTCTCATTTTCCTACTCATATTGAAATACTGCCCCTCAATGAGGTCAAACTTAGATTCACAAAATGTTTAGGGGTATGTGTCCCCCCAGAAAAAAGCACTGTATATAATTAACTGCTAGCACATACTAATCATCCCTTGATGTTGTGGTCCTCAGCTGATAAATGTGCATGACTGAATCAGCTTAAAACCTCCCCTGGCCATCTGAGAACATCTTTAGAAATCTATGTGCCACTTAACCAGTTCTATGCTATTTAGATCTATTTTGGAGCTCTGTGCATTTCCTTAAGATATGAGTTTTGCTTGTGTGTTTTTTTTTTTTTTAAAAAAAAATGTTGTTGCTGTTTTAAACATCTATATCGTTACTTGGGGCTTTTTATTGGAATTCTGTTTCCCTTTCTTCACTTCCTTCTCACATAAGAGTTGCTTCTCCTCTCAGGCAGCAGCACTGTTCTACCATCTCTGACCTTATTAACAGATCATATATTGCTCCCTGCAGTAATTTTCCATAAACAAACTGACAAATATATATCTGCACAGGAAAACCCCGATTGGAGCTCTTTCATACACTTGCCTGTAGTCAAATTCACTAGCTATAAAATGTGTGAATTTTGCATGATGTTTTCTCTCTCTCTCAACACTCTCCTTAAATTCATTTTATTTCTATTCCCTCTCTCTTTCTCTTTAAATATTTTATTATGTAATATGAAATCATACCATATCATTCCCACCTAGAATTACATATACATAACAATAAGAAAAGCACCACAGTCATAGCATGGGCAAAGTTTGGCAATGAATGTGAACACTTCTATATTTCTGGTTCCTGAAATCAATAAATAATGAAATTTCCCCACAATCATTTTAACCTGAACATACATGTACAAGAACCACAATCTAACACATAACCATATATCAGCATATCATACTTTCTGCATACAATATACTTTGGCTGCTCCATTCATTTTTTGCCAATCTTAACTAAACTCATCTTTGCAAACTAATTCTCTCTCTGCTTGTTTCTTTTTACACAAGGCCACATATCATTTTTTTTTTAAAAAATCTTTTGATATTAAACTTATTTATTGCTATAACCTGTATTTGGCTGCCTAATGATTGATTGGTTGATATTAAGTTTAATTTATCTCCTATAATTTCATTGACAAATCAATTCCCCCCCCCAAGAAAAACAACCTTGGATGGTATTGCAGTTCTACATATTTGCGTTCATACGACAAAATGATGACATGAGCCACAAGAGCACTGGATGTTCAAGGGCTACAATTTTATTATGACAAGATCTGCAACACTTGCCTGGTTCACCCATAACACTAAACCATGGTTTAGTTAACCATAGTAAAAGTTGCTCATCCATACCCACTCCTATTGCTTAACTATGCTTTATTAGCAATAGTTAATGGGCATGTTCTAACCAAGGTTTGCGGTTCATTTATAAACTTTAGCTAATATTGCAGAGACTTTTGGGATAGAAGGCTGGAGCCACAGAGAATGCAACACTGAGATAAATTCAGTTATGATGTAACAAACTATGATTAAAGTGATTGTGATAATCTGAGATGCTATAGTTTAACCAATCTAAATTAATTTTAACTATGGTTCACATTAACTGTGGCTTAGTGTGACATGCAAATGAGGCTACTATATGCAGAGCTTTTGCTTTTAACTCTGGAGCCTCCTAGAAACCCAACATTGTTTGTAGATATTTTATCTAAATTCCCCCCTTTGTTGGGGGTAGATGTGGGGGTTCCCATTACCATGAAAGGTTCCTCAAATTCCTGCCTAACACTGCATTTCTCTGGAATGCTCAGGGATTTTGTCTGGTCTTCATTTTTAAGTCAAGCGACCTGATTCACACTTCCCACACTAAAACGTGGGTCAGAAAGCAATTACACTTTGTTTTTAACGTTTCTCCAAATTTTGCAGTGTAGCTCTCAGCTCACAAAAAAGTAAAAATGTATGTAAAAATACTCTAGGTTAAAGTCTGTACAAAAATGCATATTTTAAGGGTAAGCATGCATAGTTTAAAATAAAATGCATATGGGGATAATTCATATTTTAATTGTTTTAACAAATTCACACTGGTGTTGAAACAGGATGGAACAGACTTATGAATGCATACAAAACAGATATAATTGAAACAGATTGATCTGTCAATCCCTTGTCTTTCTTCACACAGCCCTATCAATTATGACAAATTGAATGCCTATTTAAAATGTGCCCCCCAGCACTAATTACTAATAAAAAAAATCAAGCCAAGGTCAGTGTGGGTTAGGTGAAAACGTGATGCAATGTGTTTGCTTGGCAAACCGCTTTTCAGCCCATATGTGACGAATTAATCTTACACTGTGGCTTAAACAGAGAGTAGGTGGGTGTCACAAATGGGAAAGAGGCCAACCATTGACTTAAATAGCTACCTAGATCCAGCTTCTTGCCATTGTTGGCCTAGCACCATAGCATGTGTCTGTAGCACGTCCAGTGGAGGAGCATATGCCCATGCTGGACAGGGCGGGTGCATTCCCGAGGGGCGCAGAGGGTGCCCTCCCAGGCACTGGATAGCTCACTGATCCCGCTTCCTTCCTCTCCCCTTCCCGCTTGCCTGCCTCCTTCCCGTCCTCTCCTCTGCCTGCCTCCTCCAGCCAGGAGCACTGGGCAACGGTGCACCACCTGCCCATGACTCCTGCGCCTACTGCCAGCCATCAGGGGAAGCGGGGAGCTGCTGTGCCATGCTCCCAGCTGAAGGATGCAGGCAGGCAGGCAGGCAGGCAGGCAGGCAGGCAGGCAGGCAGGCAGGGGAGAGGACGGGAAAGAAGCAGGCAAGCGGGAAGGGGAGAGGAAGGAACCGGCAAAGCGGCGCAGCAGCTCCCCCCTCTCCCCAACGGCTCGCGGTAGGCGTGGGAGTCCGAGTCGTGGGTGGGCAGCACACTGAATGTCACCCCTATTCAAGGATGACACCCAGAGCGGTGCAACCCCCCGCCACACCCACCATCCTCCGCCAGTGAGCACATCACATCCAACTGTCTTGCCTCACTTCTCAAATGCAGGCAAACTTGCCACTGCTCATAGAGCTGTACCAGTGCTGCAGTGCCACTCGCAAAACATACTTCTGTGAACACAATGGAACTTCCTTTTCTCTTCTGACCTCTCCACCCCACCCCATCACGGCCTCAAAATTGAGTCTGGGGGTTGGGGGGGTCCTCTGAAAAGGAAGAAGAAGAGTTTGGATTTGATATCCCACTTTTGATATCTCTAAGGAGTCTCAAAGCGGCTAGCAATCTCCTTTCCCTTCCTCCCCCACAACAAACACTCTGTGAGGTGAGTGAGGCTGAGAGACTTCAGAGAAGTGTAACTAGCCCAAGGTCACCCAGCAGCTGCATGTGGAGGAGCGGGGAAGCGGACCCGGTTCACCAGATTACAAGTCCACTTTTCTTAACCACTACACCACACTGGAGCAGATTTTGGTGGCATCCAGGGAAGGAGGAGAGGAGATGGAAGTCCCATTGCATAAGTGCAATGCAGCATTACATACAACCCATATGCTTTCATGGTGTATGAGTGAGGTTGCATGTAAGAAGCTGATGTCCTTACACAGGGCTTTTTGTGTTAGCCGGAACTCACCAGAATGCAGTTCTGGCACCTCTCAGGGGGGCACCATTGCCATTCTAAGAGAACAATTGAGGCGTTCCTGGTGAGTTTTGGCACCTCTTTTTCTAGAAATATAGGACTGGATGTACATATTCAGTGAATATTACAGATATCCATATTAGTCTTGCCTTCTGTCTCCCTTTGTTCCTTCTGTTTGCTTTTTCAGCCCACCATTCCCCTATAAGTACATTTCAGTTAATAATGCAAATTTCAAATTTGTAAGCAAACTCAGGCATGCCCATGCCATATTGAGACATTATGCCATGGGGTATTGACAGGTGTGTGAAGTGGATATATCTGAGCACAATACAGTATAATTTGATGCCTCAGAATGGAAAACTCACATACTGGCATGCTGTGTGTGTGACTACTAAATTAAGTAACTGGAAATTTTCTACCAAAAATGTGCTTCATGAGCAGGCTTTCTCACTCTATCTCATAAGTGGGTCAGCCAAGAAAGAGTGGTAGGGGGGAATTTTTTATTTAGTGTATGACATAATATATCTGAATAAGTCCATCATGGAATAGAGCCCTCCAAATTATCCTCATTGTTAAGCAGCTCAAGATGTGATTGGCACAAACTGCCTAGTTGAAGCCTCTCTCAATAAGGGACGCCTCTTTGCTAAAACAGGCCTCACACTCTTCCAGTAGTTCCTGCAGCACAAGCATTTCAGCCTACCCAATGGAACTATCTCCCCTCTTTTCCCTGTGTGCTATTTTGAGAGGTCGCTGGACCAGTAGGGGGCATAGAGGGAGGAGAGCGGGGTAAGTAAGCTTGCAGGACTCATTGTGTTTGCTCACACTAGCTCACCCACATAGTTGAGTGTGGCCCAGTATTTCTGAAGAAACAACAGGGTACTTAAAGAATTGATATGAATTGTGTCTCACATCCCATGTATACCACTTTCCAAACCAGGAGTGGGAACACACTGGATGCAGAGTAAATGGGAGTGTGTGCACAGCCTGGTCATTCAGTAGCAATCAGCATCTTGGGGCATGTGGAATGTTGACATGACAGGAGTGGTCACATGGTTCTGCTGCTATAACCAATCAAACATCTTGCTTGTGCCATTCTGAACAAAATATGCACGGGATATTCATTTGTTCTTTTCAAGTGCTACTAGTGAACATCTTGAGTTGCATTTTAAAGCATTTTATTCTGATTTGTGTACTTATATTTGATATTTTGCAACATTGTGGTGATGTTTTGGTTTGCAGTTTTCATTGTCCATTGCTATTTTATGCTGTTGCTTTTATGTTGATGGCCTGTGGCTTATGCAAGCAATAAGTCTAACTCAGTAGAAAATCTAACAGTTGTTAACAAGCTGTTTGTTTGTCAAGCACCTTTTGCAATGCTTGCGGTACACTGTGGTCTGGGGCAATTAAACTGGATGCTCTGCGGTGGAGGTAATGGGGAGATGATCCTGTGTTTTGATCAGTGGTTGTGTTTAGGCGATTCCTGCCCCCACAGCATTCCCAAATAAGAACTAGCACAATTTCCAATATCAAGTCCCAATTATAATTGTGAACAAGAGAGATTCCTTGTATGTCAAAGGTATGTGCCTGTTCAGGCTCAGTTATTGAGTTTCCAAATAGATGTTGCCTGCATAATGCAAATGTTAACTCAGAAAACATTTTTAGTAAGGTTATGCTAGTTTGTCATTGGTTGTGTTAATATCTGCCTGGTGAGCATGTGCCACTGTGGCTAATTGTTTGTGCAAATGTATGCAGACCTTGGGCTTCAACATTATTAAAATGAGACCCAAAATAACTAATTTGTGAGAACAACGGGGGAAAGTATGTAATCTAACTGACATACTGTCTGTTCGAACATAGCTCCAATCCTCTGATGACTCTGTGGCAATTTATAAAAGAATATAGGCCTTGCCTATTGCTGCTTTCTTGAGAAAGAAAAGAAGTGCTGTGTTTGCATGTAAATGTAGAGCTTCCAGTTCTGATTGCCATGTAGGAAAAAGAAATCCCTTTAAAACCTTTTCGTACAGGCTCTTTTGCTGCTATCAGAAATCCCTCAAAGCCAGCCTCTCTTAATCTAGTGCCTTCCAGGTGTTACGCCAGCTCCCATCATTCCTCACCATGTCCATTTTTTCAATGCCTTCCAATCAGGTTTCAGGCGCCACCGTAGGACTGAAACTGCATTGGTCGCACTGTCCGATGATCTCTGGCGGGCTAGAGACAGGGGTGAAAGCTGGTTCCTGGTTCTGTTGGATCTCTCAGCAGCTTTTGATACCATCAACCATGATATTCTTCTGGACCATCTAGGGGAATTGGTAGCTGGGGGAGCTGTTATGCGGTGGTTCTGTTTCTTCGTCCTAGGCAGGGCCAAGGAAGTGGTGTTGGGAGATAGTGTTCAGACTCCTGACTGCTCACTTATGGGGTGCCTCAGAGCTCCATCCTCTCTTCCATGCTTCTTAACATCTGTATTAAGCTACTGGGATAGATCATCAGGGGTTTGGGCTGGGTGTTCACCAATATGTGGATGATACCCAGCTCTACCTCTCATTTAAATCAGAACCAATGAGGGCAATTAACATTCTGTGTGGGTGTCTGGAGGTGGTTGGGGGATGGATGGTGATCAATAAATTGTGGTTAAATCCCGTCAAGACAGAAGTACTGTTTCTGGGGGATAGGGAGTGGGCAGTTGTGGAGGAATCCCTAGTCCTGAATGGGGTAACTGTGCCCCTGAAGGACCAGGTGTGCAGCCTGGGAGTCATTTTGGATTCGCAGCTGTCTATGGAGGTTCAGGTTAATTCTGTGTCCAGGGTGGCTGTCTACCAGCTCCTTCTTGTACACCAGCCGAGTCCCTACCAGCCTGCACAGTGTCTTTCCACAGTGGTACATGCTCTGCTTATCTTCCACCTGGACTTCTTGGACTACTGCAATGCTACTGCTGGCGGTCCATTATTAGGTAAATGGAATACTCTAGGTTCCGATGGTTGGATGTAGAAATGCTCCATTTCCAGAACATTTCTGATACTCAGGGTGTCTTGGGTGTATAGCAAATTTCGACTTTGTAGGGGATGTGAAAGTTACTTATTTGAAGAGTACAATTCTGGGGGAGAAAAATGTAACACAGAGGCACACCCCTCCACTCTGTTCAGATACTCAGGGTGGTTTAAGAAGAAAATTAATATGAGGCACAGGGGTAGGCAATTTTCATTGGAAACACTTCCCCACCACATTCCCAATGAAAATTGTGTGCCTACGCTGCTTTCAGGCTTTTTTTCTAGAAGCAAAAATGTGGAGGGGGAGTTTCATTATGATCACAGCTAGGGGAAAGAAAGGAATGCACTTTTTTCCTTTGTGCACTACCGTCCTAATGAAAATCTCCCCCTGTCTTCACCCTGCAGGTAGGTTTAGAAACTCCTGGTGTCTTTTCTAATTACGGGGATCCCTAGCATTCTGTCTAGTTTGGCCCTTTGACTACACTGGTTGCAGATTTTGGGGTGTTTTTTATGTCTTGCCCCCATTTAGAGGGAGAGCTGCACAAAGTTTCCCATTTCCATACTCTGTGTTTATTAAATCACAGTGTCTTGAATTATGTGTGCCAAGTTTCAGCTTTGTGGGTGGTATGATACTGCTTGTGAATTTCCAGTTCCAAGGAAGAAGATTACAAGTATTTTCATATTTTTCTAGCAATCAAAGTGTCTTTGAGTATGTGTTTACCAAATTTTAGGCCTCTGGGTCACATGGAAGTCCCCAAACAATTTTCATACCTGAGTAAGTGAGTCAGTCAGTTTCAAAGGAGTGAGATGTATAAGCCTGATGTTTTCTTATCAGACATGTTAATGTTATCTCCTGTCCGGTTTCCAAAGCACTAATTTTGAAATGCACTACTGCTAAATTCTGTTGTCTTTCTTCAGTTCCTTTTTCCCCCTGTTATAAAATGAGAGCAATGTAAGTGTTCTACAAGCTCGTTAAAACTGAAATAACGGTTTACGAGAACATGGCCTCAGTAACTTTTTGTCCTTTCTGAGTCTGGCTTAATACATCAATCTCTCTCATAGGTCTGGCTGCTTGGGGGATCTGTGCAGGCGATATTCCATCAGCTACCACCATCAGCTACCATTGACAGGTTTAAAATCCCATATGTCATTGAACAGTGAGAGCTAGGCAGAAATGTATTCCTGTTTGTTTCCCAGCAGAGTGATGGGAATCCCACTTTGCAATGGAATGAAGCATTTGTTGTTCTGGCAGATCATACACACAAAAAGTGTAGAGTAAACCAGCCACAGGACTTATACTGGCTAAATTTTGAAGGCTGCAATGCTATGCACACTTATCTAGGGATATGTCACACTGAATGTGGAGGGAGATGATGATGATGATGATGATGATGATGATGATGATGATGATGATTGTCATACGTCCAGAATTTCCCACACATAGGTGAGATTCGGCAGTCGGAAACAGTATCTGGGCAGAAATTGCAGAAAAATCTGGACCCATGTCGGAAGTGTAGACAACTTTGCCAAAAAAACTTTTGTGTCTGGATTTTCACTTTTTGAAATATGGCAACCCATAATACTACGCTGTCCATCTGGTTGCCCCAGCCACTCTGGGTGGCTTCCCAACACATTAAAACATCAATCATTTAAAACTTCTTAATATAGGACTGTCAGATCGTTGTTTATTTCCTTGAAATCTGATGGAAGGGTGTTCCACAGGATGGGTACAACTCCCGAGAAGGCCCTCTGCCTGCTTCCTTGTAACCTCACCTCTTATATTGAGGGAACCACCAGAAGGCCTTCGGAGCCAGACCTGTGTCTGGGCTGAACAATGCGGGTGGAGACATTCCTTCAGGTATGCAGGGCCAAAGCCGCTTAGGTCTTTAAAGGTCAGCACCAACACTTTGAACTGTGCTCCATGATTCTGGATTGGGGGGTAGACACCTCAGTTGTGTCTGTAGCTGCTGCCCGATCTGCATGCTGTGCTTTTTTAACTTTTAGAATTATTTTGTGTTTGTGTTTTAATGGGAGTGTGAGCTGCCTTCAAAGGGTAGGTGGTTGGATTTATATATTGGATACCAGTTTGGGAGCTCCAAACCTATTAATAAAAATACCAGTATTTGAATGCACCCATCAGTCCTCATATTGTGAACAGCCGCACCCTTACCAGTATATTACAAATGTGTTGGCAGGAGGGGGGTAGGTATTTAAATTCTTGTTTGTTTGTTTTTTGACATTAGTAATGTAAGAGGGATTTGCAAAAGCACAAGACTGCACAGGTTAGAATTTGTTGGGAAGAGCACATGTAGCTAACAGGAATGGAGTTGACTGTTTCAAATATGTCTCCAAGTACTTTGAGTGAGGGGTTTATAGCTCTCTGCATTCATAATGCACAGCCTGGGGTCTCTCAGAGAGGTGTCCTGGCATATCCAAAGAGGGAGAGCAGATTACATTCTTCACATTTCAGCAGCTTAAAACAAAACCTCCGGCATTTCCAGGCATCATAAAAAAAGACACAGTCACAACTTAAAAAAAAATAAAAATGCAGGTCACCTTGGAAAGATTCTCTAATATCCTTCAAGGCTTTGCAGGAAAGAGGGAGGGAAAATGAAAGCGGGGGGATTAATATCTATAAAGAAACATTCCGCAGATGCCAGCATAAAATCATTTATTCAGCTACAAAACGTAAGTGTGGAACAGAACATTACTTTAAGTTGATGTCTTGACTTTAGAAAGATTCGAGTCAGTGCAAATATGTGTGCATGGATATGGCATTGTCTCCTCTACTGTCAAAGATTAAGTTATAAGCTCCATGGGACTGGGCCTAACTTTTTTTGATTGCGTTGCTCTATAAAGCAATACAGCATTGTTATATAGGCTATATATAGCAATACCATGGTGCTGTATAGAGCAAGGGGACAACAGCAGCAGCAGCAGCAAATAGTTCATTCTGCAAGGAGTTTGCAATTTAATTTTTGGCAGTGGAGAATACAGTGGAGGGAGATGAGAAAAGGAGATAGCACAGTAACAGGAATTGAACACATACAAATGTAGCTGTGTGTCCTGTAGACACACACACAAAAGTGTACATAAGCCTAAATTCACATATAGGAAATGCTAAGCCTTTCATAGTGATGATGGAGTGCAGATTAGATGAAGTGTGCTTTATTCCTAAAACAACAATAAATAACAATAATTTCTTTCCTGTTTATCATCCTTCCTTTGAACAGCTCTTAGGGCATATGTGAAGGTTGTCCTATTTTTATCTTTAAAATATAAGAAAGTTTTAGGGGCCAGAGTCTGTGGGTGCAAGTCACCCATAAATCCTTGAATTAGTTTGAAAGCACATCAAAGTGTAAGTAGATAAATAGGTACCGCTCCGGCGGGAAGGTAAACGGCGTTTCCGTGCACTGCTCTGGTTCACCAGAAGTGGCTTAGTCATGCTGGCCACATGATCCAGAAGTAGTCTGCGGACAAACGCCGGCTCCCTCGGCCAATAAAGCAAGATGAGCGCCGCAACCCCAGAGTCATCCACGACTGGACCTAATGGTCAGGGGTCCCTTTACCTTTACCAGAATTAATCAAGGTTTGATTAAACTGCCAAACAGGAAAAGACCTGAATTTAGTCTATGTTCACGAGCCAGGCCAGCTCAGCAGAGCTACCTGGGTAGAGTTCATTGGAAGAACAAAAGAACAGTCATTAAGCCATCAAGGAAGCCATCAAGGAAGCAAAGGCAAGGAGGGGATAGACCAAAGCAGGGTTAGGATTTCAGGGAGGATGCTGTAAGAGAACAGGAAACAAGTATCAGTTCTGCAAACAGTTTTGCAAGTGAGAGGAAAGGGGGTCTGAGCACTGGGGGGCTAGCTGGGGCAAGCTGTAACAAGACACAGAGAGCATGGCTGATTTCTCCATTTGGAGACCTAAGCCCGCTCCATTGACACGCTCTTCGGGTGCAATGCTGAGATTCTCCTTCATCCAGAGGAGTTGTGGGTGAGAGCTAGAAGCTAGAATCAGACTGCAGGCTGGGCAGCTGAGAGACAGAGCCATTTCTGCTGGGATCCAAGGTCGTGGCTATGGGAAAAGCTAGACGTGAGCCCCTCTGTTGTAGGCTCAGGTTGTATATATGTGTAAATAAACCATATCACAAAAAGACACCCGTCTCTGCTGTGCCTCATTGTCTAAAAAGTGAATGCAGACTCTGAGCAAAGCGTCTGCAACCTCTTGAATCTCACACTGTTTGTGGAGACTGAGGTGACATGTTACAATTCTGACCTGTGAGATTAGGTTTGGAGATAATGAACTCAGTTTCATAGCTAAACATGAACCCTGATTCCGCACTCTGCACAATTCACCATGTAGCCTCTGGAAACCAAACATGAACCCTGATTCCGCACTCTGCACAATTCACCATGTAGCCTCTGGAAACCAGACTCCCAGTGCTATGACTTCTATTTCCAGTGGAGAATACATTCCTAATTAGAAAGACTATATCTGTGATATATCATTTATAACAACCTCAATTCAGTAGGATGTCTTGCAGAAAATTACTAAATCTTGAAAGACTCGGGCTAGGAATCATCTGGTCTTTTGCAGGGAACAATCTGGAAAAAAATATCAAAATCAAATTAGCTCTAAGAAAATTGTTCCGGTGTTTGAAAACAAGAATCTGAACCAAACAAAAAAAACAAACGGAAATCTGTTGTTTCCTGAAATCTGTTTTCCATTAACTTCCTACCTTGCACAACTCAATTTCCCCAAAGAGCTGGAAATAGTCACAAGAATTAGATCAAGGCTGTGGAAACAAAAAGGAACATGCTATTCCCTCACAGCTATGCTCCTTAGTGTGAGTTGCTTTGCTGACTGAAGCATTTCTACAAAACTGAATGGAACAACCTGATTGTTCTTTCAGGGTATTTTCATGCATTCCCACCTCAACAATTCTGCAGCCTGACAGGGTGGGCATTATTAAAATGTTTATAGAGAGATCTTCATGCGTGTTTCTTCAGTCACGTTTCCAAGAAGAATTTTCTTCTTCTTCCGACACTGGATTTTTGCTGATGTCAAGGAGGTTGTCTTCAGCCTCCATTCTTGAGAGAATTGGGGAGGTTATGCAGAAAGTAGACTTGTAAAACTTGTAGCCTGTCAAGCAAAATTCGGCCAGTGTTTCACTCATGTACAGCATTTAGGGATCTCAACAAGCTTTTTTTTGAACCAATACAAAATTGCTTTTCAATCACTTACTCCTTCTGTGGGCCTAATGTATACCCCTTTGAACTCCTGCAGTATGAATTAAAGCAAAATAAACTGAACTGTGTGCATGACATGGCCTGTATACCTGAAGGAGTGTGTCCACCCCTATATTCATCCCGAACACTAAGATCTATCTCTGAGGCCATCTGGCAGTTCCCTCACTAAGAGAAGTGAAGTTGCAGGGAACCAGGCAGAGAGCCTTCTTGATAGTGGTGCATGCCCTGTGGAATGCCCTCCCATCAGATGTCAAGGAAATAAGTAACTATACAACCTTTAGAAGACATCTGAAGGCAGCCTTGTATAAGGAAGTGTTAAATGTTAAATGTTTTATTATGTTTTTGTATATGCTGGAAGCCACTCAGAGTGGCTGGGGCAACCCAGTCAGATGGATGGGGTACAAATATTATTATTATTATTATTATTATTATTATTATTATTATTATTCAGCCTGCCAGGATTTACTGGCAGAGGAAGGGGACACTTTGACCACGGTCCCCGCAAACCTGCAGCTAGCCCTGTGATAAAACTGGTTGACAATGTTCACTGGTCATAAGCAGGATTTGGCTAATGGGTGTATCCCAAGGACACTGCTGCCAGGGATCTGTTCTGTCAGGACAACTATGTACATACTCATCCCATGATGAAGTCTGTCATTTAGCCTGGATGGCCTTTGTGAACGCAGCGCTGGTCACTGTCAAGCTTGCTGAGATGACCTGGAAAGAAACTTGTGGAAAAGCATGGAAACCATCAAATCCAAGAGATGCAAACAATCTTCCATTTAATTGTTCAGTCCCCCTTTGTTTTCCTTTGTGTGTGTGTGTGTTTTTAGTCTAAACATATATTTTCCTGGATGTGCACCAAGTGCATAAAATTTGAGCCTTAATGCATTTTGAATGTTTGGGGACCTGGAAAGTTCCTTCCAGTTTCATATCAAATAACTATTTTCTGCTCTCATCGATTCAAATATCAATTACCCTGTTTTCACAACCTTTTTTGTGGTAAATATAATAAAGTGAATTGTTGTGGCTGCCTCTCAAGAGGTCACACACAATCAATAGACGGTGATAGAAAAATGTTAATGGTACCAACTGCTGCTGATCAATGCTGTATTGATGTTGACGACTTCCAAATGACATTTGAGGGCTAAGTCGGTATTCTGTGGTTCTTGGTATATGTGTGGACGCTACCATTATGGGGCAGGATTCTCTGTGAAGTCCCTAATTGCATATTAACAGGAGGCCTACATAACTACAGTCTGCCTTTGGCTCCACAAACCTCCTAGTTGTAAAGCTTGCCTGGGACTGTGAATTGGGGCCGGGACTGGGGCTGTCAAGCATTGGTCAGGCCAGATAAGACGTACCTGAATAACCCAGCACTCCAGAAAGGAAGTGAACAGGGGAAGACTTTGGTAATATGGCGCCCTGAGTGAGCACAAAATTTGGCACCCTCCACTCTAAATATCTCATATTTTCACAATGATTCCTTTTGATACGGTTTTTTTTTATGGCTCCTCAATAGGTACCCATATACATAATCCCCATGATAAGGTGAATTCCAGTTGCTCTGTCCCAGCTCCTGCCAACCTAGCAGTTCAAAAGCATGCCAGTGCAAGTAGATAAATAGGTACCACTGTGGAGGGAAGGTAAATGGTGTTTTCGTGTGCTCTGGTTTCCATCACTGTGTTCCGTTGCGCCAGAAGCAGTTTAGTCATGCTGGCCACATGACCCGGAAAGCGGTCTGTGGACAAACGCTGGCTCCCTTTGCCTGAAAGCGAGATGAGCACCGCAACCCCATAGTCGCCTTTGACTGGACTTAACCATATAGGTATTCTTATTCTTATTCTTAGTAGTAGTAGTAGTAGTAGTAGTAGTAGTAGTAGTATTTTGTGCCCTCTCAGCTCAGCAGGGGCGGGGGAGCCTTCTACCTGGTCCCTCCTGAATGTACTGCTGGGGACATTGGGACAAACAGGAGTGTCTCTGAGGGTGACATTTGGGAGATATCATGATCTTAAAGGGCTATAAAGGTTGCCACCAGCACTTTGACTTGTGCCCAGTAACAAATTGGAAAAGAGTGTAGCTCTCCCCCCCCCCAATATATATTTCCTGTGTATGGCCTCTGTTAACAATCTGGCTGCCATATTCTGGGCCCTTTGTGATTTCGGAGGACTCTTCAAATGCAGCCCTATGTAGAATCCATTCTAATAATCCAGACCTGATGAAACTGAGGCATGTATCATCATGGCCAGATCTGTATTCTCTAGGAATGGGTGTAGTTGGCACACCAGTTTCCTGGTCACAATTGACACCTAAGCATCCAAGTCCATATGATACCCACCCACCCAACTTGAATGTTATATTTTCTAGGGGATGTTGCTGTATATGTATATATATCATGGACCATAATATTACAGGGTGATATTCTACAACTATCTCAACCTGTCAAGTGGAAAGTAGAGTTTTACTACACATGATGGGCATGTGTCATGGAAGCTTTAGCTGAGATTCTTGCTTTGCAATGAGTTGGACTAGATAACCCTTGGGGTCTTTTCCAACTCTACAATTCTGTGATTCTAAGTGTGAACAAATCTCAGGACTGGTGAAAGCTCGTTGTTTGAGGTTTCAGAGTGCAAACACATTTTCTTTTGTTTTCTAGCCCTCTTTTACTGCTCTGGGAAATCTTGTGTTCACAAATACTCATTTGAAAATACACTTTGCATAAGCTGCAGATGTGGACCATGTGTTTGGCGTTGGTGGAATTTAGAGTGTGAGCCAAGAGCAAGGGAGAGTATTGTATTCCTTGGTAGTGGGATAGAGAAGGTTTCGCTCATATTATCTTGAATTCTAGCATATGCTGTTTATGGGCAAACTATCCTTGTTAAAGCATTGTTCTCTATAGCTCCCTAAGTTGTACTATAGAAATGTAAGTTGTTTCACACACATGGAATTCAAACATCTGGCGCATGTAATGAAATTCTGTGTTCTTTTGAGGAGGGGAAAAATCATCAAAGGGCATGCTTCAAACACAAACAATAATCCAGCTATTTATTGGCATCTTTTAAAAAGTTTTATTATTTATTAGAGCCTCGTTAGGGTATATAGTGTTTTATGGTGATATAACACAAACAGTCATAGCCCCAAGGACCCTACAAACTATCTTCAGGGAGGTGCCGGTCAACTTCAAGTAGAATTAAGGACTAAGAACCCAGCATCTTATGACGATCTGCTGCTTATTGTATGTGCCAACTATATTTTTCTACACCTAGATGGCACCCTCAGGTTTGGCATGTAAGAGGGGGCCATACCATCTTTAGTTTCATTGTAACAAGGGTAGTAAATGCAAATGCCGAGATCATAAAAATGGCTGGATAGACTCCTGTATGAACACTGACTAGGCACTGGCAAAAAGAAAGCTATGGCAATGATTTTCAGGGCAAGTTATCTGGAAATATCCCTGTTAGAAGATCTTTAAGTACTGAATCTGACTGGATGTTCAAAAATCATCTGGGATAATGCATGAAAAGCATGGTGTTGATAACATTGGCTCTCTTCCACTACAACTTCTAATGTTGTATCCTTGACCATTCCACTCCCAACCTTCTAAGTTGAGTGAGAATGTTGAAAGGGGGCATTTTGAAGCTTTCCAGTGATGAGGAACCCTGTGTTTTCCAGATTGCTTACTGTGAGGACATTTCTAAATGTGTTCAGCTGAACATCATTAGATGTTAAGCTTCAGATCTTTCTGCTTAATATGGGAAAGTTGGAGGTAGAGTGGGCAAGGTATTAATGTCCACCCTCTCTGGATGGTTTATGCCCTCATGCGTTCAGCCTGAAGAGGTCTACTGTACGTGAGTAAAACTGTATGCACAGGGAAGCCTTTTATACCTACAACTGAACGCACCAAAGTTGGGATGTGACCAGTAATGGTAGCACTGTTCTGCCGTCTGTGCATTCAATGACCACATAAAGGGGTATTCACATGTTACATTCAACAAGTGTACAATCTGTGTATCTGTATACACAGATAGTTGCGCTGTACGTTTGTGCTGTTGTTCGTGTGCAATATTCAGTGTGTGTTAAGTATGTGTACCTGTGTACACAATAGCTGAGATGTACAAATAAGCAAGTGTACATAATTGCATGCAAACACTTGTACATGTGTAGGATCTGCTTGTGGCTGTGTCCAGTGTATCATGTGAGCAAGCCTACAGAGAGAAACAAATGAACAGGATACATAGCATGCCATGATACAGGGAATCCTGCCGTAAAATCACTTGGAACTCTTAGGTTTATGCTAGGTGTATTTGTGCTGTTTGGATTTTTTTCTTAAGGGGGGAAAAAACAGCGGTAGAAAATTTGCATTTGTAAAGTTTCTTATTCTCAGTTTAAATAGCTTTAATGTCACTAATGAAAAGGTTACAATTATGCATCAGGGACCACTTAGTAAAATAATTGCAGCTTTAACATTTTACTTATACTTCCCAGAAAGCATTCCTTTCAAGTTATATTTTATTTGGTCTTAAAATGAATCCACACTAAATAGGCGTGTTTATATAACTTTGGTCAAAGTGACCTGGAAGTAATTGTGCATTATTCAGTTCTAGCAGTGATTTCATATCTGCTGTTTATGCACTTAAAAGTTATAAAAGTATACAACCTACAGGTATACTTAGCACAAACAGATCCTTGTTTTGCAAGTATGTATTTTTTTAATGCATTTGTGGATTAGGTGCAATCTAGGGGGTCAGAGTGACCATTTCAAGCCATTGCAGCTCTGCCCACCCCAGTCCCCAGCATATATATCTGTATCAGAGACAGCTCCTGACCTTTCTTCAGTTTGGGACTGTCGTGCAGGTATGTCTCACCCTTATGTAAGGGGGGGAGGCCTTTGAAAGCAGAGCTCACTGGGTGACCTTCTGGAATCGGGCTCTAACTTTTAGTGCTTAAGTAACCAGTAAGACATAAATATTATCAAGACTTACCAGGTTAAACTCATGGATATGGGAGTCCTGCCTTGATGCATAATGTTAGGAAATACTGGCCTTTGGGAGTCCATGTGTGAAGTGGAAAGTCGATGTAGTAATATATAGAAGTAAAAGGCCTATTTAAACAACATACCATCAGTCCATCCCATAGTAGATTTATATCTAAAGCCCTAAACGGCCTTGGTCCAGTATACCTGAAGGAGCGTCTCCACCCCCCATCGTTCTGCCCGGACACTGAGGTCCAGTGCCGAGGGCCTTCTGGCGGTTCCCTCGCTGCGAGAAGCCAAGTTACAGGGAACCAGGCAGAGGGCCTTCTCGGTAGTGGCTCCCGCCCTGTGAAACGCCCTCCCACCAGATGTCAAAAAGAAAAACAACTACCAGACTTTTAGAAGACATCTGAAGGCAGCCCTGTTTAGGGGAGCTTTTAATGTTTAATAGACCATTGTATTTTAATATTCTGTTGAAAGCCGCCCAGAGTGGCTGGGGAAACCCAGCCAGATGGGCAGGGTATAAATAATAAACTATTATTATTATTAATTTATTATTATTATTATTATTATTATTATTATTATTATTATTATTATTATTATTATTTCATGTTGTAGAAGCTGAATCTAGTCTTTACTTCTAAATCAGTACTGTTCAAGACTATTACCCATAAGACCAGAACCACATATTGTTTCAGAGCAAGAATACAGAATATTGCATGGCAACTGAAATTCCTTCATCATTGTGAAAGTCTGATTTTATAGGGACCGTCCCTAGATGGTCTGGTAGTGGATCCTGGATAGAATCAAGGATGTCATCAGCAGACCTTGGACAAATGTGACTTGTATTGACCATTCATACCTTGTCACTAGTTATCTAACAAAATAACAGACCCTTCAAGTGTCCCTATTTTCCAGGGACAGTCCCAGATTTACAGAAGCTTTCCCAGTTTCTGATCTGATGCCAGAATGTCCTGCTTTTCCTTAGGACTTCCCTATTTTCATCAGAGAATGTTGCAGGGTGTGTAATAGGATGTCTCTATTTTCATCAGGGAAATGTTGGGTATGAAATAGAAAGCTGCAGGTTGGATCTGTACAACCACTCACTAGCTGGCAAGCAACCATGCATGAAACTGGCACATTGAAATGCAGAACCACTGAGAGGACTTCCCCTGTTAAGAAACCTCATGCACGACTGACAAACTACATACTATCATCCGACTGCATTCATGCATAGATGCACATGAACAGCTGTCAACATGTACAAAGGCAAGCTTCTGTGCAGCAATTGTAGCCATTCTGATTATCATTCTGGACCTGCTACTGTTAGTTTAAATCCGTTGCAGCTGGGAACAGGGCTAGCTCTCCCCTGCTGCTCAGAAAATAAGAGCTGTTGGTTCATCACAATACATGGAATTTTAACTGTGACCAGCACAGTGAGCAAAACAGTTGTCCTTTCTACATATATTCCAGAAGGGTAACCATGTTAGTATGCTGCAGCTAAAGTAACCAACATTCTTTCCACATTCTTTCTTGAAGGCAAAGGATATATATATATATGCATGTGCACGAAGTGTTATCCTCTGACACAGGGACTGATGGGGAAAGGGCGCAAAAAGTGGATCCAAAAGACCATGAAAAGGAAGAGCTATAAGATCAGGCTGTTAAGGAGCCTGAGGCTTAAAAACTACTTCTACCCTTCACACATGACAATTCCCTCCTTCATTTTATAATTTTGGGGAAACCATAGTTTGACATTTCATATGAACAATCAAACTATGGTTTAGCATTTACCCTACACATCAGACTTGGTTTGATCCTGGTTTGGAGAGCAAATCCAAACCATAGTTTGTTGCGTTGGATGAAATAACAAACTCTAGTTTGCCTCAAATCAGGAAAGGGATGTGTGAGCCAGATGCTCCTTCACTGTTTTTTCATGTAGTGCCAACCCATGGTTTGGGGCTATGTCTGGACCAGAAGAGATTGCTGTCTTTTTCTTTTTGTGCAGAGGCACTTGGAGTTTATTGTGCTACAGTAGAGGGTTCCAGCTGGACTTTGCTCCCTATACTTTAACTTCTTAGCCTAATGGATAATCCAGCCAATTGCACATAGTTGGATATGTATCCTGAGAGCTGGAAAGAAATTTTACATTTCTAGAATTAAGCCTCAAGGATTAGAACAGATGTACAACAGTTGCAACAAACAAATAAATACAAAACAAAGTCCTGTGTTGCCTGCTAATGATTAAACCAGAAAGGAATTAAAAGAGATGAGTGAGTGGATCTCAGTTTAAATGCATTTTATTTGGAGTGGTTTGTTCTTTTAACATTTGTGGAAGGGCTGTGAAAAGTCAACAGAATATAATTTTTCACGAAGTGCTTCACTCTCCACAGAGTGTATTTTTGTAAGTGGTTTTGTAACACACTGTATCTTTGAAGAAAGGTTATTTATAATTATAATTAGGGATAAGTATTTGATGACCATATCCAACCTCCTGAATGATATTATCTGCCTTCTGAGTGGTCAAGCCCACAGAAAGGAGTTGTATCTAGTAGACTAAAGAGCACTGCATGTTGCTGCATAACTTGCCCGCAGTTCACAAAAGGAGGAGAGGTCGGATCCAGTCTTTTCGCACTCAGTACTCTCCACTGTGTCCTCTTATCCCTAAGTAAAAGTCATTGTTTACCAGATCATTAAATCAAGAAGCTTTCATTAGCTTACTCATGAGCTGTGCATGCTTTGATTCAGATGTCTCATGCATTGGCTCGGAAGATGCATACTTCTTTGTGGGGTATGAGTGGGTTGTTTTGCTTTTCTGGCAGCAGTCCACAACCTCCTACTCTGACCATTAAATTCATTGGCCTGTGTTGGAGTATTTATTTGGCACAAGTACTTCCTGCCATTAGGAGTTATTAATAGACAGACTATATGGAGGAGTTTTTCTGCTGCCCATTAAATGTATTTATATCATTACTTAGCTTCCTCCATTGGGTTCCCACACTGGGCATCAGTCTCAGGCATTATGAATAGCATCTGGAAAATGTGGAGGGCAGAAATGCTTTTCCCTCTGCTGCTGGGTAGGGTTTCTTGTGTGTACATGTTTCTGCATGTGTCAAACAAGGACTACCATAATTAAACAATTGCAATGTGTGAACTTCAAATGTTTCATTAAATTTGTGTCCCTCCACATGCATGAATCTGCATGAATCTTACAATCTTGCAAGAATCTGGGGTGTGGTGGATTTTATTCATTTTTTAAATGATTATGTATTAAATGTCTCTACTGCCCTTCATCCGAGAATCAGAGGGCAGTTTACAATTAACTTCAGTGGGTGTACTCTGAGTAGGAGTAGGGTTGAATACCAGTCATTACGGTAGAGTAGGCAGAGTGTTGGATATGGGCCAGAGAGGCCTATCTTCAAATTTCTACTCAGTCATAGAAAGAGGTCCAAATATATAGGTTCCAAATAGACATCTAAAAATGAAGCCTGACCACTAGGATTTCTGAAGAAGGTAGGAGGCAGTGTCTTCTTCCTCCCCAGGGTGGTGCAGAGAGGATTGCCACTTGTGAAAGATGCAAGAGTTAAATTCATGCATTCTAAAAGTTCTGTGAAATCCATTGGGTCTGCATTGTTTGTTTAAATATTGTTGTTTTGACCATCATGGTTGTATCAAACACAGAAAAAATAATAGATAAACTAATACAATATTTAAAGCACAACATCATCAACAACAAAAAACTGCCTTTACAACAACAGTGGGTCTGTAATATTCTGGAGTGAGGAATGATTCTTTGTGTTTTGGTGCTGCAGCAGAATAATTCCAGGTAGTACATGGCCCCGAGCATAGTCTTTCTGAGTGTATTTCTTGGTGTACTTATGAGGGTTAAAGAGGATTCTCAGCTATTCTCTCTCTAGCTGGCCAATTCTCTATGTGATTCCATGAATCTTTGACCCTCCCTGAAGCAACTGAGCACTGTTGAAAGTAGGCAGGACCAAACAGCTATAGCAGTACACTGTTTCAGGCAAAATATTTCATCCTCATTTGTTGCTGAGCTCAGAGTGCAGGCAGAACATTATGGAAGCACTGGAAAGCATGTAATCTATTTTCACTGCTGTCTTTGAATGAGAGCATTCTGCAAATTTAGGGATTTAGGTTTGATGAGGCCCTAAGCTACTGAAGGTAATGGGGCCCTTTATATGTCCAGCTGTCCTTTGTCAACAACAATTTGTCACTGGTTTTTGTGTGTGTGTGTTGAATATATGCTATATGGTAATTTACGGATCTAATAGGTATCTAAAGCCATTTGCACATAACAAAATATGTTTTTTTTTTTTAATCAAAGTATTTGTTGAACTGAAATACAGTTAAGAAGTATATTAATAGTGAAATACAATTAAGAAGAAGTATATTAATAGTGAAATAATTATTAAGCTCTAACTTAAATTTTTGGAAACGTACATCCAGTTTTTCTCCCTTTTAATTTTTTTGAGGCCCCCAAGAGAGTGGGGCCCTAAGCTATAGCTTGTTTAGCTTATACTAAATTCCGGCACTGAGATGGACATTGGCAGTGACAGCTGGGGTCTACTGGGGTCTACTAGCTTACAGTAGATGGGACCTATTGCCTCCAATGGCAGGCAGATCCATCTCATTCTAGTTTTGTCCTCAGACTCCTCTCTGCTGAGTTCTACAAATGCAACAATGAGACTGAGGAGGAGGAAGCTGACAGGCAGTACAGGTAGGAGAGTAGGCAAGTGGTGACTGCCTGAGGACAGATTCAGGACAGATAATGGACCAGTCTCTATAGATACTGTAAATCTCTTGGCCCCAGGGCACAATCCAACCGATCCATTAAACTTTTACCTTATGATTTAGCTCATCTGCTTTCTCTCATGCAATGAAAGGGTTCCTTGTGGGGGGAAAACAGAGGTCTTTTAAACACTTATTTAACACAATGTTTGTGCATTCAGACTTTCCATATATGAAAACATGGGGCACAAAGCAGGCAACTCCATGGAAGTATTGGGTCGGGTTTCATTCCCTATGCAGCATGGCCAGCAAAAGAACTTCTGTCAGGGCTCTCCCATTATGTACTACAGGGTAAAGCAAAACTGCAAGCTTCCAGTACAGTAGGGTGGGACTTTATTCAATTTACCTTGGATCAAACTATGTACATCTCTTTGCCAAAAATAGCCAAATCTATACGTCATGGATCAAGCACACAGACTTTGAGTGATTGCCTTGCTTCTTCTTTGTTATCTCCAAAGCTGAGTCACAACGATGCCACTCTTAAAAAAAGTGAAATGACATTTCTAAATATATAACAATATTGCATTAAGTACTCACCTACACCAATGTTGCAGGGGTAAGTTTGATTATATTCTCTCTCTCTCTCTCTTCCATTTTGCATTCTTATGAAAATCAATAAAAAATATTAATATATTGCAGCTACTAGCTACTTCTAAAACACCTATTTATTGAGTATTCACCTTTATTTGTTTGCGTGTTAATTAGGTGATTTTTTGGACCATTTAATGTACACTCAATCTCTCTTGCTTGTGAGGGAGTTAGATGATTTTGCACCAAGGGACAATTTACAGTGCATTTTCCTGTCACTTTCCATATCAGAAAAGGTCTGATCTTTTGGGGCAAGTGGGTTTGTGGCACAAGACCTCCGAATCAACTAGAACTGCACACCGAATTTGCTGGTGATTGAATCCCACTGAAAAATCTGGCTCTGGTGTTCCTGAGAAATGCCTGAGTAAATGGGAATAAATCACTTAAGGACACAGGTGGATGGGGAAGCCTCTGCCAGGGATACTGAAATTAAAGAACATCTGACTGTACAGGTGAAAAACGAAACCCACTTTACAGAAGTGATGTAGTGGGTGGAGCCATTGTTCTTTGGACGCCATCCCTTGCTCAGTAATGTCCTTTAAACAGACTAGAAGTCATCACCCCTACACTCATACAGCTGAATACCCAGCAAATTCTCAATCTCCAGTTTAAAGTTATGACCAAATGGGAAGTGCCTTTCCATCCTACTTCCTGGTTAACATCCAGAGTTTATTTCAAGTCTCCAACCAAGGCAATTGCAACAATAGATTTGGCTTTCTAAATCGATAGGACCAAGCTCCAGTGCTTCTGCGGCAGTATCTGCTCTGTTTTGCTCAAGTTCTACTCGAGAGCTGGCATTGTCCAGTTGGCAATCTGCTGAGGCAGAAATACTCTACAAAGCAGATTAACAGATGTAGATCACTGAGCACACAAGTTTAATAAAGTGTAAATATTTGGCATACTTTCTATATAGCTGAAGCTTTATCATTGCCATTATATTAGGGCTGTGTGTCTGCATTGCAAATCATGCTGGATCCATATGTAGGAAGCAGTTGGTAGTTGCTTTGTTTGGCTTTATGTAACAGTGGATTCTATTTTAATGCCTAAGCTGTTTTCAAGATACTGAGAATCAACATTCAGTCCTGTTTGTGGCATTGATTGCTGCTTCTTCAATTTCATGATCAAAAAGAAAATACAGTGGTACCTTGGTTCTCAAACTTAATCCGTTCCGGAAGTCTGTTCCAAAACCAAAGCATTCCAAAACCAAGGTGCTCTTTCCCATAGAAAGTAATGCAAAACGGATTAATCCCTTCCAGACTTTTAAAAACAACCCCTAAAACAGCAATTTAACATGGATTTTACTATCTAATCAGACCATTGATCCATAAAAGGAAAGCAATAAACAATGTACTGCAGTCACACAATCAATCACTCAGTAGCTGTACTGGGTTCCACACAGTCACAAAAAGCCACAAAAACAAAAACACAAAATAAATAGCAAAAACAGGCAAACCTCAGCGTAACACTGAAAATGGAAGCGTGGCACTCAAATTGGAAGCATAACACTCAAAACAGAGCACGTTTGGCTTCCGAAAACAGTTCACAAACACATTTTTCCTGGTTTGGAACACTTACTTCCAGGTTTGCAGTGTTTGGGTTCCAAGTTGTTTGAGTTTCAAGGCATTTGAGAACCAAGGTTCCACTGTACTCCTAAGCCTTGACAATTAGATTCCAGATTTATGTAGTAATTGTGCTTTCTCTGACAACATGTGTACCAGATTTCAGCTATCTGAAATACCTAACAGCCTTAATGAATTGTGGGATAGAGTTTGTGTTCCTAGTTTTGAGGGAGAGATTTAGATAAAGGGCATATTTTCAGACTTTTTAAATAATCACTGAGTTTTGCAGTGGGTAGTGCAGAAAATACCATCACATTTTTGCTATCTCATGGCTGGGTGAATCAGCCGTACGTCCCTTCCTATATATAGAATGTAATAAAATATCCTTTTCTTTTTTGTTTTTTATTAATCTAATCAACGTGCAAGATTTTCTTATTCATGAGAGATTAATGCATTGTTTTTTACTTTGCTCCAGGGTTATCTATTCTTCCCCCCTCTGAAATTACTTGCTCAAATTGTACTCAAGGGGAACTCAAAAGTGTCAGAATGGCGGCGGCTGTTCAGATTTCATTTTGAAACGATTCTGCCAAGAGGAGAGAATAAGTCAGTCAGCACTATTTCCGTTCCTCTGCTGTGAGGCACTAGGATGTTGTTTTGATGCAACTCGAGAGCTGCTTGTGCAATGCCAGAGTCGGACTGCTCTGAGGCTCTGCTTTAGAAGAGAGAGATAGAGGACCTCAAAACGGTCTAATCAGCAGCATCCCTTGCACAACACCATCCTTCTCTTTTATGTATTTCACAAGAATTACAAAACACCGTCTCGCCAGTATAGCAGAAAGCATCCCAAAGCATTAGTATCTCGGCCATTTCTGTTGTTCCTGAGGTAGAGCAGATGACTTGATCAATAACAGAGAACGGCTCCTTGAAGCAACATCGAAAAGCAAAAAGTTATGTGCACATACATAGCTGTCTTCACTCTGAGTCACCTAGGCAGAGAACTTCTCTCCAGCTCTTCTACCTTATATATTGAAATGTCAAGACTCGGGGTTGAAGCAACAATGTCCTACACACAAAACAATTGTTTTCTCAACATTTATCTTCTGTACCCTGAAAATAAAGGGATGCGGGTGGCGCTGTGGTCTAAACCACTGAGCCTAGGGCTTGCCGATCAGAAGGTCGGTGGTTCGAATCCCTGCAACGGGGTGAGTTCCCGTTGTTCGGTCCCAGCTCCTGCCCACCTAGCAGTTCCAAAGCATGTCAAAGTGCAAGTAGATAAATAGGTACCACTCCGGCGGGAAGGTAAACTGCGTTTCCGTGTGCTGCTCTGGTTCACCAGAAGCAGCTTAGTCATGCTGGCCACATGACCCAGAAGCTGTCTGCGGACAAATGCCGGCTCCCTCAGCCTATAGAGCAAGATGAGCGCCGCAACCCCAGAGTCGTCCGCGACTGGACCTAATGGTCAGGGGTACCTTTACCTTTACCCTGAAAATAAATAAAAACATGATTTTAAAAAATCTTTGCAACACCACTAAGATAATTCCCCTTCTCTATAGCTAGGAACATAGGGCCTTACACTGCTGAGACAGACCATTGGTCTATTAACTCAGTATTGTCTATACTCTATAGCACAGGTTACAAGCAGGACAGGATGCATATCTTGGTACACCCTTGCTGCCTTTTTTTACTTTGAATTAATCTCACTTTGAATTAATTTTACAGCCATTATTTCCCCAAATCCTTATGGTGGCTCACTCCACACAACCATTTTAATCCCTGTGGTCATGTTGAGTATTTTGTAATAAGCACATTTTTTTTATTTTTACAGCAATTCAGCCTCTAGGTTACCAACAAATGAACTACAGGGGTCAGATTATCCCTGCCTAGGAACAACTGTATCTGGTAAAGCAGAAGAAGCTGGTGAAAGACATTTCTAGCCAAAGAGGTCACTGACAAAGATGTACCCAGGAACAGACACACCCCAAATATGTTCTCATCATGGCATAGTGCATAGGGTCATCACAGAAGCATAGACTTAAATCTTTCAATAGACACTAATTTGGAATATAGGCAGCTGGGAAAGAGTAATTGGAAAATAGGAAGTATTGAAACAATGATACTTAAACATTTCCCCATTTGAGTGATTTGTTTGCAATCCTGAATAGATGGATTAAACATGTCTATTCATCACTCATTGAAAGTCACCACTTGATGTTATGGTTATGTATGAATGAGCTGTGACAGATTAATATCTTCAAAGTGAACTTCCATTTCGCCCAATGTCATCTCTCACACAATACTTTTCATTGAGGATAATTAACAGTGAGAGTCATCAAATGCCAATTAACCAAGTGACAAGAAATCGAGTGGTTTAAGTGCATGGGTAAACCACACCTTGTGTACACTTTGCAACTTCAATATCTTCCCAATACGTTGTGGCTCCGTTGGCTTATATAACGCTAATTCAAAAGGATAGATTTACATGACCTCATTTTTATTTTTCACCTGCTTTAAGGAATATGGTTAAGAAGCTTTGCATCCTCTTTGTAGCTGTGTGCAGGAGTGTGCAGTGATCTAAAGGACTTGGTTTTGACCTGGCTGGGATCACATGGATGTGACTATTATGTAATAAGGACCACTGCTTCCAAATGTGATTAATTTACACACATTTACCAGGGCTTTTTTTCAGCCGGAACTCACTGAAACCCAGTTCTGGCACCTTCCAGGTGGGCGCCATTGCCATTATAAGAGAACAGGGGAGGCTTTCATGGTGACTTCTGGTAGCTCTTTTTCTTAGAAAATAGCACTAGTGGTTACCACAATTTGTTCAATCACAATAACTGAAACAGGAGGTGAAAAAAGCTGCCATAAAGGTAATGCTTATGGTGGCCATATGCCCAACCCAATTGAAGGTGGAAATTCATGGAATTATGTCTTTACTCAACTTTAGCGTACATGTTTGACTGCTGCTTACAGCCACCAACTCTGCCATGAGAGTAACAACTTCTACAAGCAACAAGGGGGGCATGAAGAGTCTGATACCTGCTTGTCATAGTCACTGTGTGAGTTCAGCACACACTCAGTATCCTGATCCTGTGGTGAATATATTTTAACACATTTATAAATGGTTGAAAATGCTTCATGGGATGATTGCTGAATTTCATAGGCAACAGAGAATGTGTTTCAGTGAAACAAGATAAATAGTAATTATCTAAAAATAACTCCAAGGCTTGGAAGTGTATAGGGCATTCTGTATGCTTGTAATGTGTGCCATATGTTACCTGATTAAGGCCTCCCAAGGCAACAGCTTTCTTGATATTTATGATCCAAACCGCAGGTAGATGTGAAATGACCTGATTTCTGTTCACTGCGAAGGGAATTGTTGCCAAAGGCAGTTGTCACAGGTCAGAGACATCCCTGGTGTAAGCCTTATAAGTAACAGCCAAGATACTCTGCCAATGATACTAGCATTGCACCTAAAATAGGAAGGGTGTGTGTGTGTGTGTGTGTGTGTGTGTGTGTTCATTCGTTCGTTCATTCAACCTTCCTTTCCCTCTAAAGTTTTAAAAATAAAACAAGGATTTTGAATAACTTCAAGATGAATTTTGAACAGGTGAAAAGAATCAGACAGATTGCATATGTGTAGCTATCTTCCTGAATTCTTGGTTCAGCTGGTGAACTCCTACTGAGAGAGGGTGTCCTCTCCTCCTGTTGATTCCTCTTGTTGGTGGGTGCTTTTTATACAAGTGTTAAAATTTCTATTATACCAAAAGTCTGGAATCTATTACTGAAGTCTAGTCCCTTTTCTGGTTTCTGCTTCAGTAATTCACACCTGTTTTCTGTGATGATTTTCTTTTGTGCTGAATATTGTATTTCAGTTAAGGGGGGGGTAGTGGATGAATCTGTGACCAGGTGACTTTGTGTGCCTCCACAGTCTGCAGCCTGCTTAGACTGGTGTGGCTGCTCACTTCGCTTTCCCTTGTTGTGGGTCTTTATATTTAAACCACTCTTGGCTGGCCTACCATTGGACAAAATGAGGCAACCACCTCAGGTGGAAGATACTGGGGGCAGCAGCTCCCTTGTTGTTCCTCTTAAGGCCTCTCAGTCTTTCTGCTCTGATGGAGGATGGAGCTGTACATAACATATCCTGCATCTCTCCCACAAGCTAACCTCCTGCCTCAGATGTGGTGGAGGATACGACCCTATCTCCAGGGTTGGATTAAGATTCAGCTTCTAGACTGGCTTCTGTAGGAGGAAGGGGAAGCAGTGCTATGTTGCCCTTGACTTCAGGCGACAAAAAGGCTTGGACTTGCCTGGACAAGCTAGTCCCTCAGATAGATGACGCCTTCAAACAGGAAGATCAGTGCATCCATGGTGGAGCCTTATGGTGGTGAGAGTAAACTTTAGATACAACCAGAAGTTTTTGCATACCTATTTGTAAAGGTTGGCACTGTAGGAATGACTGTGTTACCAGGCGAGGAATCAAATGGGACTGCAGGATCATCCTGAGCCACAACTGATGAGAAGGCTCTTATATGCCTATATGCCCTCTTTGATTAAAGATCCAAAATATTAATTAACTCTCTGTGAAGCAGCTTTTTTCATAATTAGGCATCCCAGAGGACTAATGCTGAGAGAGAGATTGTAAATGTTACATTTTTTTTAATACCATGCAAATATTAACTGCAAATGAATATTCTGTGCTAGTATTATCATGTCGAACAGCAGCAGTACACATGTAATTTCATATTCTGTAGTCAATACTGATTAGTCATTCAACTTTAGTTATGCGCTGCATTCTGTAACAAGTCTTACATTGAAGGCCTTCTGGGATTTGCACATTTCCCCTCTTTTCGTTGCATGAAACAAACCTATTCCTCCATTGTTTTTCTTCTTTGCACAACCATTTTGCACGTCCAAGTTCCATATTTTGTTATGCATGCATGTTTGTGACAATTTGGGGACATTAATTACCAATGATGTAACATAACAAAAATAGGTGTCAACTTTTAAACATTTTCAGTGTGGGCGAGAAATATCAAGGAGCTCTTTTTATTCCTATATTAACAGTGGAACTGATTTGGCAATGAATCTCTTTCCTTGCAGATACTAAGGGGCCTGGGCGGCGGTTGGGCTGGGCCTGCATTTGATGGTGTTAACGGCGATGACCCGGGCTGTGGTGACAGTGCCGGCCTAACTTTCACGGCGGCGAGGTCCGGCCTGCCTCGTACGGCGGTGGCAGTTGCGACCGGCCTGCCTGTCATTAGCTATTTCAGAGCTGTGGCTGAATTTGTGAAACTGAAGAAGTTCCCCTGTTCAACTTCTGCCTGCCCCTTCTCTGTCTCCACCCCCGTTTTCAATTACCCTCTTCTCGACCCCCCTTTTTTCTATTACCCTCTTCTCGGCCCCCCCTTTTCAATTACCCGTTTGCGAGCTTGCAAATGGCCGACGGAGCTCTGAGGTTTTGCTGTGATGTGTAATAGCTGCGCCAGATTTTTGCTTTTGTAGCTGTAGTACCAGTATAGCCGTCGCTAGAGGGCGCTGTTTTGCTGATGACATGTAATAGCTGCGACAGGTTTTTTTTGCGTTTGAACTTTATTTTAGGTATGACAGGTGTGGTTTTTCTGAATTTTTATTATGCCAGATTATTTTGACATGGTAATGGAACACTGTGTCCAAATTTGATGCGATTTGGTCCAGCGGTTACGCAGCAAGGGTGTTTCGGACAAACACGCAATGGGAACATTTATATATATATAGATATTTACACCATCTTTGTGTAAAATGATTACATGATGAAGGATTTTGCCTTTTGAAAATGAAAACTTCCTGTTTTCTGTCAAGTTATCAGCTAATCCAAAATTGGCTTGGAGAATATTTGACCCAAAAGTCTGCACCTAGGATTGTGAAAGGGTTCAAAATATTCTGGGATAGCTCAGTTGGCAGAGCATGGGACTCTTCATCTCAGGGTTGTGGGTTCAAGCCCCATGTTGGGCAAAAGATTCCTGCATTGCAGGGGGTTGGACTAGATGCCCCTCGTGGTCCCTTCTAGCTTTACAGTTTCTATTATTCTAGGTATTATTTATTACTAGTAAAATGCTACTCTATTTTGGAGAATTTATATAGAGTATCTGTGAGGGTTGTTTCTCAGGTTTTCTTTCATTAATTTATTATGGATCTTTCCAGACCTTATTTGCATGGCAGCATTTGTATATTTATCTAATGTGACATATGTTGGGTTTCAACTTCAGATTCTCATTTTTTTCCAATCTTAAATCCAGTTTTCCTCAATTACACATTATTTTGTTAAAGCGTTCGTGAAAACTCATCAGCATATTAATGCAAATTTGGCTTATATGCATAATTTTTTGCACACAATTTTCCCCAATTATAAAGCATTGTTGTACATTATTATCATAAATATATGAATTTTCATGCATACTTTATTCTAGTATATTCATTTTTGTAAACGTTACTTGGCGGGAGAACCATGCTACAAAATTTGGAGTACAGTAGTGTGGATTTTGAAAGATGGCTGTGTTCAGAAAGTGTAAATCACATAAGTTTGCTTTTAAATGTGAACTAAATTGAATTTAGGTATGCAAAAGTGGTGTGAGCTGAGGGTGAGGACAGTTTCAACGGAAAATCTAATAAAGGACCAAGGCTAGTTCCAGGTTTTTTTAGCAATCATAAAGGTAAAGGTAAAGGAACCCCTGACCATTAGGTCCAGTCGTGTCCGACTCTGGGGTTGTGGCGCTCATCTCGCTTTATTGGCCGAGAGCCGGCGTACAGCTTCCAGATCATGTGGCCAGCATGACTAAGCTGCTTCTGGCGAACCAGAGCAGCACACGGAAACGCCGTTTACCTTCCCCGCCAGAGCGGTTCCTATTTATCTACTTGCACTTTGACGTGCTTTCGAACTGCTAGGTGGGCAGGAGCTGGGACCGAGCAACAGGAGCTCACCCCGTCGCAGGGATTCGAACCGCCGACCTTCTGATCAGCAAGCCCTAGGCTCTGTGGTTTAACCCACAGCGCCACCTGGGTCCCTTGGGCAATCATAGGCCATCCCATTATGGCTTTTCCCGGGAAACTCCCTTCCCTTCCTTGTACACACATTTTTCCTTCTCCTTTATCTCTCCCTCCCCCCAAATTGTGATCCCCTTCCACACACAGCTCGCTCAAAACAGCTCGTTTCCATATGAACCTCTCTCTACCCCCACCCCCACTGCCAACTGGGGCCAGCTGCAGCCCAATCTAGAAAAGTCAGATCTAGCTTGGGTTACCCAAATGAGATCCAGATTAGAATATTTCATTGCAGTGTTTGGAACTCCCCTTAAGAATAGCTGGGATGCTTCAACTGGTGCAGAGCATAGCTACTGAAACCTTGGTGGGGGAAAGAGGTTGGAACTTTTGCCAGCAATACTGTATGAGTTGCACTGGACACTGGTTATTTCTGGACTCTTTCTAATGCCCTGGCATATACAGCCATAAACGGTTACCTAAACAACTGGTAAATCTGCCATATCTGAAGGCCCTTTTTTGTTTGCCAACCAGCGTGCACCAACCAGATCAATGAGGCTAGCAGGCACAATAGGCTGTGTCTTTTCAGTGATGGCCCCACAGTTATGGAACTCTCTTCTGACTCGTGTGTCTGACTTCTTCCTTGCAGGCTCTAAATATTTACTGATTTCTGTTGCCCCCCCCCAAATAATAATAATAATAATAATAATAATAATAATAATAATAATAATAATAATAAAATGTTCTTATTAGTATGGACCAAAATATGAGAAATTGTGCCACAATGTTTGCCTTTTGAAAGCCTTTCTGCATGGAGTTCTTTTCCTCCCAGGCCTCAAATGAGGTACCTCAGACAGAGGTGGACTTAGGTCAACACTGGGCACTGAGCCTAGGGGGCGCCACAGGGCATCACAACTATGATGTAGTGAATTGAGCAGAACAGAAGGCAAGAGTGGAGGAGGTACCAAATGTTTGCCTCACACAGAGCACTGCTGAAATTTGAAAGACCCAAGTCCACCTCTGCCTTAGACCTGCAAGCTACATTGTGCCCACATAAGGCCTTATGGAACAGTTTTGAGTTCCTGAAGGTGAGCTTCTTGCATTTTCCCATTCCTATAAGCATGACTCTTTTGCCCTGGATTAACAAAATCTGCACATTGATAAGAAAAAGAGTTTGGATTTGATATCCCACTTTATCACTACCCGAAGGAGTCTCAAAGCGGCTAACCTTCTCCTTTCCCTTCCTCCCCCACAACAAACACTCTGTGAGGTGAGTGGGGCTGAGAGACTTCAAAGAAGTGTGACTAGCCCAAGGTCACCCAGCAGCTGCATGTGGAGGAGCGGAGACATGAACCCAGTTCACCAGATTATGAGTCTACCACTCTTAACCACACTACACCACAGTGGCTCCCACTGATAAGTGGACAAAGAAAACTGTCAGTTAGTTGTGAGCAGGGGAGTGAACTTTGTACTATAAGGAAACAAAATCAAGTATTTGTTTTTCTTGTGTATCATCCCCCCCCCCCCCCGCCCCTTATTATCCTGGTGCATTTGTCTTTTGGCTGGGGATTTCTATTTTTCATTGTTCCTCGGTTGTCAAAAGCTGCTGCCTTGTGGCCTAAAGCCAATGATCATCTCTGTATCAGAACCCAGCAGGAGATGATGAATGGTGAAAGAATGCAGCAGAGGAGGCCAAAATAAAACACAGCCACTCACCCCCTCCACTAGTTCTCTGCATATGCAAAGGATGGCAGTGTGTTGACTGTGTGTATGCTGCCTGTTTATAAATGAGTTAATGAATGGCTCTTGCTACACTGTTTTTGTGACTGTGCCAGCACTACAGATTCCTCGGATGTGGCTCTTGCACAAACATCATTGTCAACAAGGCTTACTTAATGCGGCCTGGAGAATTGCATTAGCACAATAGCTTTTATATATATTTGGGTGTCCCTGAATATTCAGGGAAACTTGAATATCAGATTGGAGATGTGAATATCAGATTGGATATCTGCATACTGTGAAGAGGCTTGTCTTGATGTTAAAGCTACTTTGGCACGGCCCTCCCTTCTAAGGCAATTTTCTAATAGGAATTGATGGAGGAATTGTCTCTCTTGGGAGACAATGGAAGAGTGTGCCTTTGGGAGTGAAGTCAAATCGTTGTAGAGTTACAGCGCCTGCTGTGGCTGTAGAAACAGATGCAGGAAATAGTTTTGTTGCAGCTGGGGCAGATGAAGGCATCCAGTTGTGCTGCTGCAGATGGTGTTTATACTATTATTTGTCCACACAGTATTCTACTTAATAAATGTTTTTGTTTAGAAGGAACATGGAGAAAAGTGTGAATTTATTAATCTCAAGGACAAGCTTGTATAGGATAAGGGAAGGCAACTGAAATCTGTATCTCAGATATTTGATTCCTGGGTTTGTTTCCTTCCAGAAGGATCTTCTTGCTATATTTGAGTGTGTGTGTGTGTAATTTCCCTCTTTCTTTCTTTTTTACAATACTATATAGATCTATCCTCTTCATTCCAAATAGAATAAATTTGAGAATTGCAAGGATTATGACATAACATTCAAAATAACTGATCAAACAATGAATATAAGACTTTATTTAGCTGACTGTGTGACATCTAGCCCTGTATTTTCATAGACATTTTTCTTCTTCTGCATGCTGGAGCAAATATTCGGGACATGTGTGTAAATGGGGATATGCAATTTTCTCAAAAATAGGTCCAAATGATATTTTTATGCAAACCCTATGGACAGCATTGCCCACAATTGTGCATCATGTTCCTTGTTTAAAACCATAGGCAGATCTGCACATCTCATGCACAATTGACTTAATCATGCTCTGAAATAACAAACATTAATTTAAAATGCTAAAAAGGGAAGGAGAAATGCAACAGACAGCAGTATCCTTTTATTTCTAAAATGTGGGTTTTGTGTGGGTTTTTTGTGGGTTTTTTAACCGTTTCAAACTGAAGTTGATATATCAGCCATTCCTTTATTCTTCAACTGGTGCAGCACTAAATATCCAAGACACATGGCCCAATTCCTATACATTAATGTGCAATTAAAATAGTGACACCACAATGGGAGTGTCACCCCGCCCCCAGAGGAGGCATTTCAAAAACCCAGGACAATGGTACACTTAAAAGATAATTTCTTTAGCTCCTCTTTGGTATAACACTTCTTATTTTAGGAAAAACTGCATTCATACCACCAAATGTAGAGAATATTAAAGCAGAGGGGAAAGTTCGGTTATTTTCCTTCCCATGCTTGCTGCATTGTCTACCTCACCTACAGTGCAGAAGCTTCAAATTGGTCAGGGAGTGTGGGTGCATGTTGGTGCTGTCCCCAACGTTTGTGTGTGTGTGTGTGTGTGTGTGTGTGTGTGTTGTCCTTGTCCCTATTTTCAAATAGATGCTATAGGTCTCCTCCATATTTTTTGTAGATTCCACCCCACTAAGATGGAATCTCCGAGTGGTGTGGGATTCCAGGGGTTCCAGGCTCTCACCCAGGGTTTATGCTTCCTTGTTGGAAATGAGGCACAGCAGAGACTATGGTGTCTTTATGATATATGGTTTATTTACACATATATGCAACCTGAGCCTACGATGGAGGGATCCACATAATCAGCACCCCAAGAGGTGCTTTCTTCTCCCAAGCTGCAGTCTTGGATTCAAACAGACCTCAACCATTGCTTTCAAACGTTGCTCTGCCTCTTCTCCTTACTGGGTTTCTCTCTCTCTCTCCATCACATCACCACTTCCTAACCTAAGTTTCTAACTCACATTGCTTCTCACACTCTAATCTGGCTTTATCTGTTGAGGAGGGGAACAACTCATTTGCCATCTCACAGAAAGCTCCTTTGATCATCTACCTTTCTTAATTGTTCATCCCCCAGGCTATCACCTCCTGCAGAAACCCAGCCTGGATTAATCAACTTTTGACACTTGCTGATTCCAGGAAATTAGATTCGTCTAGTACAGTGGTACCTCGGGTTACAAACACCTCGGGTTACAAACTGCTTCGGGTTACAAACTCCACTAACCCGGAAGTAGTACCTCGGATTACATACTGCCCCAGGATGAGAACGGAAATTGTGTGCTGGTGGTGCGTCAGCAGTGGGAGGCCCCGTTAGCGAAAGCACACCTCAGGTTAAGAACGGTTTTGGGTTAAGAACGGACCTCCGGAACGAATTAAGTTCATAACCCGAGGTACCACTGTACACAATTTAATACAGTCAGATCTTGTACCCAGAGTTTTAACCCCCCAAGGCCTGAATAAATTCTAACACTTACAGGTTCCAGTAATTTAGAAGTGTCAAGCACCTACTAACACACAACAATCTAATTCGCGTATAATTAGAAGGATCAGTAAGATACCTGACTGTGGGGAGGGTTCTAACACCATGCAACTGAATACATGTAAAATCTACCTTTAGAAAGCTGGAATGTCAGAAAGTGGAGTTGACACACACAGGGATGTTGGGGGTACCCCATGCCCCCTACCCAGTTTGAGCCCTGACACATTATTTTGAACACCCAACATTGGCTAATTATATCAAACCCTTCCTGGGGGATCTACAGTGTTGGGTGCCCATATGTTCCCCTTTGTAATCGTCTAGTGTGGATGACTTTAGCTAAAGGTAATTATGCTAGAAATGGCTTTGAAAAGTAGCTGAATGGAATGTTAACAACATTTTCTTTTCTGGGCTTCTGTTTTCTGTATCCATGCATGTTCATGTGCTTGTGTGAGAGAGATACTAACTTGATATATAATTACACTTAAGCACGATTATTTTAAGTCAGCCTCCCCCAATATATGCACTGGTGTCTGGCCCCAGTACTATTTTGACATGTAGTAAATGAAACACTAACCCCAAACACTTCCTTTCAAACTCCATGCAGTACAGAGCAGTGGGCGTAGGTGAAAAATAGCAAGGCGCTCATTAAAATGTGGAAATCTGGAAGTAGGAGCTTAAATATTTAATACAAATGCAGTGGCAAAGGCAGGAGAAACATCACCAGGTAGCTAACAAGTTCTAGTTGATGTGTGTTTGTGCGGGTGTGAGTGTGTGCATGGACGTACACACACACACACACACACACACACAAATATATAAAGTCTCTAAATTAAGGTTATGCAGATCAGAATGTCTAACTTTGCAGGAAAAAAATGGAATGTTATCATTTGAATTACACAAGCCAGCTCTCTTGCAAAGGAATTATTTGGATGATGTTTACTCCAGTATGGCACAAAACTGTGGGAGGCTCAAACAGTTGCACAGAAAATTGAGCAAAATTTCTCTGTCACCTGCATTGCCATCTCTCCATGGTTGGCTCCAAAGCTGAATAGCCTCTTGGGGATTTAATGTACTTTCAAAGCTGTCTCTTCCTGGAACAGCTAATTAGAGAAGATGGCACAAGCGTGGGCTTTTGTTGCAGGCAGTGGCTCTTTCATCACCTGCTTTGGCGGGTCAATCTGTACATTGATTATTTCCATTGAAATAGGTGGAACTGCTACTCTAGAGCAAAGAGTTTCAATGATGACAGCTCAGAAGATTGTGACACCCACAGATCCTGTGCCTTTCTTAGCCTTCCACTGTTTCTGAACTCTACCTCATCCTGGAAGATCATGTGTTTCTTTGCTCCAGGATCGAGTCATAGTTAACATTCATTCATCAACAAAGAAATTGGGTGCAATTGCAAACCACTTAAAAACTAACTGTGTTCATTGTGGTTGCAGCATTAAATACAACACTACAAAGAACATGGTGCTTCTGCCAAATATGACAGCTCTGGCTCACATCTCACATCCCTCCCTCCCTTGTTTATTATCATCATGATGCCTTATACTTTACCAAATCAGAACACGGATTAATCTAGCTTAGCAATGCCGGCCATATATTCTTTTTGTTCTTGTTGTTATTTTTAAAATTTGTTTACCGCTCTTCATCTGTAGATCTCAGGACGCAATTCACAGCAAGATAAAAATACAAAATACAGAATAAAAATAAGAACAAAATAAATACAAACCACAAACACATTTAAAAGGGTATAGGATGTTAATCAGCCAAAGGCCTGGTTGAAGGCTGAATGTTTTCGCCTTAGTGCCTAAAGTAAAGGGTGAAGGGGACCCCTGACCATTAGGTCCAGTCATGTCCGACTCTGGAGTTGCGGCATGACCTGGAAGCTGTGGCCAAGAGCCGGCGTACAGCTTCCAGGTCATGTGGCCAGCATGACAAAGCCGCTTCTGGCGAACCAGAGCAGCGCACGGAAATGCCGTTTACCTTCCCGTCAGAGCGGTTCCTATTTATCTACTTGCACTTTGACGTGCTTTCGAACTGCTAGGTGGGCAGGAGCTGGGACCGAGCAATGGGACCTCACCCCGTCGCAGGGATTCGAACTGCTGACCTTCTGATCAGCAAGCCCTAGGCTCTGTGGTTTAACCCACAGCACCACCTGGGACCCCTGTGCCTAAAGTAGGGTTGCCATATTTTTCAGAAAGTGAATCTCCAATAGATATGAAGCTTTTAAGCTGTTTTTTAAAGGAAATTTGGCAAATCAACACTTCCAACATGTGCTGCCATACGCCTCCCTGGGGAGAGCATTCCACAAATGGGGGAGCCACTGCAGAAAAGGCCTGTTCTCAATCGAAACCTCTGGACCTCTTGTGGAGGAGGCACATGACAAAGGGCCTGAGATGATGATTTCAGGGTCTGGATAGATCCATATGTAGAGAAGCAGTCCTAGAGGCAATAAAAATAAAAATAATTTTATAATTTATACCCCACCCATCTGGCTGGGTTGTCCCAGCTACTCTGGGCAGCTACTGCAGTCCTGAGCCATTTAAGGCTTTATAGGTCAAAACCAGCCTGGAAACTATTTTGCCTGGGCCTGGAAACTATTTTGCAGCCACTGCTATCAGGCCAGGATTGGCATTATATGCTCAAACCATCTTGCCCCAGTGAGCAACCTGGGTGCCGAAATCTGCAGCAGCTGAAATTTCTGAATCGTCTTCAGCGGCAACCCCACGTATAACACATTGCAGTAATCTAACCTAGGAGTTACGGGAGCACAGATAACAGTAGTTAGCCACCTGAGCCTCAAGCAACAGCAAGGAATCCAGAAGTACCCGCAAGCAATGTATCTGCTCCTTCAGAGGGAGTGTAACCCCATCAACCTCCCATCCGTCCGATATAGGGAACCACCCACAAACTGCCTCACCCTTTTCTGGATTGAGCTTCAGTATGTTGGCTCTCATCCAGTCCATTACCAAGGCAAGACAGCAGTCCAGTATATTCACTGAGACCATGGATTGGCAGCAGTTCTCCATGGTTTCAGAGAGGGGCCTTTTCCAGCTCCCTGTTCTGCATGCAAAGCAAAGCATGAGTTCTACCTCTGAACGCCTTTTTTCATGTCCAGGCATCAGTACAATGTTTAGGGAAGCTTTTAATGTTTGATGAATTATTGTATTTTAATATTTTGTTGGAAGCCACCCAGAGTTGCTGGGGAATCCCAGCCAGATAGACGGGGTATAAATAATTTTTTGTTGTTGTTGCTGTTGTTGTTGTTGTGAGTTGTCTGCCTTGTTTCCATGAGACTTGGTGCATATTGCAGTGATGTTCAAAGGACACGAACTACACCAAATTAAACTTTACAGTGTGGTGTGGGGGGTGGGAATCAACACTGGGCTGCCACTTTGGCCAGAAGCCTTGTTTGCAGGTCCTAAGAGGTGGCGGCCAACTCAAACACAGAGTTTGTTGCAGAGGTACGGAAAAAATGCAGGGTTTTCCTGTGCTCCTAATTGGAGATATAACAGAAAGCAATCAAAGCCACTCAACTTCTTAATGGCAACTCTGACAGGTTATTTAAAATGATGAACTATGAGAATTCTCTTTACTGCAGAAATACATGCTGTTCCTATTTCTCTCCCCCCCACCCCCACTTGCCCCTCTTGGGGAAAAAAGAAGAAGGAGAGGAAGAGCTTCTTAGAGTAGGTTACCTGCTGATGCTGATCTCACCTTTGTGACTATCTTTATATTAAATTTTTAGCTGCAACTGCTGCTGTAATTTCACACTTTAATGAGTTCCTTGGTACTGTACTTTTTTAATAACGAGCACTGCTGGGTATGTGCAATTTAACAGGAGTGGCTGGTTCTGTGGCTCCAGTTAGCAAGGGTCAAGCTACAGTTTGCCAAACATAAACTTGTGTTTTCCCCTAATAGTTTTTAGCTGTACTGTTTTTTTCCCCCCCTTAGTTGTTTCTCCAAACTGTGCCGTGATACAAACTGTGTCAGCGGCACGAATACAATAATTGCCTTTCTTGATCATATCAAGGGAGCATTTAATCCAGCATGTTCATGAAGCTGATGGCCTTCCTTCCCGGATTGTTTTGCTTTAGCAGATGGTGTTCACTGATACACTGCCTCTGGTCTTGGAGGTTCCATTTGGCTACCATAGTAGGGATTTGGGGGGGGGGAGAGAAATTTGGTTTGGTTCACGTTTAAATGCAAACCTACCTGATTCACGCTTTTTGAAACAACACAAGAGCTGAAACACAGCCCTCCTTCAAAATCCACGCTCCTCTGAATTTTGCAATGCAGTCCTCCCGGCCAGAAATATTTCTGAAATTGCATATACTAAGGTAAATGTACAAATGAAAATATCATACAACATGTATTATATTAAGGGGAACTGATTTGCATAAATGTATTAGGCAAAATTACATACGGAGAAGCGGTATGCTAATATAAATTTGCATTAAAATGCTGGCTTTCGTGAAGATTTCCTCCCAGACACACACACACTAACCGGTTAGGAAATGTGGAGAACCGAACTGAACTGGAAAACTGAGAAACTGAGAGAAATCAACATGGAAATAGAAACCTGTTTCCTCTCCCCACAAAAGAATGCCACTGAAAGCAGCCTCCCCATTGCAATTCATTTCCCCTTACGGAATAATGTTAGGAAGTACTTCCTCAAGTGGCTTGGGACCATGAGCCTCTGTGCTAGGGAGGCATTGAGTAGTTGAATTGTGGCCCTTGTGTCTCTGTTCACGGCACACACCCTTCCCAGCCACACACTGTATCCTCAGACCGCAGAACACAATCCTTGAGCGTTTTGACCAGGCTGGAATGTGTCCTTGAACTCCGACAATGTCATTGGTTTCCTTGGTTGGATGATAGAGAGGGGCACATGTTTGTGTGTGAACTAGCTTACTGTATGAAGCTTACATTTGTTGCTCCACCCACTTTTCCCTGGCCCCACCCACCACTGGCATGCCCAGAGTGTGCCACTGCAGGCTGAAAAGAGTTCTCTGATGGTGGTATGTACCATCAGTTTATGGTTTAGAAATGTATTTGTCCTTTTTCTTGATGTTTCTGGCTGGGCTCTGCTTGTGATGACTTGTCTTGCCAATAGACTATGCCCAACACCATCTGATTTATAGCTAGCTAGCCTGTTAGCCTGCATGACTTGCTTGAACGGCTATGTGCAGACTATTCATTAGCCACCTCTCTCAGTGCCTCATGTTCTTCCGACAATGTCTAACATCAAAGAAGGTGAAGGCACCCAGCACTATCACTCCCTTCCGCAGAGTATTGCGAAAGAACAATGTCAACCAACATTTGATGATCTCCTTCCTTTCCTCCTGTCCTTTCATACTGCATCACGGTGTGGTACACCGGTTTGACAGCCACGGATAGAAAGTGCCTACAAAAGGTGATGGATACAGCACAAAATATTATGGGCTGTCCTGTGAATCCGCTGGATGACATCGCGGAAGACCGTTGCCTCAGGAGAGTGAGGAAAATCCTCAGGGATGATTCACACCCTGGCTGGCACTTTCTTGATCTCCTGCCCTCGGGCAGAAGATATAGAAGCAAGATTAGTCGCACCAACAGGGTAAAGAACAGCTTCTATCCGTGGGCTGTTAGGCTACTGAATGAAAAGATAACAACAGGGCAACTGACTTTCGGGTTAGGTGGGTGTGCGTCAGTAAACGAGGGGAATTAAGACTAAGAGAGCTGAGTGGGGATGCTTGTGTAATCTCACTGTATACAAGTTGTACAAGTGACAATAAAGTATTTCATTTTTTTCCATTTCATTTCATTTTTTCATTAGGCCATTAAAGGCTGTTCTCAGCCATCAAAGAGCTGAACAAGAGATAGAGAGGGGGAAACAAACAGAGGCAGGAAGGGTAACCGTGTCAGATTACCATCTCCTTGAAATACAAATATCTTCTGGATGGATTGCCCATACATGACTGTAGAATTTTCCACGGAGAGGTTGGATGGCCAACTGTCATGGATGCTTTAGTTGAGATTCCCACATTGCAGGAGATTGGACTGGATGAGCCTCAGGGTCCCTTTCAATTCTACCGTTTTATGATTCTAGCAGAGTCACCACCACATGCTTACTGAATTTTCCCACGGGCCATGCTGGGAGTGTAAAGCAAGCCGTTCCATGTTGTAGTCAGCCTGGCTTTACCCCTACGTCTTCCTTTAGTGTGTTTTCTATTTCTTCAGAGTAAATATTAATTAAAATAGAAACTGATAATGCAGTTCATTGCATGAGTGGGGTGGCTGAAAGTGGGAGGAAATCTGGTCCTTGATTCTTCTACAGGCTTCACTGTCTCAGGAGCCCAGTTAGCAAAATTTGTGTCTGACATCTACTCTGTGCAAGACCATGGAAATCAATTTTTCAGAGCTTGCTCCATGCAGAGGCCAGATTAATTTTTAGCTGAATTGATTCTTAAAATGCTACAGTGGGCTTAATTTGACATTTTGCACAGATGATTGGTGCATCCAGATTTCAAAAGTTTTAAGTGGCGCATGGTATTTTGTGGTGGGGGAAGGGGTGTGCTCAATTTAAGCACTTCAGATTAGATCCCATTAATATGTTCACTGCAGCGTATATAGACACACTCCTAGTTTGCTCTCTTCAAGACTTTCCTGGATGGTGTATGTTTGCTGGGTGTAAGAAATATGAGGCTATCACTATGAGAACTAGTGCTAGATTTTGAGGGAAAACTCGCTGATGTAGACGTCACTAAGACAGGAGTGCAAACATGCTGGGAATGTGAGCTTGGGAGAGCACATCTTTGTTTGAGACTCTGTCCTTCCATGTAATGCCCAAAATCTTCCTGACACAGCGCATGTGGAAGGCATTGAGGTGTCGCTCCTGGCAGTTGTAAGTTGCCCATGACTCACTTCCATTAAGTAGCATAGTCAACATGCAAACCCAGTAGGCCTTCATCTTGGAATTGGACATTAGCAAACCATTCCCCCATACTTATTTGGAGAGGTTAGCCATTGCCGTTGTTGGCTTGTCTGGCTCAGCTTTGATGTGTGGTGCGCTGGCAACAGTTTGACTTCACGCCCAAAGGCGCGCTCCTCCATTGTCTGAGATGGATGAATGTCAACCAGCCAACCGACAGCAGCGAGTAAGGATTTTAGGCAGAATGAACACGGGGAGAACAAACTTGGTACGGTGTGCTGGGTGGAGCTTATGGGAGTTGTAGTCCAAAACCAGACTGGTTAAGTATGTAAAAGCTTGGTACAGAGGTCTGTAAGATGGTACAGAGGTCTGTAAGATTACAAAAACATTTTCCTAGTAAAATCTCTAGCATTTGCCTTTAGTGGCCAGTGTCACAAGAAGTATAACAGGCAAAATCACAGTTCTCCAGATTTTTCAGTGCAGTTCTTGCCTCAAAAAATTGCAAAAGGTTTGGACACATTTAAAGCAAATACATTCGAAATGGCTGCTGAGTGATACTGATGATTCCGTGACTTATAAGGTGGCCCTCTATGCCTTGGCAGCTAGGAAGATTAGGAAGAAAGAACCGGATGGGCTAGCAGTCAATTGCAAAGGCGACTCTGAGATCTAATTTGCACATTTTATTTGAGAATTACTTTTTATTCTGTGTAATAAGAAATTCTGGTGGATTTGACCATGGTTTTACTGCATGTGTAGCGACTGCTGTCTCCCCCCCCCCCTCCTTCCTTCTTTGGATGTTGCCATGGTCTTTGGCTAGCACAATACAAAAATAAAGGGGGGGGAAAACGTTCGAAATTTGAAATGTCGAGATGCATAAAATATCTTCAAAATAATGTGTGTATGTAATTATGTATACATTCACAATGTATTCCATGGTCCCACATTGCTCCATCTGATGTGATGCTGTCACGGGTGACTAAGTCACTTCAACCAATTGAATCAGACAGCAGTGTGGGCAAATCAGGCAGGATCTGACAAAGTAGGTAGCATGTTAGGGATGGCATCCAAACCCCTCTGCTGCATATATGAGATCATCTGTGTGCTAAATGTGTGAAATGCTGGTTTGTTGCAGCAGGTTTTGCAGGCAAGAACCCATTTTATGTGCAATTTGTGTACAGATACAGTGCTGGATTCAGAAGGAATCCCAACACAGCCAACAAAGTGATGGGAATCTTTGTCACAATGTGTGTGTGTGTGTGTGTGTGTGTGTGTGTGTGTGTGTGTGTGTGTGTAATGGCCAGACTCAGCAGGTGTTTTCCTGTGCTAGTGTTTTTGTGCCTCTCCCTTTTCATTTAGACTTTGCTTATTTGGAGCTATTGAAAGAGCACACTCTGTTTTTAGCATGTCGAAATCTAGTCACTACTAATTACTCTGGTTGCCATTTTCCAACCTGACAAGTGCAAAATCAAACCCGTCTCCTGAGTGCTGTAGGCTGTTCAACAAGCCCTTACTGAGGAGAATCCAAAGTTTGACAAAGGAAGTATGCATGTCTAAAGTAAGCACTGCTTTGCAACTTGGCTGTAAACAAGTGGCAGCCAGCCTATTAGTGTCACAGTGTTTTATTTTATTTTTAGGGATTATTTAGCATTTAAAAAAAAAAACAATTTCTCTCATTTTCAGTTGAGAAGATGTTTTCCAATGCCTCTCCAAAAAACCCCAAAACAATCAAACTAGTGTTTCAAGCATTTCCACTTTATAATTGCTCGTGTTTAAAACACGATTGTGATACTAAGAAGTTGAGAGGAGGCGGGATGTTAGCAATTATGACGCATCTTCCAATGTGTTTGATCATTAAAATCTCTGAGGGGAGATACTGCAAAAAAGAAAGAAAGAAAGGTAAGGGGGAGGCAATAAAGAGGCAGAGACCAACAGCTGAGATGAAAAAGGCCTCAAGTTTAATAAAGCAACATAGCATAAACAGCAAACTATTAAGAATGGGATGGAGGAGGAGGTTATATTATTACTCTTTCAGCTATGTTGCCCAAGGGAGGTTGACATCAATAGCCAGCTCAGATGCACAGCTCAGCTTTCCTAGGATCTGAACCTGGACATATTACTGATAGTTCTTGTGATTAGAGGTAGGTAGGAGGCTCTCTGGGTTTTGGCAGCCCTTTAGCAAGACACACTCGCTGGGCCCCTCTTCCCTGAGTAGACTTACTTCCTTCTTGCTGCAGTCACTGGCTGGAATATAGCCAACCATGCCAAGGTAAGAGTCACAACCATTGCTCCACCCGCCTTTCCTTCTAGGAAGGATCCCCACAAGAGAATATGGACCTAGGATTGAGAAAATGTCTCCCAACCCTACATTGCACCTTCCCTGTGTGTTGTCTCCCATCTCAGCCAAGAAGGCCCTTCCGAGCACTTTCCCGTGCCTCTCCTACAGTCGAATTATTTTGCCACATACAGATCCTTTGGCCAAACTTTGTGATGAAAGAGCTTGGGAAAAAATCTAGAATGTATTTTTGGAACATTGTGAGTTCCAGTGTTTTGAGCTCTACTTTGGTAAACATGTCTGCTATAGTGGAACCTCAAAATCCAAGGTAGGCAGATTTCATAAGAATCCTAACAGAACACCCCAATGGGATGGAGGCAGATTTTTAGAAGGTGTTGGCTGATAGAAGATCCCACTAACATGTGTGAGGAAAGAAACCTGAAACTTTGGCCTCTTGTGCTTGTATGTTGCTATCCAGATTGGCAGATCTACATTGCTACATCCTGACAGGGGCTAGACAGCTGTTTGTGGATACCGTGTGTGTGAAAGTGGTGGCTGGTGAAGGGGGATACAGTTTTCCGAGGGGAATACAATGGAAAATCTCATTCTATGCAGCCAAACTGCGGTCCCTCAGCAGCCTAAAGTCAGTTTACCAGTTCAACTGTGTGAGCACAGGCCTACAGTTGTGGCACTGGCACCCGGATTGCCTCCGCTAGAGTTGTTGTCTTTGTCCTCTGTTGAGGAAGAAAAAGTAGCTGCTCCAGGTTTGGGTAAAAAGTGTAGTTATGTATTCCCTTGCTAATCTTATGAAGTACAACTGCATTCCAGGAAGAATACCACCACTTTACTTTTCTTGTTTATGTTGGACACCCCTTGAGAGCAAGGCACTTTACAGCACCCAGTCATGCCCTCCTTTTCCTGAGGGGAAGGCTCACTCAAGCACTATACTGTACACTTTATGGCTGTTCTCCAAGGTCAGGCATCCCCAATCTCGGCCCTCCAGATGTTTTGGGACTACAATTCCCATCATCCCTGACCACCGGTCCTGTTAACTAGGGATGATGGGAGTTGTAGTCCCAAAACATCTGAAGGGCCGAGTTTGGGGATGCCTGTCCAAGGTCAACATTCCTTCCACCACGAAAGGGATGTGGTGGGAACATCTATGAGAGCTCCATTACAGCTGCAAAGGCTGCAAGAGGAAATGAAGCTCTGTGCATCTGGGGAAGTTGGATACTGTAAGCAACATTATACCTGGGCCTTTCACTCAAGATTAGGAGACTGCCTGGCTGCACTAGACCCACTTCCAGTAAATAAAACAATGTACAGAGATCTATTCTGCTCCGAGGGCATCCTGGGATGGGATGGGGAACTTCTGGCCTTCTAGATATTGTGGCTTTATTCATCATTGACGGTTGGCCATACTGTCTCCATTTGGTGGCCACAGGTTCTCGACCTCTCATCTCAGTCCTAATGTCTAGCAATACTACTACTTTGAGGCAGGCTTAGGGTTCTGGTCTAGGTCCATTCTGGAGTCCATGTTTAATTTTGTGTGTGTTCAAACTATTAATCCATTTGCTCTGGAAAATTTCTGGAGGAAAGTTAGGTGATGTTTCACCTAGCCCTAATTATCTTACATGGCAATGTAAACACACATTTGATTTTTCAATACTTCTATCCTAAAATGTACTGTGTTCATGATCACTGTCTTTTTTATTTTTAGTGTTTAATTGCAGAGGAATAAAACCTTCAGGTATAAAAACTGAATAGCTGTGGTGTATTTTTTTTTTAATTAACATATTGTGGAATATCTGCAGTCCGTAATAAGCCTGCCCAGAGTGTAGCATTCACATAAGCTCTGTTCTTGTTGAAGGGAATTGGGAATTGTGCTCAAAAGTAATGATCCTTGTGGTTGTTAATGTAATAACTTTTCATGAGTTTATATATATCTATATATCTATATTGCTCCTGTTATAGAAGTCTTACTAGAAATCAGCAGTAAACTCTGAACATCTTGGGTGAAATTAGTATATCTGCTAGGGGGATTAAAAATATGAATTGTCCTCTTTTGCAGATTTAATTTCTGCAAGGCACTGATTTAGTTATTTGTTTTATTTATTTACTACAAATATTTAATAATGATTCTTAGTCTTGACTGCTAATTGTAAAGGTTGTTTTAAAACACACACACACAAACACACATTATGGATCAGTCAATACAGTAAAAGATTCATATTCATTGTATATTGTTAATTTCCATGAATATATCTCCTCTGTATCTCACCTCTCTCTCAGAAAGTGTAGCAGAGTTCCAACCCCCTTGGTGAGAATGGGATTGTGGGTATAATATTCACTTGGTATGTTCACTTGGTATGCCTGTCTTTCTTTCTTTCTTTAATCCAATTTCTGCTTTTTCAATTAGTTGTGTTGACTTGGGACTCTTCCGTTCCAGATCACCACATGGAACTTTAAAATGTCCCTTTAGAAAAGTGGCTTTATTTGGCTGTTTTCCTGTCATAGTTTAGTGGTAGAGTTTTGTTTTTAAGCTATTACTTCAAACTATTTTCCTTTGGCTTTGAGGGCTGTTAGCAAGATCAAGCTGTTTTGGGGGCTAACAGCACTTTGTGATGGCTGTTTCTTTTGAGTGCGAGCAAAAACCAATATGTACACAGCGTATGAGAATATTGAAAATCAATTTCTAATAACACCAATGTAGAAAACTGTCAGCTATGGAACTCAAGGTAGCATATACAGGATGCTCATGTGGGCATTGCTCAGAGAACAGAAATGCCTTACATTTGGTAATGCTACTGCACATGTTCCTTCCCACTGTTCCCTTCGACCACAGAACAAATAGTTATTTCTGACGACTTATAAATATTGCACATATGTTTTCGTAAATGAGTGCGAGTTCTGTTGTAGGGTGCTACATTGGAGTCTCCTGGTTTCAAACTACAGCGTGTTCAGAATTGCCAGCTAATTTTGCCTTTAAACAAAATATCAACTGAACTTGGTGATTTCTGCTTTGGGGGGGAAATCCAATTAATTTGAAGGAAAGCAATAAGTCAATTAACATTTGTCAGTTGGCAGGGACTTGTGAGATAATATGCATATGTTCTACCAGGGAATCATTGGTGCAGGTTTGATGCAGGTTTTTAGTTTGGTTGTGTTGTGAATGCTGTCTGATTCTCACACATTTTTGTTAAGTAAATTCTAAAACATCAAAGATCCTGATCACAATATATCTAGCTTGGCCTTAGATTATCAGGTTTAGTGTAGTGGTGTGGGTGGGTGGGTGTGGGTGTGCTTTGTTGGATTTGGGCTGAAATCCTCTGTGCATTTGTCTGGGAGTAAGCACCACTGTACACAGTGGAACTGATTTCTTTTCAAAGGTATAAGGTTCATTGTTAAGCTGCATATATGCTTCCTTACTCAACTCTCTCTCTCTCTCTCTCTCTCTCTCTCTCTCTCTGTTTGTGTATGTGTGTGTGTGTGTGTGTGTGTCCGCACACGTAATATCCATAACTTGCTCTTGTCTCTTAACTTGAAGAGGTGATGATGGCAGATGGGCAGGGTATAAATAATAAATTATTATTATAATAAATTATTATTATTATTATTATTATTATTATTATTGGCTGAATTTTGCCCAGTGGCACCAGTCACATATGCAAGTATTTGCATATTTCCAAAATATAAATTTTGGGCATGTGTTAGGAGTGAAGGATTCTTGAGAAAATTTACAATTCATTAAATAAAAGCCACAATTCACTGTTGGGAGGAAATACCATTTTGATATATTTGTTTTCATTCCCTATTATGGTCACACGCACAAACCAAAGTAGCCTGCCCAAATACATGTGTGCCTGTAATGCTAAAATGAACAAATTAAAAGGTGTCATCATAGATTAAAATTGGCCCATACCAATTGCTCAACTAAAGTTGTAGCAGGTCAATTCATTCCTTAAGGCTTGCAGCCCATACTTTTTAAAAAAAATGTATAGAGAGAGATGCACGCACAAAGACATTTTGAAGCATGGACCTGCGATCCTTGTCATAGGGTGACCCATTTTATAAAATGTATTCCATTGTTTAGATAGGTCCTTTCATTTCGGTGGATCTACTCATATATATATAGATTATAGATATAGACATATAATATAGATTACTGTATTTTAATGCCCTGTTGAAAGCCGCCCAGAGTGGCTGGGGAAACCCAGCCAGATGGGCGGGGTATAAATAATAAATTATTATTATTATTATTATTATTATTATTATTATTATTATAGTCATGCCTATTATTTTCATAGGGTCTACTCTGCATAGATCTAACATCAAATTACACACTTTCTTCTTTCTTTTCCACCCAGCCAAAAGCACCTGAATTTGGGCTGCTGTGTGGCTATTTTAATATTAGCACCTCTAAATAGTAATAATGAATTTATTACTGCTCTTTGGGCATAGTGCCATGAAGAATCCTTCCAAGTCAGTAGACTTCAAGACTAATTTGCTCTGATTATCAGGGGGAATTACTTTGTCAGACTTTCTTGCTCACTTATGCAAGGACAGACTTGTTAGTTCCAACTCATTTACTTTATGTGGGATGAAAGGTGAATGCAACAAAAGTGGCCAAGGAAGCCTCAAGCTTTCTTTCTTTCTTTTTTTCTTTCTACATGAAGCACTAGATGTTAGTTGCACGTGCCGTCAGCAGGATAAAATGCCACAGCTATGCTCTTAAAAGATGTCAGATTGCTTACTCCATCAAGTAAGGCCATTCCTTCAGGCCCATCAAGGAAATGGATGGAGCCAAGTGTACGTTGAGCTTCCCAGTCAAAGGATGCGGCGGAAAAATCCCATCAGAAACCTGTCCTCCTTAACGGAGAGTTTTCTAATGCAATGAGACAGGGCGCACATTAGTAGATGGGGAAAGATGGTGACGATCCCATGAAGGATGATCTGTGCATGGTAATAGCTTTTCTGCATGCTCATCTTGCTGGGAAGGGAATAAGGATTGTTTGTCTCCGGCCCCCTTGGGCTGCAAGATTCATGCTTGCTCTGCTCTACAAAAAACAGCAGAATGCAGTGAGAGACTCCTGTCTTTGCAGCTACCAACCTTCACACTCTTTCAAGCAGGCAATGAATATGAATCAGGGGCTGGACGAAACCCAGTGCATCGCAACAAATGCACAAGTAAGGTGGGATGAATTGTTGAGCCCAACAATTAAGTATTTCTACATGCAGGGCAGGTTCCCAGTACTGTAGATACAAATGCTTCCCTCTCCAGGTGTGTCATCAAGCCCTTGCACCTCAGAAATTGAGACGTACCTGATCTGGGGTCCTGTGAGGGCTGACTGGGAAATAATAATTTAAAAATTCAAGGGCATTGCTGCTGAAATGCCACCTTTTCATTCCTTAGTCCACTCCTGCTGCTAGACCGTTGGTCAGTTCAGCAGGAAAACACAGGATTAAGGAGGACTGGAGATGGGGCAGAGGTTTTGCTGGCTGCTGTGGTCCCGTCAGCAGAAGTTGGCCCCATGTTTCCAAGTCTCTCTTTCCCATACAGCATCATAGAACATCAGAAATGAATTTACCTTGTTAGGCTGCAGGCACAGAGCCAAGGAAATGCTTCCGGGTGCCACTCTGCCTGTCTTACTGCCCTTATTAAGCCTTGCAGCAACTCTTAGCTGATATTTTCATATAGCCCCTTGATGACATGCCCTGTTATTTCAAACTGAAAAGAAAGCATCACAGTCCAAAACATCTGCAGAGCACCACATTGGCGGCAGTATCTGCCAGACCAGTCATGCTTCTGTGAATCATTTGCTTTGCGCCAGACTAAGATGTGTCCAGAGCATTAAGCATACTCAATATGGCAGGCTGGCTTGGATAGTGCTGGACCAGTTTCCATTATAAGAAGTAACACAGAGAACTGTTAACAGAACTTTTTGAATCCAATATGTATTGCTGTGGGTAGGCCACTTTCTAAGGGTACTTGATCCATACAATTCATTCCTTTACAGCTGATAGTGGTAAGCATTTATGACCTCAATATAGTGCCAAACTTCAGAATGATTTTCTGTTTTCTTTGCATGGGGTTTCTATCATTGCATTTTGGAAGGGCAGATCAACTAAATCAGAAGGTTTAGGAGTATTTTTTTTTTTTTTTTTTTTTTTTTTTTGCAGAAGCCAAAGAATCACGTGTCCCAAATCATTATGTAGGTGAAAGCTTTTATTTTATTTTACGAACCTTCAGATTTGGGGGTAGGGGATAGTTCACTATGGGACTGTGTTTCTTGAGATAGGAGATTAAGGTAAGGATGAGGTGCATGGTGTAGAAACCTTGTACCCATCGATACTATCCTTAATGGACAATAGCCAGATGGCAGTTCATCTTTCACAAATAGATGATTGAATAACGTTTCCTAATTGAGAAGAGAATGGAGATTCTCAGGTAAATCAGAAGACAGGTTTTTGTTTGTTCTGTAGCACACACACAAACACACAAACACGCACACACAAACACACTACTTCTCACTACCATTACAGTGCTCAAAACAAACCCAATCGCCATTATGAGGTGATTATGGTCTTGTTTCTCTCATCTGGGTTATATTCCTCATTAAAAACAAAAATTGAGCCAAAAAGTCATATTCAGGTAAGCAATATTATTACTGCATGTTCTTTCCCAAAATATCTTCTGTGCTTTTCCAGTTATAAATTTGTGTTAGGAGAGAAATAATGATTAAATTAAAGCCTTCCTCAAGCCTTCCTCGTGATAAAAAAAAATGTCAAGACTTTGGTTTGCATCCTTTGGGTGCAATCCTATGGTAACCTCATTTTCCAAGGTGTAAGCCCCATTAAATTCACTACGTCTGAGTAGACATGGTTCAGATTGTGCTGCAAGATGTTCCCTAATTTTAGGATCCAAGCCAAATGAAGTTTATGGAAAGAAACTTTCCTGTCTTCTCCCCACCTCAGCAGCCCCTTGTGTCCCTCGGACATGCCCCTTTTGGGAGGGGTTAGCTGGTGCTCCTGAACAATATGGGGTGGGGTGAAGAGCTCTAAAGTTAAAGGTACCCATGATCGTTAGGTCCAGTCATGGATGACTCTGGGGTTGCGGCGCTCATCTCGCTCTATAGGCCGAGGGAGCCGGCGTTTGTCCGCAGACTACTTCTGGATCATGTGGCCAGCATGACTAAGCCACTTCTGGTGAACCAGAGCAGTGCACGGAAACGCCGTTTACCTTCCCGCCGGAGCAGTACCTATTTATCTACTTGCTCTTGACGTGCTTTCGAACTGCTAGGTGGGCAAGAGCTGGGACCGAACAACGGGAGCTCACCCCGTCACAGGGATTCGAACCGCCGACCTTCTGATCGGCAAGCCCTAGGCTCTGTGGTTTAGACCACAATGCCACCCGCGTCCCAGAAGAGCTCTAGGGCATATATGCACATTTTTGTTTCTCTAGCAATCCCCCCCCCAACTACCATTAAAAATATGTTGGCATTTTGGCAACAATCTGTTCTTCATTGTAGCCTGATCCTAGGTTGCATTTTGTCATCACGATGGAGTGTGACAGAATGTTTGTGTTTGGGACAGTCAGAAGGTGACTTTATATTGATGTAAATTGGGAGGTGTCAGAGGAAGCAACCCCCAGGGCAGGTTGCCAGGAACAGATGAGACAAGGAAAAGTCCTTACCATCTGCTCTTTATTCAATATTCACAGAGAGAGGTTTGGGAATGCAGCCTCTCAGAATAATGGTGTCATCCTGAGTAAATCTCCACTCTACATTTCTCCTACTCCCTCATTCGCCGTCGTCATCACCTCCTCTATGGTTGTTGCTTAGGGCCATCTGTCTCTGAGCTCTTTGCTCTCCTACTTTTAAGCCTCACCAGGTTCTGGGAGATGGTGGGTCTGCAATGCTTTCTAGTGATAATGTGTTAGCCAGCTGCCCTGGCTCTGTCTCCTCCTCCTCTCCCATTATTTCCCAACTTTCCCCCTCATCTGCCTCTGAGCTGTGACCTCCCTCAAACCCCTGTTGTAATTCTGAACTGCCTTCTTCTTCTCTGGAAGGGTCAGGCTGAGGAGGTGGTCTTCACCATTCCTCCTCTGCCCAGTCCCTGACAGGAGGTGACTTTAAATTGATGTATTCCTGCATTGAAGTGGTTTGGGCTAGATGACCCTCAGAGTCCCTTCCAACTGTACAGTTTTATGCTTCTACGTATATGTGGATGGATTATTTAATTATCTACTGTACTGCTATCTATTTTACGGTATGGGATTCTGACTGCTGAGGAAATGGAAATATGCTTTCTCTCTTTTTCATCTGCATTAGTGCCTTTAATTTGCAAGAATAATTGCATAGTTTACATTCCAATTGTACATCTGTCATTGCTTTGATTTCATCTCTTTGCATCAGGTGGTGCAAAAATTAAACGTAGCCAAGTTCCTTTGAGAGTTATACATCTTGTGTGGGTTTTTGTTTTGTTTTGTTTTGTTCTCGTCTTGCTTTCTCTCTCTCTTTCACACAAACACACACACACACAAACGCACACGTCTTGTAAATTGTTTCAAAGCTTTTCCTGTTTATTGGATGTCATCTATTGTGTCACAGTCTTTTACTTTTAGATGTTTCAATTATGCAGGAACAAGGTACATTTGCTCTGCGCTTTTCGCAGGGACCTGGTTTCCATTTGCCACCTCAGCTTTGCATAACAGTCACCTATTTTTAACTTCAAAACACCCCGCACCCAGTGAATTGTTATAATGCAGCTCCTTTATTCTAGCCTTCCAGATTTTACTTAAGACACAAGATAATAGGGTGAGGTGTGTGTGTGTGTGTGTGTGTGTGTGTGTGTGTGTGTGTGTGAGAGAGAGAGAGAGAGAGAGAGAGAGAGAGAGAGAGAGAGAGAATTTTCTGGCCTTTGGAGATACCGGTACATTGGTGGGCAGCAGTATATTTTAAAATTTAATTATTTATGAGCTCTATTTTATTGGAGAAGTGTATCTATTTTCAGGAAATCTCCCATTGGCCTTTTATTTTATTTTTTAACTGGCATCCTGCAGCCAAAGATTTCACCTGATATTTTGAATCCATCACTGAAATCCGGTCCTTGCCATTTCTTGGGCATCTCTTCGCTCCTGTTCTGAATCACTTGCATCTGAGTTCCTGTCTTTTATCCACACAGCCCCTTCTGTTTCTAGGCTTTGGTTTGTTTGTTTTTCCCCTCCAGCTTCCCATGCTTCTGTAGCTTCTTGACTACCATCTCCTGCCTCCTTCATTGCTAACCATTATAATTATTATTTATCATAACCATTTTATTCCACCTTTCCTCCAAGGAATTCAAGGTGCTGTACATGGTTATCTGCCTCCCTATTTTATCCCAGAATGTTCAGCAGCGTCCCCAGAGGCAGTGGAGCTGGTTTACAATCTAAAGGAGATGGGGGTGGTGGTACCATTGAGAGCAGGGTCTAAAATTACATAACTACACCACCTGAATACATTTGTTATCCATTGTACAATCTGTTCCAGTTTGGGATATGAACACCCTACATACAGGAATGAAAATAGCAGAGGAGTGTGGTTTATAGATTTGATATCTAAAGAGTTCTTCCATGGAAGATGGAGCAAGCTTGTTTTTTCTTGCTCCAGAGAATAGGACGCAAACCAATGAATTCAAGTTACAAGAAAGAAGATTTTGAATAAACTTCAGGAAGAGCTTTCTGATTGTCAGAGCTGTTCAACAGTGGAACAGGCTCCCTCAGATGGTGGTGGACTTTCAAAGTGGTTGGATGGCCCTCTGTCATTGATGCTTTAGTTGAGATTGCAAGGGGTTGGACCAAATGACCATCAGAGTCCATTCCAACCCTACAATTCTACAATTCTCTGGAAATTATTATTATTATTTTGGTGGACACCCTCTCTGAAATAATACTTGATATATAAGGCTCCTCAGAACTTTATTTTGGGAAACTTTGGATAATAATTGGTTGTTCTGTGTGGTGCCATGAGCCCTGTTCATATTTTACAGATGCAGATGTGTGCTTCTGCTTTCATCCCAACATCATCTGACCTTTGGATATTCAGGGCAGAATCCTGGAAAGGGAACTCACACAAAGGTGGTGTTTCTTTTCGCAGACCTCTGCACTCAATGCACGAGGGATGGTGTTGGTGCTGGGGTAGAACTGCAACTTCAAGCAGGAAGTCAGAAGCATGCCCTCACTTCTTCTTCTGCACATGACTTACCCACCCTGGGGTACATGTGTGAATGGGGTTACAGTCCTTGGAAGCTGAACAGCTTGCGTGTCTAACATTTTGGCTCCTGAACGCCGCAAACCCGGAAGTGAGTGTTCTGGTTTGCAAATGTTTTTTGGAAGCAGAACATCCAACACGGCTTATTCAGCTTCCGATTGCATGCAGGAAGCTCCTGCAGCCAATCAGAAGCCACACCTTGGTTATCAAACATTTTGGAAGTAGAATGGACTTCTGGCACAGATTCTGTTCAGCTTCCAAGCTACAGCTGTATTGTTAAGTGTCACAAGTAGCAGATCAGTAATGACATCTCTTGAATTTGGTTAGGGATTTCTGGACATGGGTTTGTATCCACTGAAGACATGTAGAGTAGACCCATTGAAACGGATTAGTCAATACTTCTTTTTTCAATACTCTAAGACTAAGGGCTCATCCAGACTCCTGCTTGCCCTGTTGCTTCCCCCAGAGAAAATCCAATCTTCACTACTGAATCAGAGCAAACTTCAATGGAGTTTTCTGCCGGTTGATGTTTGCTCGGATTCATCGCTAAAGGCCGTGTTTTCCTGGGGAAAGTGGTGTGGCAAATAGAAAGCTGCCTGGGCCCATGTCTAGAAAGCAAGAGAGAAACAAGAAAGTGTTTGAACCCATGCTTTCGAAGCACAGGACAAGCAGAAGTGTGGACAAGCCATTAGTCTTATGCAATACAAAGTCACTAATCAATAAGGTCATTCTAATTTCTCATTTATGTGAGCCAGTTTTCCTCTAAAATTTTGTTCCAATATTTGCTTGTATTTGGTTCAGCCTCTCCTAGCCTGACCTCTTATTTTCCTGAAGACATTGAACGAGCATTATTTTTTCATGATGGTTTCAACAGGGTTTAATATAAATTATCTATAAAAAATTCAGGAAGGGTCATTTCAAGTTTTGCCAGTTCCTGATGATTTACAGACATTTGACCATTCATGCTGGCTGGCGATATTTATCTGCTGCCCTTAAACCGCAGTTTGAATGTCATGCACAAACTGTAGTTTTAACAAACCAAGAAGTATTCTCTGAGGCCAAGCATGTGGGAGAGAAGGGAGGGGAGAGAATCAAATGCTCAAATTCATTGCTCGTTCCTCGTCCAGGAACATAACATCTAAACCATGGCAGTGCCTGTGATGGAAGTACTTTGAATTGAGCTACAAAGCAAAACGATAAGGATCCCTTTTGGTATAAATGAACTCATAGTGTTTGTACAAATGCACACGTATCACAAGAGCATTTTTTGGCTCCTTGTCATTTGATGCTAATAATCTTCATCATATGCCACCGAATGGTCTCCATTCCACACCACCCTGTAATGCAATGTTATAACCTTTCTATTTTTAAAACTCTATTCCAGCAGTTCATATTACGGGCTTCAATTTTGTATTCTGCCTCCTCCGTCTACTTTATGCTATACTGTTGCTGTGCTTGTTTTGATTTACTTGCTCTGGGTTATGACCCTTTTCATTAGAGCTGACTGCTTAATTAAGTTTCCAATTGTTTTTGCCGTGTCTCTACTGCCCTAGCTCTCCAAATGAAATAACAAAAGTGCAGCTATCATACTCTGGTAGTTGTCTTATCAATTATATTTTCCTCTTACCATTTGTTTCACTCTCTTTTTTTCATTAGCTGTGCACTTTACAAGATGTTAATTTTCAGACTCTTTGGAGATGCTAGACATTAATTCACATTGATCACGCAGGGTTCTGTTTATATGGGAGCAGCAACCAACCTCAAATCTCTCCACAGGCACTCTTAGCTAGGGACCGGTAAATCTGTCAATTTCGGTGTCTCATTTTTCCAGTTTTAAATTTATTCTGCTGAATTTCCTCATCTATTTGCAGTTCATAAAAATAGTCCTCATGAAAATGTAACAGCATTTAGTGCAGGTTTTCTCTAATGTGTACACTTTTGCAATGCAATTTCCCCTAAAACAATGGATTTATCTGTGCTATTGTTAGTAATGAATGCATTTTTATTAACATTCTACCCCGGTATATGCATTTCTTTTTCCATATTACTTGACTGGATAACTGTATTGCAAAATTCAGCTACGCACAAATTTCAATGGATAACTACTTTTCAGTTCTCATATTGTTTTGGAGACTTAGGTAGGTGGGCACTTAAATGCAAACCAAATCAAATTTCTAGCTCATCCCTACTCTGAGCCGTCCCAAGTGATTTTGCTACCAAAGCAAAACGTAATTTTGCAGCCCACCAACCTTGTACATATGTAAATCCAGCCACTTGCGTGGAATGAGGAAAAAGAGGCTGCAGTCGGGGTGCAGTGACAGATTATTTGCTCCAAACACCATATTGTCTCGATTCTCTGAAGCAGGTTCATCATAAAGCATGGACAGGAAGCCTGCTACCTTCTAGAAGTTGTTGGACTACAACTCTCATTGTCCTGACCATTTTCCATGATCATTGAAGGCCAATGGCATCTGGAGTTCAGCATCGTTCCTCACCTAGATTTTTTCCCCCTGATTAAACTGGAGCCTCTGAAATTCTACTGTCCCAAGCAGCCACCTGACTTGAATTGAACTGGGCCAGTACCAAGTGGAATGACCCAGCATTTTCCTTATTAAATTCTTGACTCCTCATGACTTGTCAGTCCAAACCTGATTAGATTGAAGGATCTCTTGGCAGAAAGCATGCCATTTCGGAGCTCTCTTCTGTGCTTACCCCACAGTCGATGATATATAAGGTTAAACAGAAGTCATAGTATAGAAGAACCTTTAACAGATAAAGTCAGGTTTCAAATTGCTACCTGCCAATCGTGAGGTTAAACCTACACTGGGTCAACTGCTTATCCCACTGTTTTCCCTGTAACTGACTATAGAGCAAGAAGACGGAAAATACCTGTATCTCATAATGTGTCACCAATAGAATAGCAATTAAATTAAGGAGAAAAGGTGTTGGAGAACCTTTCTGAAATACAGTATACATGTTGTAATTTATAAATAGATCAATCGCTAATCTACCATTTGCTATTTAACCAAAACAAAACAACAACTGAAAGCCTAGGCTCTAGGAACCCCATTATACCAAATGAGCCATCTCTAATGGGATTTTTGTATTTACATTATTGCAAAGAAAAGAGCTGATGTTTCAGAACTTGACTTCACAGTTACAGGCAAAAATAAGTGTCTCTCTCTCTCTTTATAGGTATGAGCATGCCTGATTTTGTAGCTGCAGAATTTTGTAAAAGCTTAGAGCTACAGTGTTTCAAACTAGGGTTCTATGAAATCTGGGGAAATTTCTTAGTCTCATCAAAATGCCTTTGAATTCCTTGTATGTTTTGCATGAGATGAGTTCCCCAAAATTCAAAAAGGCAAAAACCTGTGAAGCCTTGACATGTTACTGAGAGATGATAGATAGATGATAGATAGATGATAGATAGATAGATAGATAGATAGATAGATAGATGATAGATTAGATGATAGATAGATAGATAGATAGATAGATAGATAGATAGATGATAGATTAGATCAGTGTTTCTCAACTTCCTCGGGGCAACGGCACAGCTGCCCCACGAAAAAAATCTCGCGGCACACCACGACCCGGGGGGCGGGGTGTCCGCGCGCCCTGGCGGGAGGGAGGGGCGAAAACGGAGCGGGAGATCGGCGGGCCAGGCGCCCGCCCCCCCTCCCGCGCCCAGCCCCCCGGCAGCACCTCCACCCGGCCCCGAGCATGCCCGGGACGACGACGGGCGGGTCGGAGCCCGCTCACCCGCCGCGCAGGATAGCTGCTGCTGCTGCTGCTTCTACGGCCGCCTCACTGACCTCCCGCCCGTCCCCGACCGCGACCGGGGCGGCAGAGGCAGCGGGCGAAGCGCCCGGCAGCCCTGGCGAAGGCGGCGGTCGGCGAGCGGGAAGCGCAGCCGAGGCGACGCCAGCCGCCCGGACCGCCCCGGAAGCGGAAGGGCGGCACAGCAGCCGGTGTCTTCCCCTTCCCGCGGCACAGCAGCCGGTGTCTTGCGGCACACTCCTGTGCCGCGGAACACCGGTTGAAGAACGCTGGATTAGATGATAGATATAGATGATAGATAGATGATAGATAGATAGATAGATATAGATATAGATGATAGTCATAAAATCATTGTCTACTCTTGACATTCCTCAGACATTTAATCTCAGTATGAACCCCTAAATTCACCTCCAATTTAAAATTTTGGAACCATTTCTATTACTTTGCACATCACTTTTGGTTACACTCTCAGATGTTCTGGTTGACAACTGAACTTTTCTAACACTGTCCTTTCATCTGAAATTAAATTTGTTGGAGCAAAAACAGACTACATAACGGACATAATGGACCTTGGCATGGGTGCAGTGGTGGAGGAAGGTGCGGGCGGCGGGCTGCCCCAGGTGCCATCTCTGAGGGGGCAAAAAGAAGGCACCCCACGGGGGACTCGCCCTGTCAACCCTGGGCACGGCGGCGTGAGCCGCCGCCATCGCGCTGCCGCAGCCACATGCGGTATGTAGTGGCGCACACACATGCGTGCCTGGCGGTTTGCCCCGCCCCCAACATCCCGCACCGGGTGGTGGTTCTCCTTCCTTCGCCCCTGCATGGGTGTTGAAGGTTGACAGATATTTTAAGGTACACAGTGTTATGACAGTATATGGGACATCAGCTCTTTCTAGCTGCAGCTTCAGATTCCAGCACGTAATCTATGCTGAAATGTTAGTAACCAAGCCAATAACTATATTTTAGGCCCCATTTTAAAGGCACTGCTGTGAGGTGATGATAACAACCACAACCACAGCTGCAAAAGCCTTGTCCACATGCAAGAGCATATGTTTGTGCATGCGGGGGAAATCTGTTGCATACAAAGAGCACATTTGTGCAAGAAATTCTCTACCCGGCCAATGCAGGCACCCAGTAGCACACGCAGACTTTGGAGCTGTGCCCAAATCACTCATTACCCTTGACCCACGCTGAATTAGGTCAGTCAACAAATTAGGTCAGGCATTTTAATGTATTCTGGTGTTCAGGACTCATTTTGGAATGCAGGCTGAAAGCAGTAGTGTTACAATGCCTCAAAATAAAATAAAATAGATGCGTAATATCTCTGTGGTTGCTTATGACTGCAGGTTCCATTTATAATTGTTTTGCAGTGAGGTGCTTGGAAACAATTTATTTTATTTTATATTTTTCATAGCTGGTCTGTAAGTGGCATTCCTTTTGGTTTACTTCCCATCCCCTTCATGTATTGTCTGTAAGAACTCAGGGTCATCCTGTTAACTATTTCCTCAAGCCTGCCAATGACCCTTCAATCAGAAATGGAGGGAATTTTTCATCTGACGGCACCAAGTCATACAGTGAGATTTGCTTGACCCAGGCATGGGAAATTCACCATGGACGTGCCAGTCCCCGTAGCAAATATAAGTTCCAGACCAGCTCTCAGCTGTCCTTCTGGCAGTTGAAATCTTGTACAGTAGAGGTTAATTGCGTGTCGAGGTCACCAAACCACCCCTCAAATAATTCACACATCAGACAGAATTTTAGTTTTGGTTTTTGGCATGATTTTGGCCACAACTTTATTAAAATACAAATAATGTGAGTGGTTGCTTAGGCATTGGTTAAGACTATCTGTCCCACTGGGGACAGAACTGACGACTGTCAGTAAGGGGAAAACACTCTGGAGAGATAAAGGGAGCCAGATGATCTGACTCTCCCCTCTCCCCACAGGCTCCCAGGGCTCTTGCAAGGCCCTAGCCCCCGATCGGGGGTTCGGACAAAAGCATACCGAGCCCCTGGATTCCTTTAACGGAATTCCCCATACACCAGCATCAATTGGAGGGGCAGACACAGTCAATCATAACCCCTCCTCCAACCAACATAATAACCAATGCCTAACCGCCAACCTTACAAGTTGTGACTATTTGCTATGCAGTAGGCGAAACCAGATGGCACCAGCCAATCAGCCAAATGGAAAATTCCTACTAGGCCCCTGCCCCAACAGCAGGCGACCCCATGACAGGCAAAGCAAGGTCAACGCAGAGGCCTAATATATAGGGAGGGAGGGAGGGAGGGTGATCCGAAGCACGCAGCCAAGAGGGGGATCACGTTGCATACCCACCAATATATATACGCTGGGCTGTCCATCAACAAATTGCAACATACAAATCTCCCCAACAACACCCTGGGTCCAATCACAGCAGTGGCCATCTATACGATCCCACCCAGCGCCAGAGGGGTGACTTGCTGGCCCCCACCGCAACACGTGCTCTCCATGAAGGAGAACATGCTATTCCTTACAGCAAAAGCAGGCTGAATTGGGGCCCTGGTATGAGTAACAAGGTTTCTTGGGATGCCTGGGCAGAGGCCATTTGCTCTAATGCCTCCCTCCAGAGAGGGCCTGCACTGCAATAATGACCTGTGGTACACTTGACAAAATTGAGTGGCTACCACTGGCCTGCAGTGACTCAGAAATGAAAACAGGCCCTTCTTTCCTGTGTCCCTAACCTACTAGAGCTTTTTTTATTTATTTAAAAAATGTAGTTGTCATGTTATGAGCTGCACTGCCGATGAAAATCAATAAAAGCAATTTCCATCTACATTTATGATCTCCTCCTCACTGGGTTCCCCCTTATCATTTTTCTGGAGCTATTTTATCAAAATGTCACTGAGCCTGAACAGAATGTTAGTTTTTGTTGTTGATTTCTTTGTTTCCCGTACAAATGCAGGGCAAATCAAGTGTTCTTTGTTCAGTTTTAACACAAATAAGTTTAGCAGGATGGTTTCAGTATGTGGTGGATAGAATGGGATATTCTGTGATCCCCCCCCCCCTTGTTTTCATCAGCAGGGCTTTCCCTTCCCAGGCCCAAATCATAGCTTGCTGAGCTCTAAGGTCAAAGGGGCCAGATACAAACCATGAAAAGCCAGGGGAAAATGCTTTAAATTCTGTTTTGGATTCTCTGCAGAGAATATGTGGAGAGCATTTGTAGCTAAAATTCACAGACGATACGTGCATTTGAGGGGAAAAAACAATGATTGACTTCAATATTTGATATCTGCCTGGTGATTTCCTGCCCCAGTGTTTTATATTAGTATTTGACAGTGTTGATTGCTCACATGCAATATAAGATATCACAGTTGTTGTTTTGGCATTTTACCTTTACGGAACAGTTTTATATTTGCCAGGGTAGTTCTGCATATCTTGCATCTAACCTGTGTCCTCAGGCTAGATAGCCAGTATCATTACCCACTTTGAAGAAATATTCAAGTACCAGCCTAGATGGGGAGTGGGAAGGCACCATTGTATCCTTTTTTAAAGGCAGCAAGATGATGAATATTAATGGCTAAATTATCACCCAAGTGTTCCTTTGCGTGTTCAGACCCAGAAACCTCCCCCCTAAATAAACTCACACTTGACTCAAATTTTAGTTTGGTTTTTGGCAGAATTTAGGCAACAGCTTTATTGAGTGGTTGTATAGGCTCTGGTTCGACTAGCTCCCTGCCATGCAGGTAGCGCTGACCCAGGGTTCCAGCATAGGTCAGCCAAGGGTGAACACCTGGATAAGCGGAAAGCCGGGAACAGACTATCTCCGCTACCCAAATGTCCCCCCGGACTCAGGCACGGGCACAACCCCCTCTCAGGGGTTGACCAAACCATCGAGTCCCTGGATTCCTTTAACAGAAAACCCTTCACATAGGGATGGCGAGAGCGTTCTCCCATCCCTATCACCTGAACCAGTGCCTATCCACAACCTTACAAGTGGTGACGATTTGCTATGCGGCAGGCGAAACCCAAATGGTAACAGCCAATCAGCCAAGTGGGGAAAACTCCTGCCGTGCCCCTGTCCCAACAACAGACGACACACGACAACATAGCAAGGTCAAGCGCAAAAGCCCTAAAAGTAGGGAGAGGTGGGTGGGTGTTCCGAATGCATGCGCTGAAAGAGGAAGCTCTGGGTCACGTGTATGGGTATAAATAGGTCCCTCGATCCGTTTGGACTGCGCCCCATTGGCCTGATTGAACCCAGCATTGAGGGACCTTCCAACTGGGTGTTGTGGCTGACCAATCAGACCCACCCACAACACAGGGTGTCGGTTACCAAGTCTCACCGCAACACGTGCTCTCTTTGAGGGAGGACCCGATTTATTTGAAGAACCCCTCATAAGCTAGCCAGAAGATAGTTTTCAAACCAATGTTTGACAATGGCTGGCATACACAGTATTTTAGGTAGTATTGGATAGTTGGCATGATATTCAAAATGTACCATTATAAAGTACAGCAAGCCTGCAACTTAAATGCATTTAACTTGTGCACATTCAGCTTTATGCGCACGGCAAAACTGTATGCTACTGTGAGAAATGCCTATGCTTTTGAATGGAGAACATGATGCACGATTAAGTATATTACAGATAATATGTACACATTGCATAGCAATTATTAAAAAATGCATTGTGAAAGTCACATGGCTGTTTCTGCAGATAGGTTTCCTGTTCACTGGCTGCCAATGTGAAGGAATGTGGAAATACCAGGTGAAATTAATCTACCAGTGTGAAACAAAGCCTTTGAGCACAGGGAAAATAAACTCCTGGAACACAGAAGTATTCTTTCCTCCACAGTAGTAAAGATCATTTCCTGATCCTCCGCTATTCATCATACAGCTTTCAGTATCCAACAATGAAATCTGTTTTCCTGCTGATTGCTTCCTCCATTCTTTTAATGTTCTTTTAATGTGTAGGCTGATGCAGCATTTTGAGTTTGAGAAACACAGACACATAAAAGATTCTTCCTATTGCCGCCGCCATCTACCCAGAAAAATTTGTATCATTTCATGTTAATCCAAGGCAAGGTTGGGAGAGCTAGGCCATCTCAAGTTAGATTTGATCTCAAAAGAGTCACGTTTAAATTCCTTTCTGTGTTTGAGATTTATTTGGCAGCCAACCCAAAAAGTTAATCTGTGCTCGTCTTCATGAAGCCAACATTGTTGTCATGATACAATTACATCTTGACTTTGTGGCCTGCAGGTACACGGTGTGTCATTGACCCACACAATTCTTGTGCTGACGTAGCTCACTATTTATTTCCTCTTCACTTTTTGGCAGTATAGATCCATGTGATAACATTCGAAGATATAACCTAGCACTGTGCCTTGTCAAATTTCCTGCAACTTGCTTTATTCACTGTAAAGAAAACACACGCCATTTCAAAAATACTTGCCATATTTGATCTTTGTACTGAAAAATGCCTTTTCCAGGGCGAGTGAGGAAGAACCTCACAGTATAAAACAGTACCCCTTTATTTATTTCTTTGAAAAGCTTTTTTGTTAAAGTATTGACAGTGCTTTATTCAGTGCAATAGTTGCCATAATGCACAAGGCTTTTCACTCTCCACTGACATAACATGCCCTTTCTCCATGCGGCGTCAGTAGAGGCCGACAAACCAAATGCATTGTGGGAAACGCTGCAATGAATTATGTCCCAAACATATTGGAATGCAATGCTGATTTTCTATAATGGGTGCTCTGATTCGTCACAGTTTTCTCACAAATTGGGTCTTTTCCCTGTGTTAAAAATAAAATAAAATCAAACATAACAGATGTTTGGTGCAACACAAAGCTGTGTCTAGTTCTGAGTGGGCTCATATACTTTGTGAACCCAATATTCCCATGCTGCTTTTATTGGCTGTTTTGAATCAAAGTTCCCACCTGGTTTAATGATAGGCGCAACTGAATATTCTGCAGGATCCCTCTATTCCCATTCAGAAGCTGGAATGCTTGTGAAGAAAGCTATGCTTTGCCGATGGATGAAGCTATGTATAAATTGTGACTAAGGGAACATACAGCACAGGCAGCAGTATTTGTACAAGAAAAGGAAGCAGGTGTGCCCCAAGAAGGGGGTATCTTTTCTTTGCAGTGTTTCAAATGGGGAGAATAATGGGAACTGTAGTCCACAACATTCAGAGGCTACCGTGTTGCCTATTCTTCGTGTAAATAATATGTGCATGGTATAGTATCTGTGGTTGTGCATTAAAATATGTGATATTTTAATGTATTTTTTATTTTTGTTGGAAGCCACCCAGAGTGGCTGGGGAGACCCAGCCAGATGGGCGGGGTACAAATAATAAATTATTATTATTATTATTATTATTATTATTATTATTATTATTATTATTATTTGCATCTTACTCCCCATACAGAGGTAGCAGCAGCAACATTGGTCTACAGTTTGGTTAAGAATCACATCTGCAGGTGGGATAATTTTGCAAGAGTTTGCAAAACTGCTATGCATTTTCCCCGTCCCCCTGTTTGTTTGGGTTTTTTTCTTCTTCTTGTTTTGTAGCTCCAGTTATATATGCAACCACTTGTAAACAACTCTATAAATATATGAACAATAACAACAACAACAACTGACCCTGTGTTCTGTTTGGGGCATGACCCTAATCTCCCTGCCCCAATGCATTTTTGGCTGAATGTATCCTTTACAAGGGCAAACATTCTCTGCCCACGATCTATTCAGACTCTGGTTCCCAATATTGTTGAGCATTCATTTTAGCTAGCAGGATGAATTATTGATTAGCTGCACCAACAAAATCACTCTGTAATGTAACATTTGAGACATTTTCATTTAAATAGAGTTGCCTTAAATATTTAGACAGGCACCTGACGATGAATGCTTTTTTCAAACAATTATGGAATGTTCATAGTGCTCATTGATTCACCAAGATCCAATATTCACAAAGCCTTTCTCTTTAAATTACAAGTCACTGCAGATGTTCTGCTCCATTAGCGGGAGGGAATTGTTTGAGGTTCCCGGTGATGTTTTCAAGGACGTTCTGTGTGCTCTGTAATGCTCAAAGTTATACGGATGTAGCACCTGGGATTGAGGTTTTAAGATGTGTACATAGTTGGGAATTAAATTGTCGTCTAAATGAGCCGGCTACATTGGCTGGTACCTTCAGAGAAAAGGAGAGAGAGAGGGAAAACCTGCCTCATGGTTTTGCCTGTCAAAGACGGATATTTAGGGAAATGGCATAAAGGAGGCGGGCCTGCATCAAGTGATTCATACAGTGGTGTGATTCTGCTGTTTAAGTTATTGAATGCTGTAATAGAGAAATAGTGTAGCACAGCAGAGATTGAATGAAGTGGCATAAGGCCAGAGCAGGGAATTGTTGGGAGGGAGTCATGCTTGTCCTCTGTAACTAAATACTTACGGGCTTATACAAGCCTTGAATCCACCCTTTAGAGCAGGGGTGGTGAACCTGGGTGCTTCAGAACCCCATTTTACCACAAATCCCACCTTCCGTGACAACTAGCCATGCTGGCTGAAGCTGATAGTGTAGCGTGGAACTTGAGAACCTTAGTTCTTAAAAATTATCAAACAGAGGAATAGGAGAAATTGAAAGTTAGTTTTTTATTGCTGGCAGCAATAAGGTCCAGTCAGTAACTTCCAAAAATCTGGACCCCGAATCACTGGTGCCCAGAGATTTTATAGATCTCTTCAGATATTACATTTTCATATATTACATCAATATTAAGCCAATAAGCATGAAACAACACCCCAGAATCCCTCCCTTGTCTTTGTCCTAGTGGAAGGATTCACTTCTGCTTTCTTGTAATGACTTTTGTTCCCTCTTAAACTTTACCCCAATTACTCAGTTCAAAAGTACCTTTGGCCCAGATATCTCAAGTACCCGGCACCCAGTCATCCTGTGTGGAAAGCACCCAACTTTGATATCCTGTTTACGACTATCTTGTGACTATGAGACATTATGACCATGATGGACGTCTTTCCTTCCAGACTGAAAACATAGCTAAATATATACATGTTCTGCTAATGCAGCAATAAGGCACAGTGAGACACAGCATCTTGATTTCTTAAACAAAGCTCTTATTTTAAGGCATAGAGAGTTAGTTTCAGTAATAAGGCATAAAAGTATGGTGTACAGGTACAATAATATGCTTTCTTCAGGTAGCATTGCCACAATAGGAGTTGAACAACATTTATTTCTTTGCTGTATTTCTGCACCCTCCTTTATCCATCAGAATTCTTGGGTGGCTTGCATTATTCACATTTAAGCAAGAACTTTTGGAGAGGCAATGGTTCCCCACCCCTGCATGAAAGCTAATGCCATAGGCTCACTGTCACCCTTGGGCTCCCCTGGGTCCTAGATTTCTTTCTCATCCCCAGACTTTGGACAGTGATCACTATTTCCCAGACTAGTAAAGGTGAAGGAACCCTAGACGGTTAAGTCCAGTCAAAGGTGACTATGGGGTTGCAGAGCTCATCTCGCTTTCAGGCCGAGGGAGCCAGCGTTTGTCCACAGACAGCTTTCCGGGTCATGTGGCCAGCATGACTACACAGCTTCTGGCACAATGGAACACCGTGATGGAAACCAGAGCGCACGGAAACACTGTTTACCTTCCCGCCACAGTGGTACCGCTTTATCTACTTGCACTGGCATGCTTTCGAACTGCTAGGTTGGCAGGATCTGGGACAGAGCAATGGGAGCTCACTCCGTCACAGGGATTTGAACCGCCGACCTTCCAATTGGCAAGTCCAAGAGGCTCCTTGGTTTAGACCACAGTGCCACCTGCGTCCACCTTCCAGACTAGTAGCCATTTGTCAGCTGCCCCTCCAGGAAAACAGCTCACTAGAAACACCTACAACAACACTGTTAATGGCCTTGAAGTGAATATGACTTAAATTAGAAGCGTTCAATTATTTGTAAAAGGAATTCAAATGGATGCTAAGACTCTGGGCCGAAGCACACTTTCTAGTAGTCCAGTAGAACGAATACAATTCTTGCGAACTGTTCAACACGAGTCAGAGGTTATGTAATATTTAACGGAATGTGACATATTTTAAATGCAGCAAGTTTCAAATAGTACAGCTGACTTTCATCTTTGAAGCAGAGAGTTTCTTCTATCAAATCATGAGCAGCACATTATTTCCCTCTTTGCCCCGAAATATTTGCAGAGGCAAATTGATGAATGGATTGTGACATGAGTAAGGTAATTCAGAGCCTATTCACAGGTGGGAAGATACTGGCGATGGTTTGCATTAATTCATGTGAAATGGCCCAGTCACCAAGTCCTACCCTTGGTCCTTTTAGCCAGTCCTGGCAGTGACTTTCTGTTATAGCCTCTGGCAGAGGTCTTTGCACCCCTGCGCCCAGAGATCCTTCACTCCATAGTGGCAAACACAAGCAGCTTGGATACTAAATTCCTTATCCAACAGCACTTTTAGATTTTTGCTGAATTTGACAGCAAGCCATCAATTTCACTTATCTATTATGAAGCAGCTTGACTAAGACAATCAAAAGGGTTTATGCAATCAGACTTCTGCATTGCTTGGACTTGGGATACTATGAGCGAGGTTTTTTTTTTTTTAATTCTTAAAATCCCTATAAATGAGGGCAGGGGGCAGGGGGTAGGACAGGGGGCTTTCAAAGCATAGCACAATAGGGGCTTATAACGCCCATCCCTGACAGATGCAAGATACCACCAATGACAAAAGCTGGTGCAATGGCAGTAACTCATAAGTCCCTTTGCTCTTTGAAGTGTCAGTAATTTATGTTGAGTAGGGTAGCAATGTCAGAGGGTAATTGACAGCCTCAGGGCCTTATGGTTGACATCACGGCTTCAAGTAAAAGTAGCAAGGTCTTTGGACCTTACACATCTGAGTATTGTGAATAGTCTGTGGCCCTTCAGATGTTCAGCCCCAGCCATCATGACCATTGGTCAGGGTTGATGAGAGTTGTAGTCCAACAACATCTAGAGGCCCATCAGTTAGCCACACCTGTATCAGAGCCATTGAAAAACAGCCCACTGCAAGTGTTTGTAAGTATATCTATCACATTCAGCCTGGAAAATGTTGGCCAATTCATTGGGTTATGTGGCATTAAAGAATATGCTCAGCTTCCAAATATTCTATTTATTTCGGTTGTCACACAATGTAGTTCACTGAAGGTTGGAACTAGCCCAATCTTGTTTTCATTTTTTTCCATTTTTTTTCCATTACACTTTCTTGGTTCTAAGCCGTTTCGTTTTTTAATCTTATGCTGACGGGGGGAAAGGCAATTGCCTTTGTTTGTGTTTCTGAATTGAAGAGTGTTCCAATACTAGGTATCAAAGGATACTTATTGTATTAATCTTTTTCAATTCCACAAAGAATACATTTATTTTCTTTTTCTCCCGAGAACACAATCATTCCTCTGAATGCTGAATGTACTGAAGGCAGCAGCTTATTCTTCTGATGGTGGCACATATAAATAAAGAGCTGCTTTTATGAACCCAGCCCAACGCCATGATTCATTTAAACTGGCAACCATAATCTTTCTTTTGTAAATCTCAGACATTATTGTCTTAAACAGTTTACACGAAGGAATGTGTAGTACATGGGGCTAACTGCACATTAACACTCACACAGCAAACAGATTTAAGAGCCCTAGTGCTGTTTGATGTTTGGTGTTTTTGTTTTTGTTTTTTAAAAAAAACCTAAGTTGGCTGGTGGGGAAGGTGGGGGTCTATTCAGAAGAAGGGAAGAACACTAAAACCTTGTCCTGCCTACCATTTTTCTACTCCACATTGGGCCCCCATGCCCTTCTCCCCTATCAAAAACATACTTCTTTTTCAATATGGGATAGGAAATTAACAGATAGGGAATGGCTTCAGTGACACCTATGTCCGACTTGTGTCTTGACTGTAAGAAGATTTTTTTTCTGAAGCAACTTTTTCATTAAAAAAACAAAAACAAAACAGTAAGTACATCTGTGGGGCTCACGAAATAACATGCACATTTCAATAGATATTTTGTGACTAAAATATGCATTTAAACATATTTTTCTACATAAATCAATCACAGATGAATCTAGAAATGGGATGGAATGGATCTTTGAGGGAAACTGGCATGGAGCAGAAATCCAGTGATGCATCTAGCCATACTCGGGGAATATTACTAGGGTGTCCAATTGATGTGACAAAACTCTTTATAGCATCTGCTACTTCGGAAGTACATTGTTGCATGCTTCTCATTTCCTGCATAAAGAGATAGGAACAGCTACAGTGGACGCTCGGGTTACGGACGTAATCTGTGACGGAGGCACGTCCGCAACCCGCAGCGTTCGTATCCTTCAGCGCTGCATCTGCACACACGTGTGACGCAATTTGGAGCTTCTGCGCATGCGCGAGCGCCGAAACCCGGATGTAACCCATTCCGGTACTTTTGGGTTCGGCGTGGAGCGCAACCCGAAAAAATGTAACCCGCAGCTGCCGTACCATGAGGTATAACTGTACTTTAAAATGAGTCAGACCTTTGGTTCCTCAAGTCTTTATTGCTATCTATTCTGACCAGAGGCGGGCCTCTTAAGTCTTAGGCCAAACTCTTTCCCGCCTTCCTATCTGAGTGTTTTTTTAAATACAGATGCCAGGAACCTTCTGCATGAGAAGCTTGCTCAAACTCAGGATGAAGGAACGTTTGACAAACCCTCACTATGACCAATTCCTGCCCGGAAACCTATGTCCTGACTGTGGAAGAACATGTGGATCCAGTATTGGCCTCCACAAGAACAGTGGTCAGGGATGATGGGAATTGTAGTCCCAAAACAGCTGGAGGGCCAAGTTTGGCCATGTTCATAAATGTCAGTACAACCTGACCAGGTGAAATGGCCAGCTTCACAGGGTTGTCATGGGGGGGGATAGATGAAGGTGGTCATAACTGGGGCCTAAATTGTGCAGCAAGGCTTTTCAATGTGTTGTCCCTCACAGGAGGTGGGGGCATTATGGCTCTACTTCCAGGAAGTACCAAAATGTCTCGGGGCTGCTTGGAACTTCTTTGGGTCACCCCAGTTTCTCCTTTTCCATCGCATGTCCTGTATTCCAGCGACGCCAAAGAGAGATTAATCCATCGTGACTCTTTGAATTTGCTACTAATCTTCCTTTCTCCCTTCATTTATATTCATGTTTTCCCAGGCACTGTGTTTACTCTTTCGTACCTTCAGGTTTCTCCAACAATTATACATGACACCAATGTAATTCTCTCCTAAAAACTATTTTATCAACATCTATTAATTTCAGTCTGGCTCTTTGTTCCCCTCCGATCCCAGCTGAAAGTGGGGGGCGGGGGTGGGGTAGAGATTTGCACATCTTGGCCAATGTATAATGCAGTGGGCATATAGTGATGCTGACAACTGTTTGTACAGAGCACCCGTGTGTTTGATTGCTCTGTTGTCTCTTCAATCACACAAGTCCGTGCTGTTTATTTCTGTGATGATCTCTGTATCCTCGCATTTCTGTGTCACCCATCTTCATTTCCTTCTGTTGTTCGGTGTTCTGTTTATCAAAGTGAGTCACTGTCCCCTCTTGCTAAGTTAACCGTTGCTCTCAGGCAGGGTGTTTTTTTTATTATTATTTATTTTTTTAATTAAAAGAAACGTTTAAAAAAGCTCTGGTAATTGCCTGTGTACTATTGTCAACTCTGCATACTAATTAACTCCAACATAGACGGAAGAAGTACCAAAGGTGAAAAATCAAATACTCAGTGTGCCAGACAGATTTGAAAAAATAAATAAATTAAAAATCAACAGCAGTGAGAGCCTTTCTTGAACATGCTTTCAAGTGGTTTGAAGAGTATTTTCTCCTACTGTCCATATTTATCTGAAATGGAACATATCTCATAATACCTAGACAATCTCTTTCCTCCATTTTTTTTTTTTTTTGGCTCTGTTATGTGCCTCTGTGCACCAGCAGAGTTTCATTCATCTACTCCTGAGCCTTTAAAACATGTAACGCTTTCTTTGGTTTTCTTTTAAAAAAAATGAGAAAAGTGTCATGAATGATAGTAATAATAATAATAATAATAATAATAATAATAATAATAATAATTTATTTATAGCCAGCTCCCAACAGAATATTAAAAATAGAATCAAACATTAAAAACTTCCCTAAACAGGGCTGCCTTCAGGTGTTTTCTAAATGTCATGTAGTTGTTGATCCCTTTGACCTCTGCTGGCAGGGCGTTCCACAGGGCGGGCGCCACTACCGAGAAGGCCCTCTGCCTGGTTCCCTGTAGCTTTGCTTCTCGCAGTGAGGGAACCGCCAGAAGGCCCTCGGCGCTGGATCTCAGTGTCCGGGCTGAACGATGGGGGTGGAGATGCTCCTTCAGGTATACTGGTCCAAGGCCATTTAGGGCTTTAAAGGTCAGCACCAACAGTTTGAAATGTGCCCGGAAGCGTACTGGGAGCCAATGATGTCATGGACAGCAAGAAAAAGAGGTGATGGGACTCCTTATTTGTTGATTTTGTTGTTGTTCAGTTGTGTCCGACTCTTCGTGACCCCATGGACCAGAGCACGCCAGGCATGCCTATCCTTCACTGCCTCTTGCAGTTTGGCCAAACTCATGTTAGTAGCTTTGTTGATTTATTATTTAATTATTACATTTGTATACCACCCTTCATCCGTAGATCCCAGGGTGGTTCTCAACATTAAAACACACACACAACATACATAGGAAAAAGCAGGAACAAAAACAAACCAACACCCTCTCTTCCACACACCCTCCTACAACACATTTAACAAGATGTTGTGTGTGTATGCACACTTACATTGAGCTCCAGAGTGCTGCAGGTCATAGTAATCAATTGACACCAGGCAAAGAGAGTCTTCAGCAAGGGGGAAAAGGTTTAGGGATTTTAAAGTACTCAGGAGTGTCTCTATTCTCTTCTTTTAAAATGTCGATGGGCATGGCATGGCCTTGGTCTGAATTCTTGAATATGGTGGCATTTCTTAAAGAGAGAAGATTCTATTTATTTAATCTGTCGCGATTGGATTTTTTTAAAAAAGGAAATCTGTGGCATCTTTTGTTAAACCCAATTTAAAGCGATGCTCTTGTGTTACTGATTTCCCTGTGTTGCAGGTTCCCTTGATGCGTGTTAAATTACATTAATTAACCTTGTGTCCCAGATATCAGTTGTTAACCTCTTGTGGGAAAATTATTCCTCAAAAGGGATTATTTTTGTACTTCAATTTGCTCTTCACTTTGCCAGCATAAGCACAGGCCCCAGATTAGCATGGATTTTGTCATATTTTCTGAAACTTGAAAGAATGCCCTTTTTAAAAAATATCCTTTCCCCCTTGATAACTTGGTGGCCAGGCTATATTTTTTACTTTGTTTCATCTAGTATTGTCAGTTTTAGAATTTCATTCTTTTATAAAATATATATTGTACTTGTTATCCTTGCATTGTCTTTTTGTAAGGTGAAAGATACTGTTCTGCTATTAAGTAGTATACAAAACTTTTTGTTTGTTTGTTTGTTTGTTTGTTTGTTTGTTTGTTTGTTTTGGTAGTCTTGTAATATTCATTTTTGTCTTCCACAAGGTTGGTAGCTTGTTTTTCAATTTAGATTGAATGCTTCTGAACATGTGCAAAGTTCATTTTGCCCATGAAAAGTGGGTGTTTTTTTCTTTTTAAAAGACCTAAGTCATGTCCTACTTTTGAAGGCAATTTTGGCTGGAAGGCTCAGTATTCATTGAACAACACACATTTCCCAGCATGAGGCTGCAATGATGGGGACCATTCCTCCTTTCATACTGCTGCGAAAGTTTCCTCTGTTGTGGAGGAAAAGTGAGGAAGGTAGAAAGCATAATGTCTAGAACACCATCCCATTTGTGGTTCTCATCACCATGTTCAAAACACTGAGTAACCTTCAGGTTAATACTGGTCATATTCAGCCAGGGAGTTCACCCAATACATGCAGTGTCATTGAGGGTGAAGCTCACCTCACACATTCCCACTTGCGTCTTCATGCCTGAAGAGGCCTACTTTCTCCATGAAAGGTGTGCAATGCTTTAGCATTTTGTGTTACAGGTATTAAATATTGCGCAGTTTCAAGCGACTGGAAGCATAAGAACTGACTCCTTTGGAAATGAAACATTGTCCAGACCTATGGAAACCACAGAGCCTAGGGCTTGCCGATCAGAAGGTCGGCGGTTCGAATCTCTGTAACAGGGTGAGCTCCCATTGCTCGGTTCCAGCTCCTGCCAACCTAGCAGTTTGAAAGCACGAAGTGCAAGTAAATAAATAGGTACCGCTCCGGTGGGAAGGTAAACGGCGTTTCCGTGCGCTTCTCTGGTTCGCCAGAAGCGGCTAAGTCATGCTGGCCACATGACCCGGAAGCTGTACGCCGGCTCCCTCGGCCAATAAAGCGAGATGAGCGCTGCAACCCCAGAGTCGTCCGTGACTGGACCTAATGGTCAGGGGTCCCCTAGTATCCAGACTTTTACTGGTTGAACTTTCTTCAAAACAGAATTAAAATATCAAAAGAAATATCCATACAATATCTTGTGCTATCCAGCACAGGCATTTTACAAAATATGAAATAACCCAAACAGAGCTATAAGCAAAGGTCTCTCTCCAGCCTGCTTTCTAGCCTCCAGGCTGTTTTTTCTTCCTTTAGGAGAGCCATTTACTTACATTGTTCTCCCTGTAGTGTTCAGAGAGAGGTAGCTGCAACAGCGATAAACAATGGAAAGTGAGAGGCAGGGGATGCCGAATTTTGGCATCACATACCGGTAGGGTGCCTCTGAAATGTTAAAGCTCAAAGTCCACCACTGGCAACACACTGGTGCTCAGCAGTGAACCAACAAAATAAATGAATGTAAACATTAAAAAAAAAAAAAACAATGTCATCTTCCCCTTTTCCAAAATTGATTATAGATACTTAACTTTCTAATTTGGCACACACATTTTCTAGTTCCTAGCTGGTTACATATGCATATTTAACTCTTTACTGAACAAACTGGCTATCAGTGTGCATATAAACTTTATTAAGCAATTGTTTTTGTGTGGCCATTCCTAGATAACAAACCTGGAAAGGGTCAATGAGCCGAAAATGTGGAAGGTATGGGAATGCAGAGTAGTCAGCCTTGCCAAGATTTCTGTAGAACACCATTAACCTATATACATATACATACCCTTGACCACCCTCACTTCCAATTCTGCATCAAAATCTGCTTGGTGAAAGTATAAATATACACTGGTGTCATATGAATCACATGATGCGTTAACAGCATATGTGTCTAATTATAAAATCAAGGTTACGTAAACAGCGCTGGAGAAAAGGTATCCTGTGGTGTTAATACAATCATGTCAAGTGTTGATACAATTCATTACTTGCTATTACAAAATTGCTTCAAATGTATGCAATGGTGTATGATGGATGAAGGAGGGCAGTTAAATAATAAGGGCCTCAAAGAGCCTGTAGGCCAGATGCAGCAATAGGACTCTTCCAGTGGATGGAAGATGCTCTGAAGGGCATCTGTAGAAAAGGCTCTACTAATATAGGAACCTTTATAGAGCAGTTCTTCAACTGGCCTTTTTTAAAGGTAGACAGGCACAGGTTTGGGAAAGGGTTAATGAAAAAGGTGCCTAGCATTTATGTTGCATATGTCAACTGCTCAAACTACTCTAATATACATGGTTTCAGGGTCAAACTCAGTGGCACACTAAATGTGTGGCTCTGCCAAAAATGGCCACCACACATCTAGTTGACTTGTTCCACCAACTTCATGTGGTGATGTTGGAACATACTGTGTTTCCCCATCTCTACAGCACAACATTGGTGTGAAAAGGGGCAGGGAAATGTGTGATTTCATGACACCCCAGCATCTTGATAGGTGGCAGCTGAATGTGTGAACTGCAGTTTGAGGCGAGGTGATTTGAAAGTTGCAGCTATGCTTTCAGTTCTGTCATGGCACATTTGAGGCATCACAGAATGTTGTCACCACAGGATGATGTAGGCAGAATCACCCTTGTGCAGACCATCATTGTGTTGGCAGGAGCCCATAGTTCCACCAAACCTAAAACCTGCATTTTTTTTCCTACTTCAGAACATGGTTCGCAAGCCTGTTTCGGAGTGCAAGCTCACATGTTTGGACATAATGGCAAACCATAGTTTTCTCTAAGAACTAACTGAATCCAAACATGCCAGGGTTGGGATAGGTTGGGTGTGTGGACTCAAGGCTAATCCACATCACACTAAACCATGGTTTGCTATTATATTTTAACTAGACCAAAGTCTTTGCTTTAAACACTTCCTCTTCTTTATCTTCCTTTAACTCTATAACATATTACTATTTCCCTTCCTCCCAAGTTTTAAACATAGTTGTCATTTTTTTAGTCTTCTTATTTCTTTTTCCTAGGTCTGTTTTCTCTCAGATCTGTCACTTTCGTCTCCCCAACGTTTCTAAGATCTCCTTTTCTTTTAGTTGACATCATTAATATAGTGGCCTTTTCTTTTACTGTTCCTTGTCTTGGCTGTCACAGTGCCAAGCTTCCAGTCAAACTCCTCCCTCCTCTTGTCTCTCCTCTCATGCCACCTTAACCTGCCACTTTTCTACACATCTGATCACTTTTCTATATGCCATTAACACTGTCTTACACTGTCCTCCTCTGCCCTATCACATTATTTTCAAGTTTTCCCTATTCACCTTTTAAGTGTTTCTGTGACATTATCTTGCCTTTTCCAGCCTGTCTTCTCTCATAGGATCCATTACTCAGTGGTGTTTTGCTTGCTGATGATTGGGTAGCAGGACTGGGAAAAGACGATAGAGAGCCACTGACACTCAGAGTAGACAACACTGGACTTGACAGACCAATGCTAGAAGTTCACATATATGTTATTTGCACTTTGTCTTTACTCCTGCTTCATTCATCTCCGTTATTCTTCTTAAGCCAGCTCTATCTCCTGCTTGCACACCTTTTCTTTAGCTCCCTGGCCTTATCTCTAAAATTTGTTGATTTTGTTGTTGTTCAGTTGTGTCCGACTCTTCGTGACCCCATGGACCAGGCACGCCAGTCACGCCTATCCTTCACTGCCTTTCACAGTTTGGCCAAACTCATGTTAGTAGCTTCGAGAACACTGTCTAACCATCTCATCCTCTGTCGTCCCCTTATCCTTGTGCCCTCAACCTTTCCCAACATCAGGGTCTTTTATAGGGAGTCTTCTCTTCTCATGAGGTGGCCAAAGTACTGGAGCCTCAACTTCAGGATCTGTCCTTCTAGTGAGCACGCAGGGCTGATTTCTTTAAGAATGGATAGGTTTGATCCATTCTTTGATCCAGAAGAGATTAGAAATTCATATTTCTCTATACACTTCTTCTCCTTCTTTTGATTTCCTGACCCTTTTGTGTGTGCGTCATTTTTGTTTCCATTTAGATCATATGTGTGTGTGTGGGCTGAACAAAAAGATGAGTTTCCAAACTTGTCACTACTATAACAGAGTTAAGCAGAGTTGTAAGCCTGTGGATAAACTCCCTCCATTTCTAGTTTTTGAAAGGAGCCAGTGACAAACGTAGGTTGTCCCTCCCCTGGACCTTCCGTTACATTATATTCCAAGCTCAGTACAGTGGTACCTTGGGTTACAGATGTTTCAGGTTACAGACGCTTCAGGTTACAAACGCTTGAGGTTACAGACTCCACTAACCCAGAAATAGTACCTCGGGTTAAGAACTTTGCTTCAGGATGAGAACAGAAATTGTGCGGGAGGCCCCATTAGCTAAAGTGGTACCTCGGGTTAAGAACCGTTTCAGGTTAAGAACGGACCTCCAGAACGAATTAAGTTCTTAACCCGAGGTACCACTCGGGTTAAGGCATCACCACAAAAAACAATGCTGGTCAATGGAGTAAATTCACATCTCCACCTGTCAGCATTAATGGACTTCAGGATGAATGTAATGATGCACAATCCAGTTGAGTTTCATTTTTGCTTCAGCCTGATATCCTTTCCAAGGCAGCAGAGGAGGAAAAAATGAGCATTGCCTTATATGTAATTGTTTGAAGTATTAGTCTTCAACATGTTAATATGTATATATAGGGGATTTTCTAGAGAAGCCACTTTCGTTTTGAGACATGGGGGAAGGGGGGGGTGACTCCAAGAATGGTGAAAAAAAAGAGTGAAAGCAGGGAAGAGTAAAAGATAAACATAACTAGTTTGCAAGTGAGCCAAATTTTAGAGGATTATGTTCTTAATCTTGACATTCAAAGGAGACATCCTGTGATGCTGTAAATGTTCCAACAGGATTAAGCAGAGAGACTGCAGAGACACTAAGAGCACTCCAACCTTTCTCCAATATGCTCATTTTTCAGGGGCAGAGAATTGTGAAAGGAGCTTCGTGTTAGATTTGGCTCTCACGGGCCATGTTTATTGTGTCTAAGTTTAATTTGCATCCTTTATACAACACCAATAATGCTATTCTGGTTTGTTTTGTTCTTGCTTCCCCTCTCTTCTTCTAACAGCTTGTCCAGTGAAGATGATAAATAGTGAATTTAGATGCCAAAATAATGTGTCTCCAAAGAAATCGCAAGTAGGTCACCAATGCACACAACATAAAGCGAGAATTAGCGGGCTCAAATTTGAAACATCCAAAGCAGCTAACAAATTGTGGTTTGGTTTTGTTTTAACATAAAATATATCAAAACATGCACTGAGAGCTGTGACACATCAGGAGAAACTGTATCCAGACTTCAATTGATGTTGGAGAAATAGCAATGTTAAAAAAAAAAAAATTCTCAGCTATACAACATTAGCTTGTCAGGGGAGGAGAAACAAACCCAGATTCCACCCTAGCTATCTCTCAGACATCTGTATGGACAGGCCATTCTTATGTGGGAGAGCTTTAAAATATGATGCCCCTCCCCTGCAGTCTGAAATGGTACAGTCCAGGATCTACTGTACCACATAGTTCTCCAGATCCTGTATGTCAGCTGCAGGACTGTCATTCACAACATGCAATAATGCAATGTATGTTCATAAGGAGTTCCTCTTTTTTTAAAAAGAGACTGCTTATAAATAAAGGTATTCTGAAAGACTTAAGTAGGACAATGTATTTAAACACACACAGAAACGTGTAACACAGACATGAAACTGCTGCCCAGCCAGATTGTTAATATCATTGAACATTCATCTTGCCAGGTGGTAGACAAAATTGTTTCTCAAGCAGTTAACTTTATCTGCAGTTTGTTAAATTGGAAGGCAAAGATAAAAGGTCAGCCAACTGTCTCATGTCTTCTACATTCAGTTGGTCTGTTCCAAGGAATGAAATGCTCTGATACAGGATTCTGAGGTATTTAATACCGCCTAGCAAATTAAGTGGACGGCATTTCTCGCTGTTGTTATTATGCCTTCCATGTTTTAGTTATGAGTGTGGAGGCAAGGTTTTGATTATATCATTATGAGAGAGAGAGAGAGAGAGAGAGAGGAAAGTGATATGAAATATGGTTGCACACATACCTGCACTTGAGTGTGCATATATGTTTTTTTCCTGCTATATCAACTTTGGTTTTTTCCCTGTCTGCAGTCCCCAACCTCTTTGCCCTGAAGGAATGCAGACTTTGGGGCAGGGGGTGCAGAAGGGTTGGGGAAGACTATCCACCCCTGATATAATATATCCAGTTTTTCATTTGGGTGAGATATGTGACTTACTAGGGATGGGTGAGAAATTGGGTTCCGTTTGCATTCAAAGTGCAAATCTGCACTTTCCAGAACCCTGTGAGAATGGGAGCACAGCCAGCCTTTGAAATTTGCTATTCTCCAAATTTTGTGGCGCAGTTCCCCAACCAAACAGAGTTTCTAAACATGCATCTTTGAAGATGAAGCGTGCATAAAAATGAACATGTTTGGTGGGAAAGCATATATATTGGGGGGAAATTGCTTGCAAAAATGATTGCATTAGTCAGAACCGCATACAAAAATGGGCGTATTAGGAGAAAGTCATGCTAAAATTGCGATGAATTTCTATGAGGGTTTTTTTTATAAATTGCAAATTGCTGCAGTACATTGGAGAGCTGAATTTAAAAATGGGAAACAAAGAGACCCAAAATTGGCACATCCTTTGAGACCTGATGTGAACAACTATACCTTTAAAGGACATTCAAAGCGCATTCTTTCCCTCCAAGAATTTTGGGCACTGTATTTTACCCCTCACAGAATTTCAATACATTCTGGATTTGCCCTTTTAAAAATATATACATTAGGGAAGTGGTTCCTAAAAATATATTCTATTCATCCTTGGGCCACCTTGTGGCTGAAACTGGGAATTGTGATAGTTATTTAATGATGGCATAATCCTTCCCCAATCCACTCTGGAAATAATTTTGGGAACAGAAATGTGTTTTTATTTTTTATTTTATTTTATTGTTTTTATTTTTATTTAACACTCCACAGACATCTGTCAAATAGCCCACCTGTGATTGCTTGTAGTAAAGTCAAATGATCTGCTACAAGCTGCCTACCCAGTCCGCTGCCACCTTCATAAGTTATGGAAAAGAGGCTGGCATGGAATTTTTTTCCAAACATGCTTCTGCCGCTAAAACCTCTGATCTAGGATAGAGATTTGGTTCCCTGCTTGTGATGTAAAGTAAAGGTAAAGGTACCCCTGACCGTTAGGTCCAGTCACGGACGACTCTGGGGTTGCGGTGCTCATCTCGCTCTATAGGCCGAGGGAGCTGGCGTTTGTCCGCAGACAGTTTCCGGGTCATGTGGCCAGCATGACTAAGCCACTTCTGGTGAACCAGAGCAGCTCATGTAAACACTGTTTACCTTCCCGCCAGAGCAGTACCTATTTATCTACTTGGACTTGACGTGCTATCGAACTGCTAGCTTGGCAGGAGCAGTGACCGAGCAATGGGAGCTCACCCCATCGCGGGGATTCGAACCGCCAACCTTCTGATCGGCAAGCCCTAGGCTCCGTGGTTTAGACCACAGTGCCACCCGCGTCACTGCTTGTGATGTACTACCTCTAATTTTGAGATACAATCCCAAATGGTGTGTATAAGGGGGCAGTAGGAGAGGGGGGGGGTAAGCTTGCAAATCACTGATTTCACGGCACCACTTTAAGCCTGGAACTGATCCTAGTCAAATTTCTGTAACACCAACAGAAATCATACTTTACCTATCATTTTAGTTCTGCTCCCAAATTCTGCCCACAGCTAACACCATCACCTAAACAGAAAGCAGGGCTGCACTGAGTAGCTTCTCCTCCTCTTTTAGGATGCAAACTTCTGAAGAGAGCAGGGAGCCTTCAGCCATATGGGCCTCCACACAATCCAGGGTCCAGAGTGGTTGTATGGCTGCTGTCAGAATAGATAGCTCTTTGGTCTGATCTAGTAACCCAGCTCTTACAGAGAGAATAGGCTTAATTCAACATTCTTGCACCACTACCAATACTCATTAGCAAAAGCCCCTTTATTCATTCATCAAACCACCAGAAATCATCAGTGGGATAATTGGGCCTTTCATCTTGATTTACAGTCATATTATATTTGATAGGACACTTTCCCAATAATACACTGTAGTGAAGTTGTAACCACCACAACCCCTGTCCTGTGAAATTATTCTTTAGCCTCCTACAAATCTGCTTATCTCAAGCGAATCCACAACCAACGTCCATACCTTCTCTGTAGTGGCGCCCTCCCTGTGGAACGCCCTCCCACCAGATGTCAAAGAGAACTACAACTACCAGACTTTTAGAAGACATCTGAAGGCAGCCCTGTTTAGGGAAGCTTTTAATGTTTAATACATTATTGTATTTTAATATTCTGTTGGAAGCCGCCCAGAGTGGCTGGGGAAGCCCAGCCAGATGGGCGGGGTATAAATAATACATTATTATTATCTATTATTATTACAATGCATTTTTACAGAGATGAGTGATCTGTACAATTAAATGCATCTAAGAGCAGATATTTGAATCTTGCTGAATTCTCCGGCCACACACACTGCTGTCTCTTCCTTCCCCTGAAAATCCGAAATGGCATTTTTAACCCCCTCCCACCGCAAATGGAACAAAGCACAGAAGGAACGCGCTGCCAGCGCTTTAGTTTATTCTTCTAAGGCTGCTCTGTGTCCTTAGCATAGGCGTAATGATCTCCGCAATTGCCGCTTCCTGTCAATCTCTAGAGACAACTTTCCACAGTTCTCTCATTAGAAACACAACCTAAGGTAGTTGAGCACTCCGCCATCTCCAGGGACGCACTCCAGAGAGGTCTCCCCTCCTTTCTCAAGGATGATCAGATAATGAAGGAAATGAAATATGGCTGAAAATCCCCTTCTGCCACAAAGTTTCAATGAGCAGGTTCTGAAGTACAGGCAAAGCTGCAGAGGACAGTGCTTCCTTTCTGACACTACTGAAGGGAAACACAACTAAAACACCTCCTGCTTTGTGTGAATGCTTTCGCATCCCTGTGTTCATCAGCTGATGACAGGGTAATCAAGTATTGATTTTCATGTGCCCGTGAACAATTAAAGATGCACCACCACATTTTTATCCCTAGCTTCTCAAATAATGCTTTCCAGTAGCATATACTTTCTGACCCTCCAAGACTCCCTATTTTCCAGGGACAGGCCCATCCCGGTTTCTGATTTGATTCTGGAATGTCCCGCTTTTCCTTAAAGGTAAAGGGACCCCTGAGCAGTCGTGACCAACTCTGGGGTTGCAGCACTCATCTCACTTTATTGGCCGAGGGAGACGGCGTACAGCTTCCAGGTCATGTGGCCAGCATGACTAAGCTGCTTTTGGTGAACCAGAGCAACACACGGAAATGCCATTTACCTTCCCGCTGCAGCGGTGCCTATTTATCTATTTGCACTTTGATGTGCTTTCGAACTGCTAGGTTGGCAGGAGCAGGGACCAAGAAGCGGGAGCTCACCCCATCACGGGGATTCAAACCACTGACCTTCTGACCGGCAAACCCTAGGCTCTGTGGTTTAACCACAGAGTAACCCACTTTTCCTTAGGACGTCCCTATTTTCATTGCAGAAATGTTGGAGGGTATGGAGTTATGCGACCACTGAGCCAAGGAGATAAGTAACTATACAACCTTTAGAAGACATCCGAAGGCAGCCCTTGTATAGGGAAGCTTTTAAATGTTTTATTGTGTTTTTATATATGTTGGAAGCTTCCCAGAGTAGCTGGGGCAACACAGTCAAATGGGTGGTATGTATATGTATGTATGTATGCATGTATGTGTGTGTGTGTGTGAGAGAGAGAGAGTGTGTGTGTATCTATATCTATCTATCTATCAATCTATCTTATCTCGGTCCTGTATACCTGAAGGAGCATCTCCACCCCCACCATTCAGCCCGGACACTGAGGTCCAGCGCCGAGGGCCTTCTGGCGGTTCCCTCACTGCGAGAAGCAAAGCTACAGGGAACCAGGCAGAGGGCCTTCTCGGTAGTTGCGCCCGCCCTGTGGAACGCCCTCCCATGAGAGGTCAAAGTAATTAACAACTATCTAACATTTAGGAAATACCTGAAGACAGCCCTGTTTAGGGAAGTTTTTAATCTGTAATATGTTAATGTATTGTTTTGTTTTGTTTTTAATATTGCTGGAAGCCGCCCAGAGTGGCTGGGGAGACCCAGCCAGATGGGCGGGGTACAAGTAATAAATTATTATTATTATTATTATTATTATTATTATTATTATTATTATTATTATATCTATATCTATCTATCTATCTATCTATCTATCTATCTATTCTGGAATAAGTTGTCCCCAATTTTCACCAGATAAATTTTGGAGTGTATGTACTTTGTAGTCAAATATGGAGGTTATAGACTGATGTATATACATGTGTAAAACAGGCCTGAGAAACCTGCCATCTGTATTATGCTTAAAAATGTTTTTCCATGGGGATGGAAATAGGGGGGAAATGGAAGGCATTTCCTTGTTAAATACTTACATGTTCATCACAAAAAATCAAGGCTAATGTAAAAATGTACGTGTTTGCATGTTGACAAACACCTCAGGCATAGATCATGCTAACAATCATTTGCTAAAAATTTGGGTATGCTTATTCTTCCAGCAAAGAGGTAGCTGTTCTGAGGCATTTGCTGCTCCTCAGCTGTTAAATGCAAGGAAATGCCAAGCATAGGAATGTGTACATTGTTCTGCCTCCCTAGTGCATCAACATATGGAAACGACATGCCAGGAAGAAAAGTGATTTTGTAGGTTGGCATTAAAGTATTTCTTTATAGGCAGCATTTGTGCTTAGACAAAAGTGACTGCATGCATTGTAGGTTAAGAGCTGCAGCAAAAAAATGCCAATAGGACAGGCCAAAGACGATCAGTTGAACTGGTTTCTGAGCATGCATCTTCTTGCTCTCCATTTTCACACATGCAAGGTGCAAATGGCAGACCAGAGTGAAGCCTTTGCACTGCAGTCTGCCGCCCCAGCTCCGCCCAGCAACTTGCTCCTGATTGGGCTGGTCAGATATATGGTTTAAGCTGCTATCCCACCATGCTCAGCGGCTGGGGATGGATCTAATGACTGGCCATGAAAATAGTATTTCACACACACACACACACACACACACACACACACCCCGACCGGGGAGACTGGGGACCCACAATGGGCCACAACTGCCGCTTACCCCAGGTCCGGGTAAGCAGCCATTCTAAAAAGCTTGTATCCATGTGTGAAGACGAAAGATGAAGTGTTGAGGCTTCTACTGAAAACACTTGTTAAGAAGCAAGTTGTTTTTCAGTTTAAAAGGGGCTAGCCTCTTCAGCAGAGTAGCCTCTTCTGACTGCAGCAGAGACTTCAGAGAACCTTCAGTCTGCCACTGTGGTTCTCCCCTGAGTATATACAACACTTTCTAGAACGGCAGCTAAATTGAAGCATTAAATTTGTATATTATGTCCCAAACTTGCTTAGTTTCAGAACACTTTCTAAGCATCCCGCAAATTCAGCCAATTAAGCTACCCACTTTAAAGGACTCATTCACGCATGCCTCTTCACTTGATAACTGCAATACCCAATGACATCTGTCATATGTAAAAGAGGCACCCCATGAATCTAAAATCATGGATAGGACCCATGGGAGCAGTCAGGATTTATGTGGTTGGAGGGCAGGAAACCCACCTGTCACCATCCTCTGTCTGGCTCTGTCTACCAGATTCAGAATGAAATGTCTCAACAACAGTTGTTTTAAATTACTTTCTTTTGACCTCAAGTGCTCAGGAAAAATCTGTCAAAATCTTTCTACAATTTCTACTTTGAGTTAAGTATTTTTATTTATTTACTTGATTTAGCAGGGCAACCCCAACCCCACCCGCCGGTTATGCCCATGAAAGGAGTCCTGTATTGTGTCACATCACCATAACAAAAAATAATGCCTTTTTAGTAATGCCAGTTCACAAAGCCAGAGCAGGGTCTAGTTGCCAGATTCAGTAACACACTCCAACTTCCAGATAGGGAATTACCTATGGAAAGAATACTTTTCTAAGTGCCCCTTCAACAGAACCAATGCTTTAAGCATGAGCAGCTCACGAGTGTATTAATTTCAAAATATCAAACTAAATAAAATGGTCCAGCAAACCTTTAAACAAAAGTAAATCACTTCCTTACAGCCTGCTAGGATTCATTTGTTTTGAAGCCTTGACTTTATTTTAAGACACAATCCATTTGTTCCCTGGGATATCATCCCTTCAAGATTGTAGAGCTAATACAGCCATCTTATCAAAGATGGATTCTGTATAGTCACTGTGGAATGCTGCATCAAATAAGGGCAGATTGCAGATCAGAAAATCCAGCCCTGCTGGTAAGAATATCTTTTACCACTGTGTCACCTTTTCTGGCCATTTTGCGCTGCTATCTTGCTGTGCAGCAATATCACCTGGAGATAGCACTTTATAAAATTATGAATGCTGTCATGAGAATGAGGATGCTTCTCTCTCATGAGACTGGAGCTGGTAGTTCCACAAAGAACTTGATCTGCAGTGGTCCAGAAGTGTGCCAGCCTGTTCAAGCAAAAATAACTACAAATTGTGTGGCATCTTAGAGCAGGGGTCGGCAAACTTTTCTGCCGCACACGCCCGCCACTCTTTCCCCGCTGGCTTTCAGAGCCATGGCGGTGGGAGGGGGGAGGAGGAGGAGGCATCTGTGGCTTCCTATTGGCTGCATGAGCTTCCTACAGTCAATAGGAAGCCATGGCTGCGTCCCGGAAGTCAGTCCCCGCATGAAGCAACTGGTGTGGTACAGTTTAACGACCCCCTTGGGCCACATCTGGCCCGCGGACCATAGTTTGTCAACCCCTGTCTTAGAGAATCACAACTCTATTGCAGCATAAGATTTCATTGGCCAGAGTTCACTCCACCAAATGTATGAATGATTCACTTAAAGGTAAAGGGACCTCTGACCATTAGGTCCAGTCATGACTGATTCTGGGGTTGAGGCGCTCATCTCGCATTATTGGCTGAGGGAGCCGGTGTACAGCTTCCAGGTCATGTGGCCAGCATGACTAAGCCGCTTCTGGCAAACCAGAGCAGCGCACGGAAACGCCGTTTACCTTCCCGCTGCAGTGGTACCTATTTATCTACTTGCACTTTGATGTGCTTTCAAACTGCTAGGTTGGCAGGAGCTGGGACCGAGCAATGGGAGCTCACCCCGTCGCGGGGATTCGCACTGCCGACCTTCTGATCGGCAAGCCCTAGGCTCTGTGGTTTAACCCACAGCGCCACCCGCATCCTGAGACTTAAATGGGTAGCTGTATATAATCTGGGTATAGAGAAAATATATACATACCTATAATCAAAGGGAGTCCAAAGAACTTAGGAATGTGATGGACAGGGGTTAGCAATAGCCATACCTTGGTTTTCAAATGTCTTGTGAATCGATTGTTTTGGCTCCCAAACGCTACAAATCTAGAAGTGAGTGTTCCGATTTGTAACTTTTTTGGAAGCCAAACGTCCGACGGGGCTTCCGCGGCTTCCGATTGAGTGCCAATCAGAAGTCGCACCTTGGTTTTCAGACGTTTTCAGAAGTCAAACAGACTTCTGGAATGGATTCCGTTCGAGAACCAAGGTACGACTGTACCATATTAGTAATAGAATAAAAGATCCAATCAGTGTGTGCTGGTTTACTTCATTCCCAGGTACGGGCCACTGATTATGTCTTGCCACAGCAAAATTAGTAATGTGAATCAACACCCCAAAAGGGACACTCTTTATTTTCAGGGAGCTAGCCACTCCTTTATTGAACCCAGGTTTCAAAGTGACAGATTCCACCTCTGAAGCTTTCTGCTGCAGTCTCTGAAACTTATTTTGTTAAAGCGTGGAAATTTAAGGTTAGGAACTCCTGGTGGATTTGTTCTTGAACGAAGGTTGATTCATGGTAACCCTAAGGAATTCCACCTAGCACTGCTTATGCTTCCTGCTAGTTTCATACCGATCCTTGCATGCAAAATATTGCTGAGTGTATCTTCCAGGCTTCAGCGGCATGCTGAATCCACATTATTTTGGGATTAATGTGTGATAAGGTGTTGGTGCAGATAATCCCTGCAAGAACAGGGGCTAATCAAAAAGCTGTGTCTCGTTGTGGCCATGTATGTTTTTCTCTTAAGCATAAATCCCTTAATTGGTGTTTAATGCTTATTTGCATCAGTTCCATTTTGGGTTGTCAAAATAGTGAAAGAATTTGTCTCATCAGAAATGCAGCTACCCTTCTCCTTCTCTCCATGCAGCAGCAGTGCAGAATACATTTCCCATTAATTTGGGGGCAAGTGGAAAATTGGTGTATAATTGCCAGAGAAAAAATAGCCGGTTACCACATAATGATTTCTCTGCACTGCTTGTTATCAGGGGCATTTGCAATGGTAAAATTAATTTTACTTACTACAGCTCTTCTTGCGGTAATAAATCAGACTCTTAAGTCACCATACACTTCTGCAAATGGTTACAGATGAGCATCTGAAAGACACATAATTCTGGTCGTCTCCCCAGATGTTTTAGCATTGATGATCAGGTAGCACTAATTCCTTTCTGCGTGCCTAATTCTCATTTGTATGAAAATCCAGATAGAAATGAAAGTAATGTATTAGCTGTATTGGAGAAAATGTTAAGTCAATTATACTCCTGCAAGATTTATAAGAACTAAAGTGAGTATAAATTTGAATTGTCAAAGGAAATTTTACATGCATTAACCACTCAGTAAAATCCATCATATGTATTTAATTATGTACTGAGTTTTGAACTGCCATCTCCAAGACAGAAGAAGAAGAGTTTCCTTAAACTACTACTGTTCATAGACATTGTTTTGAATTATACATGTAAAAGATTCTGTGTTTTTCAAAAGCTGGAACCTTTCAGAACAGCCTACAGCCTTCTCTCTCCCTCTCCGTTTTCCTGTGTGTGTATTCTCATATCATTTGCGAGAGGACTCTCTCATCTGTGTTTGGTGAAACAGAATATGAGAAATCAGTAGCTCAATGGTATTGTTACCCAAAATGTAGATACGGATGAAAGAAATGCATACACTGATATAGAGAATCGGTAACAGCCATAGAGAAACCTAGAAACAAGAAAGACAGCTCCACAATACGGTCCCCAATATGTTTCTGTGATGAAAAAGATATCCCAAGTTTTATTCAAAAGCATTAAACCATTTCCTTTGATAAAGTGTTTCTCTGAAATGTGTTGGGAACTGTATCTATTGTATAGCTGTTGTTGTTTCCTAAAATCACTGCGGGAAAATGCAATCTGAATACGATGCCACCTTCCCTTTGGGGCCATGCAGAGGATGTGAGTTGCAAAGTCCACATTTTTAACGCAGAAAGTCAATTCCTGGCTTGTTCAGCAAAAGGATCTTGGGAATTAGGCTCATGAAATAATTCTGCCTCACTATGTAGAGCAGTGGTTCCCAAAGTTTTTCCCCTCTGGGCCACACTTTCGGAATAAAAATTCACTCGTGCCACACCAAATTCTTTATTGATAAGAAATTCGTTGGAAAGCAATAAGAAACAACTCCTAGCAGTGCTTGATTCATAACATAGAACACAGCTACTTTATAATATGATTACGGGGCATCCAGAAAGTATAAAACAATGCAGCTGCATAAGAACTTGAACCATTCCCAAAATATAATATTGATTGTCCTTGAATCTTCCTGCCACACTTGCCATCCTCTCCTGCCACACCCTTTGAGAACTCTTGATCTAGAGGCTAGTGATGAATGTATTCTACATTCAAACTTCGTCAGGATTTCAGAATTTAAATCTGTTAGAATCTTTAACTTTTCCAAGTTTCACTTTTGAAGCTTGACTTTGATGCATCTTTTTTCTTTTTTAAAAAACAAAAACTTCTCCCTTCCCATACAGATGATTTCTGTGCAGCTGTGGGTCTTAGATGAGGTTTTCCATCCTGGGGAAACACATAGTTTTGGTATGTGTGTGGATTTTTGTCCTCCTGATTTGTGTCAACGATGCCCAGTTACAGAGTGTTCTGACCATTTTCTTTTTCCTGTGCAGATTAAACAATAACCACAGAGAGCCGAACACATGGGAAATGAGCTAGCATTAAACAACTGTAGCACTCAGAACCTATTTACTAATTTTTTATTTATTTTTATTTGAAAAGTTGCGGGGGTGGGAGTAAACTATTGCTGGATCAAAAAGGGCTGGACCTAAAATGGAAGGTATACATGTGTATGTGAACAATTTCCTACCCCGTGAAAAGCACACCTTTTTTCTGGCATTTTATTTGGGAGGGGGTGGATGGGGTATGTACTATGTAGACTCTGACTGGGACAGGCTTGCTTTAAACAGGGGCAAGGGTGAAATCCAGCTGGTGGTTGCTACCCCAAAGCCCTATATTCACACAAATACCCAATATCTTTCAGTGTGAATATTCTCTTCCATCCACGTAAAATGGGTAGTCGTGTTCTGTGATTTAATTTGCAGCAGTTCTGTGCCTAATCAATTTTTTGTTCAAAATGCTGAGCTCTGAGTTTCTGAAGGGCAGCCATGGTCTACATGCAAACTCCAGGCAAATAATATCTGAATAACAGGCAGGAACACACATATTGGGAGCTTCCAGAAGTGTGTTTGTTGTGGCTGCTCTGTTTGCTGCTGCTTGAGCAGTTAAGGTGAAGCAGACTGGTTGATTGCCAGTTGATAGGGGCCATTGTTGAGAGTGTGTGAAGCCTTTGAATAGCCTACCCTTTCTTGTGAGAAATTTAGTTCACAAATAACAGCAGCAGATTGTTAATTTTACAGGATGCTGATTGGATGTGCATGTTCTGCTTTATATTTCCACATGACAAGCTGAGACTAAGTAGAATTGATGGTACTTAAATAAAATGGGTTAAATGCATTCTGAATTTAGACTTGTCAACATTTCTGTATCTGGAAATATATTGAGAGGAACAATAGTAATAATTATTACCTGCAAAACAAAAAAAAAAATAAAAAAAATTCCTTCCAGTAGCACCTTAGAGACCAACTAAGTTTGTTCTTGGTATGAGCTTTCGTGTGCATGCACACGAAAGCTCATACCAAGAACAAACTTAGTTGGTCTCTAAGGTGCTACTGGAAGGAATTTTTTTTATTTTTTTTTTGTTTTGACTATGACAGACCAACACGGCTATCTACCTTTAACTATTACCTGCAGTAACAGTTGTTTGGTTGTCTGAATAGGGAGAGAATGAGTTTTGAGACTGGAATACAGCCTCTAGCCACTATCATCCTTGCAAAAGATTTCGGTCTAATTAAGGGGAAAGAATGCTTAACAGACAACTAAGGATGGAAACGTCATTTAATGGTGTGTCCCCATGACACATTATTTCACCAGGAAATGGCATTTCTGAATGACTTTGCCTTTAAGAAGAAAAAAAACCTTTATCTGCCTGGAAATGATTGGAGGCCAATGGTTCAAGCACTTCATATTAACTTGTGGTGAAAAGGGTGGCAGGGAGATCAAAAGGGAATAAAATAAAATTGGGTTCAATGGTCTACACGCCTAACTGGAAGAAAGTCTTGAAAGGAGCATGCTTCCAAGTAGATGTGCACAAAATGGTCCTGTTTGATATACAAAATTCTGTTTGGGAGTGCCTATGTGTAAGGGCTGGTGCATTTGAAGATTGTCCAGAGAGCTTGCAATGTGAAGAACATTAACTATTCTTCCATATTGTTCTATAACCAGAGAAGAAAACAAGAAGTTCTACTTAGTAGAGCATTTCCTTTTCCACCACGGTATGCGCTTGTTTACCAGGAACTTTAGTACAGTCATACCACTGGATACGAACGCTGCGTGTTGCGTTCGTCACGGGTTACGAACGCGCCGAACCCGGAAATACCGGAATGGGTTACTTCCGGGTTCGGCAGGGCGAGCATGCACAGAAGTGCTAAATCGCACTTTGCGCATGCGCAGAAGTGCCGAATTGCGCAGCGAGCATGAGCAGATTCGACGCTTCAGGTTGCGTACACTTCAGGTTGCGAACGGGCCTCTGGAACGGATCCCATCCGCAACCAGAGGTACCACTGTATGTATTTTGTGGTCAAAACGTTTACAATGAATTGATGTATCATAGAATCATAGAGTTGGAAGGCTCATCTGCTCCAACCCCCTGCAATGTGGGGATCGTTTTGTCCAATGGAAGGCTTGAACCCACAACCAGGAGATTACCGTAAGTCTCATGCTCTGCTGACTGAGCATACCTGGTTACATACTTTCTGTTCTTTCTGAAGTGTCCCCAGGCTGTTTGAGGATGCCAAAATTGGGGTTCCCCAATTATTTCCAGTACCACCAGTTGGCAACATTTCCAGCACCTCCAACCTGCATCAACTAGCTGGACCAGAAGCAGCCTGCTAGAATGGCTCAGAATTCAGGTGTCCCTGCCTCTCATCCTCTGAATCAGATATGGTCTTTGCGCAAGCTTAAAGAGGACTGCAGATGACACTAGATCTTCTGTGTTTCATTCCAAAGTTTTGGATGACTGACATACATCTATTCTGCTTTCTCCCCTGCCCCCCCCCAAATGTGGAGAATAACCTGTTTATCTCTTTTGTTTTAAAATCTAATATTATTTGGCCATTTCCCAGAGGAGTAGCCATGTCAGTCTGTTGCATCAAAATCAGCAAAGAGTCTTGTGGTGCCTTAAAACCAACAAAGTAATTTATTATGGCATATGTTTTTGTGGCCCGGGATCCATTTCATCCGATGCAAGAAATGATACAATATAACATCTGATGAAATAGACTCTAGGTTCTGGAAGCTGATGCCATAATAAATTTGCTTAAAGTGTCACAAGATTCTTGGTTATTCTTTGCTTAGCGCATTCATGCCTTTCATGGCTAGCTGAGTAATGGGATGAATATAGAATATACTCATAGAATATATGAATATAGAAATGACATAAGACATTTTTTCGGATACATGATTGAAGCATGTCTGAACTTAATGTACCTCTGTAAATTTAAACACACACTTAACACTTCTGTCGAAATCAATGGGACTTAAATGTGCTTATTTTTGGCAGGCTTGTGGCCATATATTTTTATGAAATGCTGAAATGGGCAGTTCTAGAAATCCCCAATGAAACCCCCAAATGAACTGAGATATCTCCATTATATGTTCAGAATTACTTTTGGTTTTTTGATTTGTGTTTGACCAGGCATATCCAGCTGTGTAGAAGTTTCCAAAGTCTGAAACTGCACAAAGGAGACTTCTGATCTCCTAATATGGTAATGGAAAGTCTAATATTCTCCTGGAATAGAAATGATTAAATTGTTCAACTGAGGTCATAATTCCTAACTTTCTCATTTGACTTTGAAGTTAAGCAAGTGTTGGGTTACAATGGCTCTTGAACTTTTCACTTAATGCAGTGTGAGGCGTGCCAGTTGGCTCTGTTTAGCCATGTTTATTGTGGAGATGGCTATGGCTCCAGTCCACAGCTCATTACATTAAAATATGATTTTACTTTAAAAAGAGAGAGAGAGAGTTCAGAGTTACTGGAACAGCTCTGAAGTAAGTGGGGCCAGAATACAGCCAGTGTATTCCAGGGATAACCCAAGAATGTGGATACCTGAGCTGACATTTATCGAGTGTGCACTTTAAGTTGAAAATGTCTTGGTAACTCCTCATATAAAATAATTCTTTACAGTTTTAATCAGAGTCTAGACAGAATTTGGAACGTGAAACAGAATGTTTCTGATTTATGGCAATTTTTTTTTTTTTAAGGAAGACTTTTGCTTCAGCTTTCTATTGACCTTGAAAGTCAGCCTGCATCTATGGAAAAATAACCTAGAAGTGGTAATAAGAATCATATATGACATACCTTGATATAACCAACTTTCAATTTTGCTAAATATCACCATAAATTAAATAGATTATTATGCATGCATCTGAAAACTTGGGTGGGATGTTGGACATCTGGTACAATGTAAGTAGACCAGATATGTCTTAACCTGTGGTGTATGTGGTCAGTTCATGCTGGGATTTTGGGGAGAAATATCTATACCACAGTCATCCTTATGTCAATTCTACTGATAGTTGTCACCTAAGATATTTAAGGTGCATCCTAGATTAGAGAACTTTTACTTAATCCTATGGAATTCAATGAGAGCAAGTGAGAACTGAGCTAAACTTTTCCATACCTCTGCCTTCTCATGTGTGTAATCTTACTCTGGGTTCCTTTTATTGGTATCATGCTGGAGTGGGATTTTATCTTAGGATTTTAAATGCATGGCAAAGGGAAAACCTATTTGGAGGCATATTGAGACAAATGGGGAACTACTGAATGCAACTTTTGAACGGAATGTCTTTTTCTTTTTCTTTTTTGCCTTACCTGTATAAAGCAGGACTGAATGTCGCAAATAATATTAGGCACATTTAATTTGTCTACACATTCAGTTGTCTGCACATAAGATTGCACACAGTAAGTCCCCATCACAGGGTCCTTGCACATGGGTGGCAGAGTCAGCAGTGACACACAGTTCTTTGGGTCCAACCTCTCATTGTCCATCTTTACCTGACATAGGGACACAGATGGTACTGTGCTCTTGGGCTTGATGATCAGAAGGTTGGTGGTTCGAATCTCCATAACGGGGTGAGCTCCCGTTGCTCTGTCCCACCTCCTGCCAACCTAGCAATTTGAAAGCACACCAGTGCAAGTAGATAAATAGGTACCGCTGTGACGGGAAGGTAAACGGTGTTTCTGTGTGCTCTGGTTTCCATCACAGTGTTCCATTGTGCCAGAAGCTATTTAGTCATGCTGACCACATGACCCGGAAAGCTGTCTGCGGACAAACGCTGGCTACCTCGGCCTGAAAGCGAGATGAGAGCCGCAACCCCATAGTCGCCTTTGACAAGACTTAAACATCCAGGGGTCCTTTACCTTTTACCTGGCATGTGTAGACCTCTGTGAGAGATGGAATCCTGCAGTGACTAGGATTCCTAATCCCATGGAAATATCTGTGTAGACTTTCGTTTCTCAGATGCCCACACTGAACACATAGATCTTGGAGGCAGGGCAGGAGAGCCCCACATCCTCGCTGCTCTTTAAATGGCGTGGAGCCCCTTCACACAGGTAACATGTGAAGGGGGCTACCATTTCATCAACACATGTAGGTTAGAGAAAGCCCTGTCTCTATAATCCCAAAAAGGAGTCATTCCGCTTCTTCCTCCCAGCCTCTCTCTGCACTTAAGAACCTGAGGTTACGATATTGCAACCTCAGCCAACTAGGGCCTTCCAATAATATGCTCTTATTTGGAAAGGGTTGTCTTTGAGGATTGCTCCCTGCAGAAATGATTACATCCACCACAATTATGACTGTAGTTTCGCAGGCAGATGGCTAAGTTAAACACTTGACCTGATTGCGAGCCTTTGAATGCCTCTGGGTATTCAATTTTCATTGATTTGGCCTTGTCCCAACTCTCTCTCACACAGAAAAAGACTGATACCAGTGAACTGCTAATATAAATTAAGTCAAAGAAGTGTTTAAAATGTATTGAGGGAAGAGGTAGGTGAGCAAGATAGCTGAAACTTAATCAAAGTTAGGTGGGATTTCATATCATGATATATAAGTCAGATGTGGAACAAAGGCTGAACCCTTTAAGATTAAAAATGTGTTATGACTCTGAGAAATTTACGAAGCCAACTTTACTCAAGTTCATAGACAGATGCCTGGCATTTGAAATCTGGCAAAAAGTATGTTTTGTTTTGTAGCTGAAGAGTTCCATGAGCTAAATATCTCTCTTACTTTAGCAAAGGAAAACTGCTGTATATTGTCTCTCTAGTGACTGGAAGGGTTAATAGGAAGCAGGAAATGAAAAGGAGGGTATTGCTTTTTGTTTCTTTGTTTTAACAATATATTTGTTCTTTTAGCTTGTATTTTTATCTTGTGAACTGTCCTGAGATCTTATGATGAAGGGCGGTATATAAGTCAAACATACAAACAAGACTGAAAAAGCCCAGCCCAAATGCTGATGAGCAGGAGTGAGGTGACTTTGATCCTATAAGCCACCTCTACTGCCTGTCTGTTTTCCTCACTTGAGTCTCCAAAATGTACTTTGTGAGCCAGTGTGGTGTAGTGGTTAAGAGCGATGGACTCGTAATCTGGGGAACCGGGTTCGCGTCTCCGCTCCTCCACATGCAGCTGCTGGGTGACCTTGGGCTAGTCACACTTCTCTGAAGTCTCTCAGCCCCCCTCACCTCACAGAGTGTTTGTTGTGGGGGAGGAAGGGAAAGGAGAATGTTAGCCGCTTTGAGACTCCTTCGGGTAGTGATAGAGCGGGATATCAAATCCAAACTCTTCTACTTTGGGACAAGGTGATACAGTGGTGGAGGCATCAGCTACAAACAGATGCTGGTGGAGCATCTTTTCCCATCAGGAACGTTTCCCAGACTCTCCAGTGGAAAACTGGACATGGCATGCTTCAGTCCTGTCTCCTCCTCTGTTGAAACAATGCGTACAGCATGAGTTTCCCACTGGGGATTCAGGAACTTCCAATCCCCTGTATTGGTAGGAAGGACATTCCATAAGGACAAGGGAGCACCCACCCTGTGTACTTCTACCTTGGTCAACACAAGGCTGGGCCTTGGAGGAGGAAAATGGCATGTGGCAAAAGAAGTGTTGTGAGCCCCATGAGCCTTTGCAGGCATTCTGTGAGAACATTGCAAGTCCTGGTCCCTTTCTGAAGAGGTAGGGAATCTCAGCTCACAGGCCAAAACCTCCAGCCCTCTTTTTTTGGCCCTTGAGACCACCACCACCCCAGAAACACCCATCATGTCCCTCCTTGGGTATTTTTGGCTGGCTGAAATGTGTCTTCTTTTTTCTGCATCAGAGGTGAGGAAGCTGTGGTCCTCTAGATGTTTGTTGGACTACAACTCCCATCATCCCTGACAATTGGGCCCTGATGACTGGGAGCTGGTGTCCAATAGCATCTACAGGTCCACTCAGATGCAGCTCCCCATAAGATTGCCTATAAAAATATGTGGCCCTTGGGCTGCAAAGAGGTCCTCATCCTTGTCTTTTCAGATGCACAGTTCATGCTCCCCTAAATTAGTCCCCTAATCTCCAAACTGTTCACAAGGCTCCTTCAAGACCTTGGCATCTCCATACTTGTTTCCATTATAAGTTTTATGGTGAAAATCATTAGTGTGCTTCCAGATACACTGTTTGCATTTTTAAAAAATGCATGTCACTGAACTGGTTAGCATCTCTCCCTCCCTCCCTCCCTCCCTCTCATGTGTGTGTGTGTTTATAAGTGACTGACAGTCCTGTTTGCTCACAGCTAGCATGTCTTGGAAAAAAATATGCAAGGGCTTCATCTTTGCAATTATGGAAAGTAGCAAACTTGAAATGCGTCTCGAAACAAGTGTCGAGCCTGGGTGATCAAGCTGACAGATCCATAATCAGTTGTCATCTTGAATTTATGTTAAAAGACTTTATTTAAGGAGTTTGAATATTTTGATGGGAGCTGATGACACTGGACTTCATATTATTAATCTGGAATGAACAAGGTGATAGTAAGCTAAATTGCGCCTGCTAAGCAGGGGAGTTGTTCATTAATACATGCTGAATTAACCAAAAAGCTATAGCAATAATTCAGTTGGACAACTTTTAAATGGGACTTAGAGAGTTAAGAGGCTGAGACCACAAAATGGATTAGATTCCTATGAATTAGGGCTGCATACCTGAAAACCTCTGTTTGAAAGGGGAGATAATTCATCCAGTTTCTGTGTTTTTTATTAGTGCCTCAAAGCGGTGGTTACTCTGCCCAGCCCCAGGTCAAATCCAGACAATTTGGTCCACAGTATGAGTTTAGTTTTTGACACAGATTGAGATAAGATGACCCTGAGTAGATACATAAAAAAATAACAGTTCTGGGTACATGATCAACAAATCAGGATTTAATTTTCTTGGACAGGACTTATGATTACATTGTGATGCGTGTCAGTGAAGGGGGATAAACAGTCAGGTTTGAAAAGAGCTGTTTGATGAAATTTGGTATGTGGCATCCTCCCTAATAGCCCAAAAACTTTTGGCCCATTCCTGTGTCGGGGGGGGGGGTATATGTCTGCTGTGCATATAATTTTATGCATATGGAAATTCTGTGTATCTAGGGCTGTCACTCCAATTTTCACTACAGTAAAATGAGATCAAGATTTAGGGGTTTCCTTATTAGAAATTGAGGGAAACAAAAATAATCGTTAGAAAGGCTTGCTAAAAAATACAACCTCCCCCGTCCAGACAAACCTTAGGTTACCCAGTGCCTAAACTGCCAACGTTGTGACGATTGCGACAAGGTAGGCAGAACCCTCAGGCCATAGCCAATTTGCCTGATAGGCAAATTCCTACCCAACCCTGCTAATACAGCGACCATCGCAGCCATAGCAAGACCAATTTATTATTTTTTAAATGTATAAGATTCTCTTTCACCTCTTACTTTCTTCATTGTTCTTTCCTTGTGTCCTTAACTTTGTATGTCAGCCCTGTGAATACTCAAAAGGATTTGTTTTATGAGTCAGTCTTCCCAACACATAAAAATTCCAAATTTACCCAATTTAAAAGGAATCGTTTCTGCCTTATTATTCTCAGTTACTGTTGTTGTACAGATTTAAGGTTGGAATATGGAATTATGGTTTGGTTGCTAATAGGAAGCAAAACATTGTGTAAGTGATATTTCTGCCCAAATTTTGGGAATTGGGCAGTTTGTGTGTGTGTGTGTGTGTGAGTGAGAGAGAGAGAGAGAGAGAGAGAGAGAGATTTCAAAAGGACAATTCACAGAAAGGCCATAGTTCTTCTTTATCCATATTCACTCTATGCCATGAGTAGGAAACTAAGGCCCGGGGGCCGGATCCAGCCCAATCACCTTCTCAATCCAGCCCGCGGACGGTCAGGGAATCAGCGTGTTTTTACATGAGTAGAACGTGTGCTTTTACCTGTATTAAAAATGCATCTCTGGGTTATTTGTGGGGCATAGGAATTTGTTCATCCCCCCCCCCAAAAAAAAAATTATAGTCCCACCCCACAAGGTCTGCGGGTCAGTGGACCGGCCCCCTGCTGAAAACGTTTGCTGACCCCTGCGAGTCTATGCACTTTGATGACATTCAATAGTCTTCAATAGTCAGCATTAAATTGTTATGTGGAAAGTAGTTTAGTTGGTGTGGTTGCTTTCTTATACCTCATAATAGCTACTAATGTTATCAGTATAGGCAAGCTTCTACTTGAAGCCAAGTGGCAGGATCATAGGTTCTAAGGTTTTTGTGCCGGACACCTTTTTGATTTTTGAGAATCAGATGAAGTTGAAGTTGGAACAGCCAAGAGCCTTTAATTCATCGATAATGAATGGTACCGGTACTAAGGAGGATGTGGGAGCAAGGGCTGGGCGGGTTTCCTGGGTTGCAGGTTACTTTCAGTTTTGTCTTCCCTTGCTTGCTTATGTTTGTAACATACACTGGTTGATCATCCTGAGTTTAATCTTCCTTGGAATAAGACAAAGAAAAGTGTCCTCTCATGTGTCCCTATTTTCCAGGGACAGTACCGGATTTACAAAAGCCATCCCGGTTTCTGAATTGATCCCAGAATGTCCCACTTTTCCTTAGGACGTTCCTATTTTCATTGGAAAACTATTGGAAGGTATGGTAGGGTGCCCCTATTTTCATCAGAGAAATGTTGGAGGGTATGGAGTTATGCGACCCCCGAGACAAGGAGGTAACTATGCAACCTTTAGAAGACATCTGAAGACAGCCCTGTAAAGGGAAGTTTTTAAATGTTTATTTCTGTATTTATTCTGTATTTATTCTATAAAACATATAATGTTTTATTCTGTATTTATATATGTTGAAAGCTCCCCAGAGTGGCTTGGGCAACCCAGTCAGATGGGCAGGATGTTGTTGTTGTTGTTGTTGTTGTTGTTGTTGTTGTTGTTGTTGTTGTTGTTGTTGTTGTTATGGAATAGGACAGTGATGGCTAACCTTGACACTCCAGATGTTTTGGAACTACAACTCCCATCATCCCTAGCTAACAGGACCAGTGGTCAGGGATGATGGGAGTTGTAGTCCCAAAACATCTGGAGTGTCAAGGTTAGCCATCACTGGAATAGGATGTCCCTATTTTCATCGGATAAATGTTGAAGGATATGTGATTACAAATAACTATTCACATGACTGCAGGTACAAGCCACAGCTGTCATTCTAAACCAATCAAAATCAGCTGCTCAGATCAACCCTCATCATAATATCATGTGATTACATATAATCATTTTTCAGTGTCTTTCTTTATTAAGACTTTTGACTGCAAATTTATCCCAAGGTCCTCTTTTATCTCTGTACAAAACAATTCAAGATGAAGCACAGTTGCCCTGCCTAGCCTATTCTCTTTTCATGTATGCAACAGTCACCATGGGTTTTATCAGTTTGTTCTTTTCATAATTCTGGGGCGGACAACTGCTACATAATATATGTAAAGGCAACTTGTTTGATACTGTAAACGGTAGGCACAGGCCTTTTCAGTTTAGCTAGGCTTAAAAGTTTAGCCATAAACTCAAAAGAACATGGAACCATCAACATGATACGGTTTTATGAAAATACTATTTTCTCCATCAGATCTATGCCACAAGTTGGCCATTCTTGGTTTAGAGCAGTAATTATTCCACGAGTGAAACAAATGACTTGACCATAAATAGATTTGCTCTTGAGGAACAACTGCATGCAATCTGGGACACGTTGCTAAACGTTAGCCTTGAGAATGGTTTGTATGTTCATTTTGAGCAGTTTGCAATCACCTGATACACATTTCAAGATGCCCTAGATTCCAGTGTGGTTCCAGTAGGGAAGAACCTTCTAATTAAAAACATTGATTAACATGGAACTGTAAAGTAAGCATTTTGGATCACCTTGACTACCTGGAAAATCTTGTGGAAGTGACCCTAACTAAAACTTATTGGGATACTGTTACTTCTATGTGGGGGATTTGCATAACTGTCTCCAAATTAGCTCAGTGTATGCCAATTTGACAATAAAGCAGGATATTTTACAGGAGGGCAGCAATTATACTATTTTGAATAATAGTCAGGTTTATTATCTGCAGTAGCTATTTAAAACACTACATAAATCAAATTTCAGTTCCTTAGATCTTGCTTTGATTTAAACACTGGCTTCTCTTTAAATTTCACTTTAATGTTCCCTTTCAAAGAAATCTTAATAAGTAGGCTTCTCATAAGTATAAATACTGGCTTTATGTTCATATTAGCTACCGTTTGTTCTTTAATAAAATGTTTAATTGGCAAAACAGTTTTGGTCATAAGGGATGTGTGCAGTGTATAATTTGAAGTGACTCTGTGTTTGTGAAATATTCTTGTACCAGCTTCTCCTTTTGCCTTTCCTGCATGAAATGACAGTGGACACTGTGTGAAAATCTAGCGGAGTCTTTAATCCCAGATGATTGCCCGTTTAGGGCTGCATTCAGACAGCATGTTATTCTGTTTTGATGACTTTTCCTTACCTTATGTGATCTTTCACATGATGCAAAAGCCACTTCTGAAAACTAGCAGAATCTAGTGGAAGTTTACCAGGTTATTTGCTTCCACAAAAGAAAAGAAAAAAAATCTATTTGCAGCCCAGAAAATTGTGTGAATTTTGTGTGGTAATTTCATGTGATGAAATCTGGGGTGATGTTTAGCTAACAGTGCTCTCCCACCACAACTTGGCAGTATGTGTGGATCTTTAGCAGAACAGTTCCATAAAGCAACAGGTTATGTGACAGCAAGAAATTTGTCAGGGCTGAATGTGAACAATCCCGTTATTTCTCAGAATCAAACCTTTCTTCGTGCTTCCAGTAAATCTTAAAGTTAGGATGACATTTCCCCTTCCCCAGCTTCCCAAAAATACTATCTTCAGAACAATGTGATGTGGTCTCACTCCCAAGGCATTCCAGGAAACTGAGGAGAGACCCTTTCATCACCCTGAATGGAAAACCTTTGACCGCCTCATGAGGTTAAATAAGTGAAGCAGGAATCCATTCCCTTTTGGGGTGAGGATATGTGCTATTTCTCCCCCCCCCAAAGGTTTTCCAGGAAGAGTTCATTCTACCAATGAATGGTTGAAAAAAAGAATTCAAAATATGACGCACAGCTGCAGTAATATTTACCCATGAGGATATCCATTTTCAAGCAATGAGATCTATTTGCTTTGCTCTTCTCCCGCCTCATAGGTTTTGTGCTGGTGTGTATGAAAGTACTGAAAATGTGTAAAAAGGAAACAAAGGACATAAAACTATTCTGTAACAATGACTTGAAACTGATTCAGCATAGCCCAGACCAGTAGTGATTTCACTGGTGCTGGTACTGACTTGACTTGGATATTTTTATATCTGTTGGAGGCCGCCCAGAGTGGCTGGGGAGACCTGGCCAGATGGGCGGGGTACAAATAAAAGAATGATTATTATTATTATTATTATAGTACAGTCATACCTCATGTTGCATCCACTTCAGGTTGCGTGTTTTCATTTTGGGTCCTGCAGCAACCCAGAAGTACCGGAACGGGTTACTTCCGGGTTTCGCTGCTCGCGCATGCGCAGAAGTGCTAAATCACGCCACGCGCGTGCGCAAACACGGCACTTCTGGATGTGAACGCTTCGAGTTGCGGGTGTGCCTCCATGATGGATTACGTCCACAACTCAAGGTTCCACTGTACTAGAATGTTCCTCTGCAACAACATAGACAAATGTGACTTGTTTTATATGCTAGTGTTTTTGATATTATAGCAATTGCAATGCTTGTCGGTGTTTTTAATTCTGTTGTGTACCGCTTTGAGCTCAACATTTGTTGCTGGACAAGCATATAATGGCAACGGTACTCACCTGAGAGGTGCCAGAACAGAGTTCTGGCAAGTTCCCACTGAAAAAAAAAGCCCTGGTGCTAAGTAAATGCACATTCCCACCTGTTTGGTTAGGACTAGCCTCTGTTTAATGTGTGCATGATTTCCAGATCAGACCCATGGAACTGATGCGATGTTTCAGCAATTTCGTTCCAATCATCTCCTGGCATGAATCTCAAAAAAAGAAGAAACTGAACCTCATGGGTGATGAAGTAACTCATTTGTTATTTTAGAAATGCTAATGAAGTCCAAATTGACAAGATTTCTGAACTCTCTGACTTGATGATTTAATGTGTTCCATCAAAGCTGCGCCTTAGGTATGTTCCACTTTGTCCAGGAAGACTGATTGGGTCAGTCTTGTGCAAATGACCAAAGTGACAACCTGTTGCAGAGTTAAGTGTGCTTAAGACCATTGATTTGGGCTTCAGAAAGCTTAAGTCTGTGTTGGATTCTGGCCAAAGTGCCTTGCGCTAAAATAAATAAAGTGGTTGTTGGTTCTGTGATGAGAGGAGGTTTCAGGAGCTAAATAAAGCCTCGCTGGTAAGATAGCACCTGAAAAAAATTGCAAAACATGTGAATGGCAGAGCATATTTGGAAAGACTCCCCGCAATTAATAATAATCATATCAGTAAAAGCTTGTGCATTTACACAGTGAGATAAAAGCTTTACAGTGGTACCTAGGGTTAAGTACTTAATTCGTTCCGGAGGTCCGTTCTTAACATGAAGCGTACTTAACCTGAAGCACCATTTTAGCTAATGGGACCTCCTGCTGCCGCTGCGCTGCCAGAGCACGATTTCTGTTTTTAGTGGAGTTCTTAACCTGAAGCGTACTTAACCTGAAGCGTACTTAACCCGAGGTACCACTGTATTTGGGACCCAGGTGGCACTGTGGGTTAAACCACAGAGCCTAGGGTCTGCTGATCAGAAGGTCAGCGGTTCAAATCCCTGCAACGGGGTGAGCTCCCGTTGCTCGGTCCCAGCTCCTGCCAACCTAGCAGTTCGAAAGCACGTCAAAGTGCAAGTAGATAAATAGGAACTGGTCTGGTGGGAAGGTAAACGGCGTTTCCGTGCACTGCTCTGGTTCGCCAGAAGCGGCTTTGTCATGCTGGCCACATGACCCGGAAGCTGTACGCTGGCTCTCGGCCAATAAAGCGAGATGAGCGCCGCAACCCCAGAGTTGGACACGACTGGACCTAATGGTCAGGGGTCCCTTTACCTTACCTTATCACTGTATTTATTTATTTCCTTTATATCCCACTTTTCATCCAGGGAACTCAGTGTGTTTTAAATGGGTTTCCCCACCTTGCTTATGGTGAGCTCCATATCTGAATAGGAATTTGAGCTTGGATTCTACTCAAAGACCACTACATTAAATTGGCCCGCATTGTGATGCTTGTATTAGGACTTTTCAGAGCATTCCTGTCCTCTAGTCCTTTATGCATGCTGAAAACTGTATTATGGAACCCTCTGGTAACAAAGCCTAAGAAGATGCAGTTAGAAGTGACAATTTCTAAAGCTGTTGTGCATGTGTGGAATGTTGTTTCGGTGCTTACATAGGACTCTTTGGATTTGGGCTTCAGTTTTAGATTGCCAGTGCAATGATTAATGCAGTGATAAACATTTTTTTTTTAAAAAAAGTATAAATCTGTTTTGAAATTACAGACTTTAAATGCATTAAAAATATTATTTTGATAATTAAGGGGATTTGAGATAAGCTTGTCTTAAGGTGCTTGAGAGGCAACATCTACGTTGCGAAAAGAAAAGAAAAATCCTCACAGAACAAGTAATCATTCTTCTCCAGAACAGTTGAAATATATTTTTATCTATTGAATTTTTGAACAGATGGCAGTCTAAAATACAAATCCATAGCATTTTTAATCTGTTGGAACTTAATTGGTACAGTTTCTCTCCAGTGTTTTCTCTAAAACTTTTAAGTCTCCTTTGAAGCATATTGTCAGCTGTGAAGTGAGATATTATGTTTCAATAATCTCTTTGCATCCAGGGTTCAATATTTTATAGCAGAAAGGCTCTTCTTCCATCAAGTGACCTTAAATGCAGAGGCATAAATATGCACTTAGATTTAATTTTTGAAGCTTAGATAGTTGACCCAGTCTTCTATCACAATTTAGCAATAATTTGACCAGCCAACCGGATTTGGCTGATATTAACTAGAAAGAGATTACAGATGTGTACTCAATACAATAAATCTCAGACTAAAGGATTATATGATAAGGCACTGAAATGGATCAAAGATGTTGTTGCAGCAGTCTTTATGGATGATTGAGAACTATATGACCAGGGAATCCTAGCTGTGTTTTCTCATAACTCAGTCCCACTGTGATCAATGGGACTTTGGATGTAAGGTAAATATGCTGTGCCAAAACACTCTGTGTGTGGTCATTCTGACAGCTGAATGGAAAATAAGGGAGTAAATGAGTTTGCATGCAAGCACCCTAATTGAAGTCAATTTATTTCCAAAATTACTGATCATCACTTGAATGACACATGCTGCTGTAATGTCCATGTTGCCACAAAACTCTGTTGGTTTTGCCTCAACAGAGCTAGCAGTACAGAGTTGGCAAAATCACATTTCCTTGTACCACGCTATATCAGGCTACAAGTGAAAGGGTTGCATGTTTGTTATTCTTCACCAGCAAGAACAAAAATCTATGTAAAAAGACCCTGCAGAGTCCTTCTCTATCACATGTGAGTTTTCTATGTCCAGCAGATTCACGGTATTGTTTTGTTTAACCAAATGTAGGTGGAAGTGCTGCAGTCATGGGAAAGAGTTGTGATTTTGATATTGCCAACTGTAAACGTACAAACCAAAGCTTTGGGTCATGTTAAAAGGCCCACTTACATAGGCACATAGGAAGCTGTCTAATGCTGAATCAGACTGCTGGTCAAACTAGCACAGTACTGTCTACACGAGGATTGGGGAACCTCTGGCACAGGTCCCAATGTGGCCTGATGTCAGATGATTGTCAGGTGGGTTGTCCTATCCACCTGTCTAAGTTGGCCCACAGAAGTGGGGGCAGATAGCTGTTTAAATTAAATTTCCCAGGATTTCAACCAGGGATCTTTTCCAGCCATACCTAGAGATGCTGGGAACTAAACCTGAGACAGGGGAGGAGAGATGGAACCAGCTGCTTATTTTTAATTTTTGCCTGATATCTGATACTTTGTGCATTCAATTTTAATTTTGGAAAACTGGTTTTCTTGGATCAAATTGTAAATTGGCTTTGGTTGGTGGGAGTGATTTGGTTTAATTATCTGCAGGTACTTTATTATTATCTTTAAAAACTGTATGTGAAACGTATTTTTGTTAACTTCTAAAGGGTTTTTTATATTAAGAAAAATTACCGGAAAGCAATGTGATTGCTGTTGTATATTTTGTCATTTCTAAGGGATTTCTATGGGATGCCAGGGCATTGCAAGTTGAAAATGAAACGTAAATGAAACGAGCTATTCACTGTCTCCCTCTCTCCCTCTCTTGGTTTATTTATATTTATAATTCTGGCTTTACAAAAACTGCTCATCATGACTTTATTTGGCATGAGAAGCAGCGATTCATTTTTGCGTGTCGGTGCTGACCTCTTTCCTTCCTTGCCTTGTCTGGCCCTGCTCTTGGTGACTAGAAAAAGCCACAGAAAGGAAAAAAGAAACATCATAACATACTCCTGTTGCTGTGCAAAACAATGTGTAATAGTCGTTGCTCATTCAGCTGTGATGCATAGATGAAAATTTGGTAGGCCACAGTAAGGAGATAGCTTTGCACAGGGAAATGTTTTGTGAAATTACATCCAACCTCAGGTGTCTCAAGTTTGTGCAGCAAAGGGTGAAAGCAAATAAGGAATGCATTAAAAAAAAAGACATGGTTTAAAAGCTTTCAAGTCACTATGTATATCATCAAAACAGGGATAATTAATTTTTACATATATACACATGGATATGATGTGTTGCACCTTTGGACGGGTGTTCCTAGTGCAAAGTGAAGTCTCCTCTCCCCTCAAGCATCCTGATCGTTTTCAAGGTCTCAGTATTTTACACATGCAAGTGTAAAACATTTTAGTGCAACATTTTATCTAAGCTCAGTCAGCAATGTATATATTCTGTGGGATCCATGCACTTCTGACAATACTTCTGTGCAACATATCGTCTCCTTTTACAAAAGGTAAATTGCTAGCCACTGTCATTTATTAATTATTATTATTATTATTATTATTATTATTATTATATTTATTTTTTTGAGACTGGAAAGGAAAAGCAAAGCAAACAAAATTTTAAGTATCCAGAAAGGTAAAAGTACACAACTAAAGGGACGCGGGTGGCACTGTGGTCTAAACCACATAGCTGGCTTGCCGATCAGAAGGTTGGCGGTGCGAATCCCCACGACGGGGTGAGCTCCCATTGCTCGGTCCCAGCTCCTGCCAACCTAGCAGTTCGAAAGCACATCAAGTGCAAGTAGATAAATAGGTACCACTCTGGCAGGCAGGTAAACGGTGTTGGCAGCCCTATTTAGGGAAGCTTTTAACCTGTGATATTTTAATGTATTTTATACCTGTTGGAGGCGCCCAGAGTGGCTGGGGAGACCCGGCCAGATGGGCGGGGTACAAATAAAAGAATTATTATTTATTATTTATTATTGCTCTGGTTCACCAGAAGCGGCTTCATCATGCTGGCCACATGACACAGAAGCTGTCTGCAGACAAACGCCAATAAAGCGAGATGAGCGCCGCAACCCCAGAGTCGTCCACGACTGGACTTAATTGTTAAGGGTCCCTTTACCTGTACCTTTACACAACTAAAAAATAAAATAAAATGATGAGTTGCTCATCAAACCCTACCCCTAGAATATATTGTCTCCAGGTTGTGTGAAATTCCGGGGGTCCCAGACACTTACCCAGGGTTCACGTTTCCTTGGGGATGAGCGATAGCAGAGACTGTGGTGTCTTTATGATATGTGGTTTATTTACACATATACACATCCTGAGCCTACAATGGAACCAGAGCCTTGAATTCAAGCAGAAATCAGGCATGGCTACCTCTCTCTCTGGCTTCCCTGCCTGCAGCTGCGCTCCTAACTTCTATCTCACATAACTCAGCTCTCCACTCTGGCTTTTGTCTTTCTAGCTACCAAGCGAGTCGCGGGAGGGTGGTCACCCATTTGCTGTCAGGCACAAAGCCGCTTCCTTTGTTATAGCTAGCCTGGCTATTCCTAGATTTTAAGACTTGCTGGATCCAGGAATTAGAAGAGTCTCTGCATACAGCCAACTCCCTGCCCGCCCCGACTCAAAACAATATATACATAATTTCCCCACCATACATGCCTTTTTCAAGATTGCTTCATTTCCCCTCGTTATAACTCTCAGATCCAATCAGCCACACAGAATAGCACAGAATAGTTTGCTTGTTCCCCCCCCCCCTCTTGTACTTATTTATTTAACATTTAGGTTCAGCTGAAATGTGTAGCGGAAACATCTGTGGGCTGGGTAGACTAAGCATAGGTCCAGGAGAGGGTTAATTGGTAGCAAATGGAATGTAAGTTGCAATTCCTGGCTTTATGGTCAATGAAAGTGACAGTAGGAGACAACTGGAGGTTTGAAAAGGGCCCTAAAACAGGGGCAGGAGATGGTTTTCCTGGGAGCAGCTACGACTGCATCTTGGATCTGTGCTTGCCATGATGTATCTTAGAAGTAATAATTTAGCTTCTGGGATGCAGGTCTGTGAGACACATAATTTATACATGACTAGGCGAGATTTTGAAGTAAAAGCCCCATAAACATGAAACACTTAAAAAAGAAAAAAAGAAAGAATCTAACACAAAGACATACAGCCTGTTTACATGAAGTCAAGTTAAGAGCCCATTGGCCTCACATGATCTATGAGCTGCTAGGCTGCAGCACTTCGGAATGCAGCTGGGGAAAATCGTATCTGTCAGTTACGACATGTATGGAAACAACAATGCATTGCAGATGCAAAATTAGCGCAAAAGAGAAAAAGCAGGGCTAGGACTTTTCTCCTTGAGTGCAAAGTTGTATATTTGTATGGACACGGGTGGCGCTGTGGTCTAAACCACTGCGCCTCTTGGGCTTGCCAATCAGAAGGTTGGCGGTTAGAATCCCCATGACAGAGTGAGCTCCCGTTACTCTGTCACAGCTCCTGCCAACCTAGCAGTTCGAAAGCAGGCCAATGCAAGTAGATAAATAGGTACCGCTGTGGCGGGAAGGTAAACGGCGTTTCCATGCGCTCTGGTTTCTGTCACGGTGTTTCGTTGCGCCAGAAGCTTTCCATGACCTGGAAAGCTGTCTATGGACAAACGCCGGCTCCCTTGGCCTGAAAGCGAGATGAGCGCTGCAACCCCACCTTTGACTATTAACCATCCAGGGGTCCTTTACCTTTTTACCTTCACCTTGTATATTTGTATGCAGTTGCTCAAGATGATGCTTTCCAAATGTTGTGGACTAAAACTCACATTATCTCTGACCATGGACCATACTGGCTGGGCCTTATGGGAGTTGCAGTCCAAAAATCTAGAGGACGTTAGGTTAGGAAAAGATATTATTATATTTTTCAGATATATTAGAGCGCTCATAAGGTTTGATCCCTCTCTGATCCTCAGCTTGAAGTGGCCATGTCCAGCAACAGATAAATCACTTGATGCTACTTGACTCTTTATGTTTATGCACAATGCTTCCCACCCATGCTTACAAGTGAGATGCCAATTACTAGATCAGCTTTGCTTTGCAAGTCTATCTGCGTGTTCTGACACCACTTGCTCTGCCTTTAGGGAATCTTTCCTAATTTGGTTTTCAATATAATCAATTTGTAGATCGCATCTAGGTGTCTTGAATGGCTGGGGCACAAAATAATAATAATAATAATAATATAATAATAATAATAATAATAATAATAATAATAATAATAATAATAATAATAAATTCATTTATACCCCGCCCTCCCCAGCCAAGACCAGGCTCAGGGCGGCTAACACCAAAATAATAATTAAATAATAATAACTACAATGTTATGGTATTTAAGTCTAGACTTTTACAGATGTGCATTCATGTGCGCAAAGGGTTATTTCTCTTCCACATGTCTTGTGCCTACGAACCAGATGGGCTGCACAGCCTCGATTTCAATAAGCAGCAGCAACAAAAAGATTCTTTGTTAAAAATGTCATAAACAAGAAGTGTGGGGAAATTTTGTTCGCAGGAAGTAGGAAGTGATTCACATTCAAAAGTTACATTTCTTTGATCTTTAAGCCATTTATTTCAGCCTTTGGTGCATTTCTCCCCAAGCGCATCAATGGAATCATGAGAGATGCCCCTGCTGACAAATTCTTAAGTCGCATCATTATTAATTTATCTATTTTAGTATTTTCAATAAAAGGAACCTTATAGTGTGTTTAATTTTTTTTTTAAATCCACACATTTTCTTCTTAAGTCTACTTGAGATCCAACCAGATTTGCTACCATAAAAATAATCAGTTTATCAGATCTGTTTCATACTCTTGAAATACAGTTCTCCAAACAAGATAAATATCTAATAGCCTATTTCTGAACTCTGTTGGTCTGTGTGTGCATAACTGAGAACAGAAATTTGACAGATGGACAGGACAGAAGCCTTGCATAATTACAACTGCAGGAGGGGGTTAAGTTGAATGCTAACCCTCCATAATGCATGCCTCTCTATCAGTTGTCAAGTGCTTGTTAAGTGGAAAATTGACTTGGGCTTAATGTTGGCTTCATTCACATGGCAGTTTGTTCCGTTTTCACAACTTTCCCCTAACTGTTATGTTCCACATTATATCCCTCATTTCTGGAACTTTAACAGAATATAGTGCTCATTTCCATGTTATGTGCTTCCAGAAAAAACAAAATTCTGTTTGCAAATAATGGGGAAATTAAGTGCTAAACATGCTCCATGTTCCACTATAGTTTTGCAGTATTCCACTATAGCTCCAGAAGTAGTTTTTACATCATGTAAATGCTCAAATATAATGCGGATATTAACAGTTAGGGAAACAATATGGAAATGGACTAAACTGCTATATGAATGGAGCCATAGTTACAATAGATATAGCCACCCCTCAGAGTGGTAACTGCAAGTGTCCAATTAGGGCTAGACTGCATTTATGAAGGGAGTTCCCTGCCATTTCCACCACCATAGGGAATGATACATCCCATTCATACTTCTTTGGGCTTTTTTGAATCAATGTTTTTTTTTAAAAAAAATAAAAAATTCTGAGGAACATCTACTCAAGGTCTAGAAGACAGGCGTGGTTTTTTTATGACCCAAAAACGTTCTGCACCAGACTGCCACTGGTTTTTTTGACTAAAGCAAAACTATGTAGGTGAATTTGGAGGTGCCAAAACATCTGAGGAACTGTGAGGGCACAAAGGAGGTTGAGAAGAGGATTTTGATGTGAATATTTGGGAGCAGATTCATCCCAGGCATAGTACGTGCATAGCCTAAAATGTCTTCTAATTCATGAATAAATTATTTCTAACATGACTTTTCATTTCATTGCATAGTTGTGCAACCTCCGAAACCTGACGATAAACTTCGAGTTTCTTGCTCAGACTAAATCCCGTTGTGTATTTCTCCGATGCACAGGTATATCATGGGCAGATAATTAAGCGCCTTCTTTTTTAAAAGAAAAAACTCGGCAGGATTTCACATAACTAAATGAAGCATCTTAACATGGCATGAAGGCTAAATAAATCCCTGAGGTTATTGCTACTTTTCATTCAGCAAAGCAACTTTTTCTTGACAGTTACTTAAAAAGACAAGAAGTCTCAAGATATTTGTCTTCCCTCTTCAAGTATCGCATACAGTTCCTCTTGCGCTGTGCATTATTTAGAGGATCGTTAGCATGCAGGGCATGGAGAGGTTTCTTAACTTTCTCCCCAATTTGAAGGGAATTTAAGACACATTAACAAGGCTTTCACTTCCTTTGCGGTTCTTTGCTCATGGCCATTTGGACTAAGCTGCTATTTGCCTTGGAACAAGAAGGTGTTGCGAATCTTTGTGTCCAGTCCCATCCGAGAGAGGTGATGAAAAACCTACTGCTTTGAGGGATGGCTAATTTTTATAATAGAATGATGAAATCCAATGGACAGGTTGGGGGACAACACTTTGTTGAGATAACCTTGCTGCCATGTTTCCAGACTCCTCCTGTTACGTTTTTACCCAAACAAAAATGTTAATGGCTAGTTCTCCATAATGAGAAGATCTGAATACCACTTGTTGGGAATTACAGGTGAGGAGAGTGCTTGCAGGCCTCCCATATGCATCTGGGTGCCCACTGGGGGGGGGGGAGAGTGCCGGACTAGTCCTTGGCCAGATGCAGCAGGAATTTTCTTATGCACAGTTTTCTTGACCATAATGTGACAGCATAAGTGTACAGTGTGCAGATGCTAAGGAGTTGGGGACTATCATCTTAGAAGGAAGTTGTAATCTATTAGTCAATCAGTGATGGAGTAGAACACATCTACACATGTTTAAAAAGTCAGCAACAGAGAATATAAAACCCTCCAGGTGTCCTGATTTTCCAGGGATAGTCCCGGCTTCTGATTTAATCCTGGAATATCCCTATTTTCTTCAGTGTTGCTGCCACCGAGCTTGGGGAATCCAAGACAAAGGATTGCCCCAGTGCCCAACCTAGTTGTAATGATTGCTATGAGGTAGGCAAAACCACTGGGATAGAGCCAATTGTCCCGGTGGACAAATTCCTATCTGGCCCCATAAAACGGCAACCACAGTAGCCACAGCAAAGTCCTTAAGCATCAGCTTGAACAAAGGGAGGGTGGGTGGGGAACCCGACGAGGGAAAAGCAGGTGAGGTCTGTTTAAATGGCATGGGAGTGGACCCGAGGGAAGCCTTCCTGCTCCGTTGGCTCCGCCCCCCAGCCCAGCCTATTTGCCAATCTGGGATGCAGACTAGGATCTGGCTTCTGATAGGTGGCACAGGTTTATGACCACGCCCTCTATCTGGATGGAACTCTGATGATGTGATTGCCACGTCGGGGCCATGGAGGAGCCTCTGCCATCCTGCAATGCTGTTGCACCAGAAAGGGTGAGCAGACTTATAATTAAGACAAATCAGTCGTGTTTCCTTTTTCTACTGCAGTTGAAAAGAGACTCTGTTTAACAAAGAAAATACTCAGCTTGCTATGAAACAAAATAGACAGACAGACAGACAGATGATAGATAGATAGGTGATAGATAGATAGATAGATAGATAGATAGATAGATAGATAGATAGATAGATATAGATAGAATTTACCTATTTAATTTGTTGAGATGAGGTTATGAGCTCCATTCCATTTAAGTGGTAGTAGATGCAACTGATGCAATTTGGTATGATTAACCATTAAATTGTGCAGACTTCTGACCTCAGATTCCAGAAGTGGTGATGTATTATTTGTTTTACACAAAATTATTTTCAGCAAAGGCTTTGTTGAGCCAAGAGGAACGGTGATGTTTTTGCAGATTTTATTTATAAACTGAACCAAACTGACCTGGTTTGCAGCAGAAAATGTTAAATGCTGATGAGACATTTTTGAAAACTCCTCTGGCGCCTCAGTGTCTGGTTTTTGATTGATTCTTTTCAGGTTTTCCAACTGTTATATGTATAGGATTGTGTTGTGGTCCAGTGACTGTGGAGAAAAGCAGATGTGGTACATTTCTAAAAAGAAAAAAGGGAAAGAAAATGCAAGGCCTTATCTCTAATTAGAAGACACATCATCTTACATGTGTGAACTACCCTGGGATATTGTGGTCTTGTTCAGATAAGCATGCACAGCTGTTTCTCAGTTATTGATGACTTGCCAGTAGAACGTGTGAACTGACTCAACTGAGAAACCTTACATGTGAGTTGATACAAAAGTTGTATTTCTGAGATTAAATCTGTGATTGGCTATTCATATATGCAAGACATCACTTGATGCTGCAGATAATATTTTTGTGTGCTGCTTTGGGGCTTCCAAAGCATTGGTTGTTGTTGTTGTTTACTGCTGGTGGTATTTGTTGTTGTGATATTTTATGGTGATTTTCTTGCTGCTATAGGAATAAAGAGAATTTTATGACAGATTTTTATTTTATTTTTTGCATTTAATACACAATCAGTTTTTATTTAAATTAATTCATTTTATTTGTAATTGTGTATTTCCTATTTGTTCTATGCACATGTTGTAAGTTGCCATAAGACCATTTTTTTTGTATATGGCCATAAAGTTGTTGTAATAATAATAATAATAATAATAATAATAATAATAATAATAATAATTTATTATTTGTACCCCGCCCATCTGGCTGGGTCCCCCCAGCCACTCTGGGCGGCCTCCAACAGATATTAAAATACATTAAAATATCACAGGTTAAAAACTTCCCTAAACAGGGCTGCCTTCAGGTATTTTCTGAATGTTGTTGTTGTTAATGCTAATATAAGTATTTACTAATATTATCAACCAATACTTTTATAAGCCAATATCACATTTCCATAAGTTTGCAGGCTAATTCAAATGAGCTACTACAAATAAGCAAACACCAGTCTTTATTTGACAGATGTTTCTAGGAACCTCAAATAACTCTCATCTGCAAGATGAACAGCTTAGCCTGGTGTCTTCAATTCCTAGCCACATTATGGGCTTCTTACCCTCATTTGGGTTTGCAGCTGGCGAAGGTTCATATCACTTTCAACCACAGCTTGACTAATATAGCATTATAGCAGCTGTGAGAGCTTGGGTAGAATGTCACCTAAACCACAACTTATTTCCTGTTGGGGTGGTCCTAATGACTACAGTGACTAGGAATTCATCTCCAGGAAGTCACCCACCTTCCCAGCTAGATCTTCTGTTCTTCCATTTGAGAGCAAAGTCAAAGATAGCTGTTCCAAAGTCTCGAAATGGCTGAGGTGTCTGTTACAGGCAACAGATAAAAATGCAGAATTAGAGATGCAGGATGGTCCCTTTGAAGTGCAGATTTTGACTTTGCTTTTGGGGTAATTACATAATTATTCTTTCTTTTTTAAAAAAAAATTAAAAATCACTTTGATTTCCCACTTAAAATCTATATGAAATAGCTAAAAACAGCTAAACATTATGAGCCAGCCTACCCCAAAGTTGCTACTTTGTCTTTTAAATCCAATTTTATTTATGTTTCTTTCTTTAAAACATTCCTTTATCAAATCAGATTTCAGGCTGGGGGTACAACAGTACAGGAAGAACACAGTATAGGTAACTCATAATTTAGACATATTTAGACACAAACAAAACCCTCAAAAGTAGGTGGGGTGGGGGCATGCATCCAATAATTTTTTTTCAACCCCCCCTTGCGATTGAACCCAATGTGTTTTGATCGTATCCCAGAATGTAATCCCAGCATAAATTGAGAGTCTTCTGTACTATAAAACCTCTGTCATTAACAACCATATGCTTAGAAGTTAGATTACACCTGGGCAATAAAACATTCATGGACAATGATGTTGTTGTTACTTTTACACCACCAAACCTTTATTAGGCATCACAAATATAGGCCATCATAAAACATCCATATATAAAATTTTAAAATGTATACAAATAAACAGCCGTGTAAAAATACGTAATAAGGATTTTCATTGAAGTTTCTTCCCACCATTCACCACTCTGAGAGATAATATTGATAAAAACTCAGCCATCCTTTGCAGTTACTTCCGGGTTCATATCTGACAGATAGAATCTGATATTTTCATTGTGCCATGATTGCACACGCTTGTGTAGCTGGTTGTACAACGGACAGTAGAAAATAATGTGTTCTACTGTATCTGGCACATCCAAAAAACATCCACAATGTCTATCGTTTCTGGGGATGTTTAAATATCTGCCCTTGACAAAAGCTGAGGAGAAAATGTTCAGTTGGGCTAACATAAAGGACTGGAATTATTAATTTTGAAATATAAGTGACCCTGTAATCTGTTGTATTTAAACCATAAAATTTGGGGGAGCAAATTTTATTTACAGCTAATTTGGTGTTTTGTTTTTAATGTCCTTTAATCTGATTTGAATATTATGATAAATATATTGCTCATAACTTCTAAATGATATTGTTGCTAATGCCACATATCTCTGCAAACCTGTCTGTCTAGCACCTTGTCTTAAGGGCCACAGCTAAAACATATATTTAAAGATAATGTAAGTAATCCTGGGAACTATAGTTTACTCCTTGCAGAGCTGTAATTTCCAGCACCCTGAACAAGCTACAATTCCCAGGATTCTTTGCGAGAAGCTATGTGTTTTCAATGTATGATCTTAAACTGCTTTACTAGTTTAATGTAGATATATATGTTGGAAGTTAGATGCATTTGAAGAGGCTTTGATTTCTTACCTAGAACACAACCTCCAATACCCCTTTCCTTTAAGAATTTCAGAGAATAGCACTGTTTCATGAAGAAATGATTTTCTGATATAATCTGTTATTGCACCAATCCCCATCTTCGTTTCTCACTAATGCTTACATAGCAGACAAGAAGCAAAGGCGCTATGCATTATAGGCATAGGGTCAGAAATGAATTGGAGCATAAAAAATGACCAAATATTGATCTAGAGCAGATTCCAATGTATAGTTAGCAGAGTAAAAACTTAAACACGTTGCAGGATTCCCCCCAAAATAGACCAGAGGCAATTGTATTTCATCCAGCAGAGCTTTACTGCTACTGAAGGCAAATGAGCAGAATGGTCTCAAATCCAATACATTCAGGATTGGCACTGTCCATAAGAAATCCAGTTGCAACAGACTTAACTTAAACTTACAATAACTTATAATAAGTCTAAACCTTCACACTAAGCGTACTATGTACAGAACAGCACACCAGAAGGAAAAGAGATAGAAAGAGAAAGTGAAACCCAGGCTTCTTCTGGCCCTACTTTTATAGTCAGCATGACCTTGACAGAAGAGATAAGAGAACCAGTTTAAGCCAGCTGTACTCAGCTTCTCTGTAGGTACAACCCGAACATCATGAACCTTCACACTTGCTTTTTTCACACAGAGAAGGTTCCAGAACCCTCTTGAATTAAGTAGAATAGGAAAGATCTCTACACATCATCAGATCAATACTTTCTGCACTAAGAAATGCAAACTGACAAACTCAATCCTATGCAAAAGTCAGAGCCTACTCTTAAGAAACTAGGTATCCAATTGTAGCTTCACTCAGCTACATGTCCACTTATGAACACATTTCCATATACATTCTTACTGCTGGATGGTCATTTTGTTACTTATTGTATTCCTTGCAGACCAAGGTCCTCCAGATCACAGAAGGTGTTTGGCTATTTGGCTTAGTTGATCAACAAAGTATACTCTTTGAATGCATAAATACTAAAACTATTCTTACAATGTTTTAAGGCTTCCAGTGGGTTGTTGCTATATTACTAAGGGCATAGCTAACATATATAAGGAAGCATTCTGTATTCATTTGCTAATTAGCCAGGCAGCTTTATGATCAGTTTAACAGAGCCTAGCTGGAAGCCAACAGCAAATGTACTTTCCTTTCCTTCAACAGTGTTCATAAGCCAGAATTTTACGACAGATAAAAGTGTAATTCTTCCTTTAACTGCCCAACAGCAGGTTAATGGCTAAAGACTCCAGTTGAGCTCATTAATTAAGCTAAGAATGGAAAGAATTCTCAATCAAATGTCAAGGAGATGAATGAAGACTTGGGGCAGTCTTGTACACCAGAAGAACAATAAGGCCAGAAAGGGCATAGGACCTCCCCAAAGTCAGTAAGAAAGAAAAAACCCCAATCCAATTCCTTTGATTTACAAGTATGGAATTGTGAGGAGAGCTAGGAAATACATTAGACATCAGAAGCTCATTCAGCAACTGGGGTGGCTAAATGTACAAGTAGAATCTCCAAACTCAGCTGGAGTGTAACACTGGCGATTAAATCCCCACATTGGGCCCTGAGGCCATGGCTCTTAACATTTCTTCTACTCTTTTGTTTCAGTTGTTCCTTTGACTGGGTCATTTGTTTGATTCATGCATGGATGGCAAGATTCATGGGGCTTTCAAATCCCCTTATAACTGGACTTTTCAACGTTGTGCCCACTGGGAGGCTCATTTAAACCTGATTGCTGTTTTGAAGTGCCATTTGAGCAAAGTAGACAACATGAGCCAAAGCCTCATTATGGTTATTTATTGCAGAATAAAACAGCTGCTTTTAACTGACATCCTCTGATTCACACAGTGGACTAGAGAGGGCTTATGCATAGCTCCCAGAAGAAAAGCTTGCCATTTTAGTTGCCAGCAAATTTGACAACAGGTGGAAATATGAAGGTTCCTCCTTCACAGAAACATCTGAAGAACTCCAAGGGAAGCTAAAAGAATGTTCAAAACAAAGCAAAACTTTATTGTTATGGTCAATGACCAGCATTAAAGAAACAAGCTAAGAAGCACATAGAATACATTACTCAGGTGGGTAAAATAGGGTAAAAAGGGGAATAAAAGGAAATAAAAGTAACATCGAGGGAAGTAAAATGGGCGTCAACATTTTTAAAAAGCTGATGCCATGTCACAAACTCCAAAGAAGAAAATTACAAAATTCCTGTGGTCAGCTCATGGTGGGTTTTGCTTTGTGCAACACTGTAGTAGCTGACCATTGAGATTGATGCACAATATGAAACATAGCTGTTTCCTAATAAATAATTACACCTGATCCTACCTTTCCTTCACTCTGCTTCCCATAGCTTCCAAGGATGCATACACTAATAACCTTACCTTACATATGACATCAGGTGTGGGGCAAGTGGGCATGGTTTAGGGGAAATCAAATGGCCCTGTGGGCCGGAGATTCCCCAACTGTTTTGCCTTAGATTTGCCATCTGCCCTTAAATGGCATTCACAATCTGTTCAATGGCAGAGCCCATCCCAGGTAATGTTAAGTGTTAGGAGAGAGCTGGGATGACCTTAAAAATGCCCTTGAGACTGTCCTCTTTTCTCCCATATGTCTGCCTCCCTGTGTAATCCTATGTAAATAGCCTTTTATCTGAACTTCTGATTAACCAAAGGTTTTGGACATTCTCTTGGCTGTTCAGATAAAGAAGCCTGTGTGACATTTGCCTCCCCCTCCCCTTTTCCACACAGACACAATTCCAGGTCCTTTTATTTTTCCCAATCTGCTTTCTTACATTTTTAAGCAGAAGCCCAGTGCTTTTGACTGCCATGCAATTTGTACATATCCGGTAGCAGATTTGTGTTTGACTTTATTCAGCGAGACTGTGTTAGAGCTGGCATGCGCTATCTCTACCGTATTCGATAATGCCACATTCAGAATGACAGCGGTCCAAGCCTTGGGGCAGGAAATGCTTCTTGAGATATGTTCAGTTGCCGTTTAACGATGTTTTGCCTGAGGTGATAGGAAAGAAGTCGCCGATGCTTTCAAACATGTCTTTAGCTTTCAAACATGTCTTTAGCATTTTAATAGTGTCTTGACTTGTCAGAATAATGCCACAGTGCTAACTGGGTGCTGTGTACTACATTGCTGCAATTAAGAAACATGGGTTTCCAGGAACATTGTTGATAGCTTGAACACCCTAATTTGTCCATTCCTTGTATGCTACAGCATAGCAGATTTTAAGGGTGCCACTGTGCTTTTCAACACAGCTTGTCGTCCATACTTCCATTTACTGTGCAAGACCAAAGTTCTTAGCTTGTGAATGAGGCCCTGTTCAATACTTCCCCAAGCAGGGAAAGTCAAACACAGGCACAAGCAAACTCGGCCCTCCAGATGTTTTGGGACTACAACTCCCATCATCCCTAGCTAACAGGACCAGTGGTCAGGGATGATGGGAGTTGTAGTCCCAAAACATCTGGAGGGCCGAGTTTGCCTATGCCTGGTCAAACACATGATGGAATGAGAGTTTGCCTGGTCAAACACATGATGGCATGGTGTAATTTGCAAAAAAAATTGGGGGGGGGGAGAGCAGGAAGATGGTGTGAATCAGGCTGTCTCTCTCACAAGCATCTTCATGTGAAACATAGCTGTCACATGTTACACATGGTGTGCAGTAGGAAAAAGGCATCTCTACTCCGTCACACAAAGACTGTCGGCCACCTTGGGGTCTGGAATACCTGCAGAGTGATATCAATGGAGGCCCTTTGAGAACACTCTGAGGTTTCACTGGAGAGCATCTCATATTATGGTATGTTTAATAATGGAAGATGAAGCAAAAACTTGCCATGGTTTTTTCAGTAAACTGAGATATAGGAATTAGTTTGATGTGCTTCTTGCGGCAGACTGATCCCACCCAGTGCTCCCAGACTTGCTTGCCAATCAGATTCAGCTCTCAGTCAGGTTATGCACATCTCTGGATTTCATGATGAAGTTTGGGTGTGGAAAAGGTGCACACAAAAGTACCGTTTATAAGTTGCTTTTTTTTTTTTTGGCTAAAAAAAGTAGTCAAAAATTGGGGGTCGTCTTATACACAGATGGTGAATGTCTGGGCTTGGGCTCTTGGAATATGGTAACCCTAACTTTGGCCAACTTCCCTCAACAAAGCTCAACAACTTTGGGTGACCTGCCCCCCAAAAGCTCAAAGTTGTTCTGTTTGATGTTTAAAATATTGATTTCTTAATTTTGGGTTCAAAAAAATAGGGGTAGTCTTATGCACGGGAAAATACGGTACATATTTTACAAAATATGTGAGGAAAATGCATCAAACGGTATTAAAATGTGTCTTCTGTGTTAAAAGTGCAGGCGGAAAGGTACATGATCTAAATGCAGACTTTTGGTGTGTTCTTTCAAGTATTCTGCATAAAATGGGAAGAAATATACCTGCGACTGAATGCTGGTGGAACAGAAACAGGATAGCGTAAGACTGCTCATTCCGACCAAGATAAAAATAGACACAGTGGTTTTTCTGTAAAAGAATAAGAGAAATTAAACCAAGAAGACCTGTAATTCTGATGTGTGATGCAGAGACATTACTGCTCTGGGGAAGCCAGGGGATAGAGGTGAAAGTGATTCTAAGGGCTGGAAGGTATTGATGGGCACTGTGACTCAGGGGAAGCTAGTGGAAATATGTGCCATGGCAACAGTAAACACACCTGGGATAGGAAACGGATTATTTGACAGGCTCAAATACTGAGGGAAGGAATATATAAAAGGAACTGCCGTGGAGCTACAAATAGCTATTGGGAGAGGAAAGGCCCCCTAAGGGGAGCTGGGAACCAAGGGGGTGTTATAGATCTGTCTTTTCTTGGAGGCCTTTGCTGTGAGTTTGTGTCCTTTTGTCTTTTTCTTTTGCTTGCATACCACCCCATCTGAGAACACTCTAGGTTGAGAAAGCCAGCCATAAAGAAAATGGGCTACTGCAGGCACTGTGTGGTGGGGGTATGGCAACAATGAAATGTGTGACATGGGATCCATGTGTGCACTGATTCCCCCCCCCATTACCAATTAGCCAATATCCCTAATTTCATTTCAGTGTGTGGTAAGCTTGTGTGGTGTAAAATTGAGCAGACTTCCTCTATCTGCTGGCAGAGATGCTCTTGGGGATGATATTGGGGAACCACAGAGCTACTGTGGATTTCAACACTCATGCCGAGGCTGCCTTGAGAGGACTTCATTGCTTCCATTAACACCATGGGGCTGTCTCAGTAAATCACCGGTCCAACCAAAAGAGCAGGGCATGCTTGTCATTTGAACTTTGCAATGGAGCATGGAGTGGAAGGTCTGTGTTTTTATATGGGGCAGGGGACAAGGGTAGGAATAAGCCCATTTCTTGGTAAGGTTTGATCTGACAATGACTTTTTCATCCTATATGCGTGTCACAGCAACAAGACGGCATGCTTCCAGAGATTTATAGAATCTGATAGATTCCTGAATGCTCTGGGAGATTTTCTGGGCAGAAAAGCTGGGTGACCTATGGGTGGCCACTATAAAATGGTGGGATAAGATGGAGTCTTCTAATTTCGTGACCCCTGCTTCTTGGGAGAAAAGCAATGACAACCTAGACAGCATCTTAAAAAGCAAAGACATCACCTTGCCGACAAAGGTCCGTATAGTTAAAGCTATGGTTTTCCCAGTAGTAATGTATGGAAGTGAGAGCTGGACCATAAAGAAGGCTGATCGCTGAAGAATTGATGCTTTTGAATTATGGTGCTGGAGGAGACTCTTGAGAGTCCCATGGACTGTAAGAAGATCAAACCTATCCATTCTTAAAGAAATCAGCCCTGAATGCTCACTAGAAGGACAGATCCTGAAGTTGAGGCTCCAGTACTTTGGCCACCTCATGAGAAGAGAAGACTCCCTAGAAAAGACCCTGATGTTGGGAAAGATGGAGGGCACAAGGAGAAGGGGACGACATGAGATGGTTGGACAGTGTTCTCGAAGCTACTAACATGAGTTTGGCCAAACTGCGAGAGGCAGTGAAGGATAGGCGTGCCTGGTGTGCTCTGGTCCATGGGATCACGAAGAGTCGGACACGACTGAACAACAACAACAACAACAACAACAACAACAACAACAACAACATGAGTCATAAACTCAGTCACTCCTAAGTGCCTTCTTTGATGCCATGGAGCCTGTGCTGCCTCATGGTTTTCAGTGGAATTGAAGACCATGAAACAACACATGATGACTGGAATACAAATGACATAAATCTCACCACTGAGATGACCAAGCATGTGCTAAACATGTACTAGAATACATCTACTAGTGCCTGTTGTATAGCACTAAAGTTGGCAATTAAGTTATACTGTTTTGCTGCTGTTGCACCCTTGAGCTGTTCAGCAGAGTGGGATGTGGGTTGTTAACAACTTCCTTGTAAATTGGATTTTGAAGCCCTAAGATGCCTGATGTGACAAATTTGCTAGGTACTTAGAGAAGAAAACCACTTGTTTCCGTTATGTAAATAAATGTGCAATAACTCTTCTCCACGTTATTATTTCCCTACTTGGAGAACGTGGATAATTTTATAATTAATTTTTGAGCTGGTGCATGCAGAAATTGTCACATCTCTCTCTCTCTCTCTCTCTCTCTCTCTCTCTCTTTCTCTTTCTCTTTCTCTTTCTCACTCTCTCTGCATGTGTATATGTGTTTCAGGCAGGTTACCATTGTGCAGGGGTGCATATATGCATAATTATTAAAAAAACTGAGCAAAAAGGAATCTTGATGTGATTGCATCAAGATTCCTTTTGGGAAGTGTTTTAATCAGTGCACATATGCACTTCTGCATATTGGCAAAGAGTTGGGGTATGTGAATTGAAAACTGGAAATGAAAACGAGAGAGAAAGAAAGAAAAAAAGAAAGAAAGAAAGAAAGAAAGAAAGAAAGAAAGAAAGAAAAAGCCACTCTGCAAACAAGTAGAGCTAATTCAGAACCCAGCAATCTGGGACAGTTCTGTATAGTGGCAATTTTGTACACATTCCCTTTTCATTTTTCTCCTTTATTTAAATTTCTAATGCATACAATAGTGAGGGATTAGGAAGGCCAGCAACAGTGAACTTATTCTCATACAATTTTTATTTGTTTGTTTATGACTACACAGCGAAGTTGGGAGAATTGTGATGTTAAGTGGTTGGTGTTGTTGCAATATAGCTTTTAGGTCCATAAATCGTTGTATTCTTTGGTTCTTCTTTTTTTTTAAAGAAATATTATTCAGCGACTTAGTTCTAGGTTAATGTGAACTTTGCAATCTCCCCACTGTGTTAGGAGCCTTGCTTTAGTGATAACAAGCAATCATTCTAGCCCTAAAGCTAAAGCCATCCCAAAATTGCATAAACATGTGCGTGCATATAAACAACCATGTTCATTTGCATGCTGCTATGCAAAGCAATCAAGAGAAACAGAAAAGAAATAGTACCGGCAAGCACACATAATTGCGATTCAGCAAAGTGGTGCGACCGGGTGGGGGAGAGACATGGCTGTATTCCCATCTGGCTCACTGGTGCAAAAATACAGCCTAAGGGATTTGGTCTTACCTCCCTTATATTGTCTGAGAAATGATAATTTCCCCTAAATTTCACAATTATTTTCTCTCTCTCATTCATTAAAAATAAAAATTACCAAGCGGAGTATTCAAATAATGGTGCAATGTTTTCCATATGAATTCATGAAGCTGCCATTTGCTGTGGCAGTTGGCTAAGCACATTGCTATGTACTTTGGAGGGCAAAGTCAGAGATCCTTTTCCCAATACTGTAACCGGAGATCATTTTTAACTGCAGATGCCAGAGATTAGATTAGAAAAGATTGGGGGGATATATTCAATTCTCAGTGGACAACCTATGGCTTTACAGCCATGTGCAGATCCCTCCAGGTGTCCCTGTTTTCAAGGGACAATCCCAGATTTACAGAAGCTGCCCCGGTTTATTATTTGATCCCAGAATGTCCCGCTTTTCCTTAGGACATCCCTATTTTCATCAGAGGAATGTTGGAAGGTATGGTACAACATCCCTATTTTCATAGGAGGGTATGGAGTTATGTGATCACCAAGCCAAGGATAACTATGCAAACTTTAGAAGACATCTGAAGGCAGCCCTGTGTAGGGAAGGTTTTTTTTATAATGTTTAATATTTTATTATGTTTTTATATGTGCTGGAAGACATCTAGAATGGCTGGGGCAACCCACTCAGATGGGCAGGGTATTATTATTATTATTATTATTATTATTATTATTATTATTATTATTATTATTTATTGAATAGGAAATCCCTATTTTAATTGGAGAAATGTTGGAGGGTATGCACATTTAGCCTTCTGCCCATGGATCCCATGCAAGTGATCAGTTCAGGTCCCTAGCAACAGCAATCAGAGGGATAGCGTATGTGAGAAAAGGAGTGTCTGAGAGAGAGAGAGAGAGAGAGAGAGAGAGAGAGAGAGAGAGAGAGAATGCAAAACTTTTAAGTCTGGTCCTGTCCACTGCTAGCATATGGTCCCTGCCAGATTACCCCTGATGTAATGAGGCCTTTAGTGATGTGGGTGGTGCTGTGGTGTAAACCACTGAGCCTTGGGCTTGCTGATTGGAAGGTCGGCGGTTCGAATCCCTGCGACGGGGTGAGCTCCCGTTGCTCGGTCCCAGCTCCTGCCAACCTAGCAGTTCGAAAGCATGTCAAAGTGCAAGTAGATAAATAGGAACCGCTCCGATGGGAAGGTAAACGGTGTTTCCATGCACTGCTCTGGTTCGCCAGAAGCGGCTTTGTCATGCTGGCTACATGACCCGGAAGCTGTACGCCGGCTCTCGGCCAATAAAGTGAGATGAGCGCCGCAACCCCAGAGTCGGACACAACTGGAGCTAATGGTCAGGGGTCCCTTTACCTTTACCTTTACCTTGGTTTACAACCGTAATCCGTTCCAGAGGTCCGTTTGTAAACCAAAACAAGTTGTAACCCAAGGCGCTCTTTCGCCAATGGGGCCTCCAAATTTTTTTTTGTCAGTAATCCAAAAAAATATGGGTTGTAATCCAAATAAAGTTTGCAAATCGGGACACACACTTCCGGGTTTGACGTGTTTGTAATCCAAAACGTATGCAAACCAGACTGTTTGCAAACCAAGGTACCACTGTATTGCAAAGTAGATCATTTATAACATTTGATCTTGTGCCTGCGCTATTATTTCTGATCATTGTCAAATATTCCTTACATAAATGGGTTTCCTGTGTTTTTATTTCTACCCACTCCAAATGGAAGCTTGTGCAGTCAGTGGGCTGAAGTCTGGTTGACCCATCACTCATGTATGCAATGAGTGGGAATCATGTATCCATGAAATTGTACTAGCTGAAAAATTAACATATATTCATCTGTTCAGGAGGTTAACAAAGAGAGACAATCTGCCAAGCCCTGCTGATCTAACCATTTACTATGCTGCCAGATGCTGACTTCCATATTTATTTATTTACATGCTAACAGCATCCTTGCAGCTACAGGCATGAAGAGGACCATTTATTTACAGAAAGTGTGATTTTGATTATGTGGAAATAAATATAGAAATCTGATTGAGTCCAAACACTTGGGGCTAAACGTTTTTAACTGAGGCACATTTGGAACAAAATGGCCTTTATTTTGCAACCTCTCCAATACAAGGGTGAGAAGCTATTATTTATACAATATAATCTCTCAGGTGTGTTGTGCCACCTATACACAAATTTAAAAGAAGACTCTCAGATTGTGGTCAGAATAGATTTATGTGGAAGTTTAGCTTCTTACATAGTTCCTTTTATCATCTGATAAAATTATCTCAAGAACTGATTCCCATGTCAGTTTTTAAACTGTATGAGAAATAATTCCCTTTGATTGAACCGTTCTTTGAAGACAACGGTTCTCAGATACATATAATTGGTGTTCTTAAGGATCCTTGTTTGTTAAACAACAAGTCTCTGTAAACAATCAGAGCGCTAATTTCCTTAAATTTTTGAATATTTTATTATTTGTATCATTGCTCTAAAGAAAAACATCCTTCCACCAATAGATGTCTTTGTCTTCCCACCTGCAAATTGTAATCTGGATTACTAAAAATAGATGATCCTCTCTTCACAATGTCCTTCTCTGAACAAGGTTCTTGAGTGGGTAGTCGCTATCTCTCGACTCTCTCCAAGGCCAATTTTCTAGATCCATTTCAATCCTGGTGTCTTGGATGCCATATATAATTTCCTGTTTTGAGAGAGACAGGGGAAGTGTGACCCTGCTGCTTCTCCTTGATCTCTCAGTGGCTTTCAATACCATGGTTTCCTCCTGGAGTAGCTGTCTGAATGGGTGGCAGTGCTTTGCAGTAGTTTCAGTCTTAGTTGGATGGCTGCCTCCAGAGCATGATGCCTGGGGAGATGCTGCTTTCTACAATTTATTTCTATTTTTTGCTTAACCATTTTACATTTATTTTGGGGAATTGGAGAATTAGGAGGAGAAGTGGTAGGCAGCTTGTGTTATACGCTTCAACAGATACCCTATGAACTATTTCTCTCCACTCACTCGTGGAAAGATGAAGCAGATTTGGGGTGCGGCAGGGCAGGTTAATCTGAGCCATGTGCGATTCTGGAGTATTTCCAGAAAATATGTGTGGATCTGCTTCCAACAAGTCCCTACCCTACTTTAAATTCAGATTAAATTGGGGATTATTTGGTTTTGATTCCTGCTTTTCAGGGGGTTGGACTGGATGATCCCTTGGGTACCTTCCAACTCTACAATTCTTTTATTGTTATTTTATCGTGAATGCTGAAAGGAGGAAAATGCTGCTGCTGTTGTGTTTGGCCTGTTTTTTTATGAGTTTTTCAGAGAATTTCTGAAATGAAAAGTTTGGGTTCTGTGCCTGTCCTGGTATCACACTGGTAGACTCTGCATCCTTCCTCAAATGTGGAAGATATATTTTCCGTAATCTCAGGTGTCCCCCTGGTCTGTGGAATGCTATCCCATGGAAGACACATACAGTGGTACCTTGGGTTAAGAACTTAATTCGTTCCGGAGTTACGTTCTTAACCTGAAACTGTTCTTAACCTGAGGTACCACTTTAGCTAATGGGGCCTTCTGCCACTGCCCCACCACCGTTGCCGTGCAATTTCTGTTCTCATCCTGAAGCAAAGTTCTTAACCCGAGGTACTATTTCTGGGTTAGCGGAGTCTGTAACCTGAAGCATCTGTAACCTGAAGCATCTGTAACCTGAGTGTTTACATACCAGGCAATACTTTTTAGTACAATCTGGGTTTGGTTAACTAAGATGACTCCTATAGTGGTCCCCATCTTTTAGTGGGGTGGAGTAGGGCTTGTCCTTTTTATCAGAAAACCAAAAATAAGCAACACAACCACAATGGTTTTCTGCTTGAAGAGCGCAACACGCAGGTTTTTTTGTCTTGCTAAGTGTTATGTCCTTTTTATCATGCTATTAGATGAGCATTTTCAGTATTTTGTATTGTACATTGTTTTACTTTTTTTTTGGTAGTTTTTTAATGTATGCATTTTATATTGTTAAATCACTTTGAAATTATATATATATATATATATATATATACATCAGACAACTTTTCCAAACACACATTGTGGATCTTAAGCAGGGATTCTGTATGTTGTTAAGGGTAGCTGCCGTTATCTCCTACACAGACACAACTAACCAATTTGTGTTGACTTGAAATTAGGGCCAAACTACATGGCAGCATGTAGAAAAGAGCAGGCTAAACAGTGCAAGAAAAATTATTAACTAATTGCTTGTCAAATTTCCTGATGTGTTTTGCACATCCGTCTTGTTCTTCGGGGGAAATTATTCAGCCTCTAATCATTAACAGGTTACTGAACAGGTGAAACTAGCACTCTGACATAAAGAAGAGGCTCTCTGCAGGTTTCTCTATCAAGTTAGTCAATGTGTAAAGTTATTCAGGCCACGGTGATTCAAGCATTGGTACTCTCAAGAAGATCTGATTATTGTAATGTGTTCTATGTGGAGCTATCCTTGGTCCTGCTCCAGAGCATGCAGCTGGTGCAAAGCGCTGTGGCTAAACTGTTCAGGGGGACAGACTTATCACCAGCACATAACTCCAGTGCTCAAAAGCTTTTACTGGCTGCCCAGATTCAAGGTGCTTATATGACCCACACCTTTAACAACTTGGGCACGGGATACCTCAAGGTTCATGTGATCCCTTCACTGAGGTCTTGGGGGACATGACTGTTAGTGGTTCTCCATAGTGCAAATGCATGGCTCGTACACACCAAGAGCCATGGGTTCAGTATTGTAAGCCCAATTTTATGAAACTTCATTCTAGATGAGATCAGACAGGCCACCTTGCTTCGAACCTCCAGTGCTTACTGGAGACTCTCTGTTATTATCATTATTCGGCAGGCTTTTTAAATGAATCCTGATTTTATAGTTTTAACTTACAGTCGTATTGTACTGAATCTCCTGTACAGTGTTACCTCGGGTTACATACGCTTCAGGTTACAGACTCTGCTAACCCAGAAATATTACCTTGGGTTAAGAACTTTGCTTCAGGAGGAGAACAGAAATTGGGCAGCGGCGGTGCAGCGGCAGCGGGAGTCCCCATTAGCTAAAGTGGTGCTTCAGGTTAAGAACGTTTTCAGGTTAAGAACGGACCTCTGGAACGAATTAAGTACGTAACCAGAGGTACCACTGTACACTGTTTAGAAACACCTGTAATTAAGCAGTGTATACATTCTAGAAATAATAATTAAAAGAACAGTTTCTTTATAATATGACAGCATAAATGCTATACAAGGTGATTTGTCTGGAAGAAGCTTTTCTGGAGACTGAATTATACTTGGACACTGGTAACTTAGAAGATTGCAAAAGAGGATATGAAATTGAAAAGGGGGTGAACACTAGTCCATAATGAGTTAAGAGATTTGGTCAATAATACATCACTGCCCACTTTTGCTTCATCTCTTCTGCTTGTGTAGGATGTCGTAAATTTTCCAGCAGTGTTAATGAATAGGGTAGCCCTCTACTGTTGCATCTCAAGCAACAGTGAATAATAAGCTGGCCCTGGAAAGGGATTTATGATGTACCAGGAATCAGATCCCAACCCCCATGGAGAGTTAAGGTGTTCAAATTTCCTTTAATTTAGTCTTTTGCTTTATGTTGAATATTTCTGACATTTTGTACTTTATGCATGTCATCAGCAAATTTTGTTCCTGTGCCTCTGTGCCAGAAGTGTCTAAGGTTTTGTAGGAGTGCTGTTAATTAGTAGCCTACTAAGGCCTATAATGAGGCAACCACTCTGGAAACATGAAATAGTACAATACCTCTGTCCAAAAGTGGTTCTAGAGTCAAAGGCCAATAGAGTTTTCCCTTCTTCTTTTTCTTTTGGTGGTGGTGGGGGAGTCTCTTAAGATTTTCAGTGATAAAAGATAAAGTTCAGTACATAGTTATTTCTGCAAATCAAATGGGTTTGAGAAGCCTACCTCTCACGTGTGCCTGTGAGAGAATTCTTTGCAAATCCTCATGGATGTGAGAATTTCTGTGAAATATGAGGAACTGCAAGTTGCCCAGCTCAGTTTCTGAACTGTGTTTTCATTAGCATACCCAACCAACTCAGAGGTGTTTTTAAGGGTTAAAACAGAACAGTCTTGACAGAAAGAATACCAAATTGGAACAAGGAAACATATACCACTGGGTTCTGCCAATTTAGTGCTAAGGTACCCTCTGCGTGAGCATGTTTGAAAGGTATTTATTTGAATTTTAAGGTCAGCAACAAATATTGGAATGTTAATCTTTCTTGACGATTTACTGACTGCTGACAGGCATAGTGACACATCTTGTCCAATTAAGCTTGTCAGCTAACAGTGTGGTCTCCAATGAAGTGTCTAAGTTTGGAAATGATTTCTTTATTAGACCAAAACAAAACAAAGGCATAAGAATGAGATTGGAAAAAGCTACTTTTATTTAAGATAATCATCACTTTTGAAACATGCACTATTTCAGTGCTGTTGAATTATGCAGTATACACTTTTGGCTTATATAAAATGTGCAATTTCCAGATATTGTAATGTGGGTGGCCTGGGGAAGGCCCACTGCTCTTAATCACATAGAATATTCTGATTTTGTTGAAACTGAAGTCCAAACTCTTGTTAGTTTTCACTGTGGCTGGATAGTACAGTAGTTAGAAGCAAGACACACTGTACAACAGTGGTGAATTTCATTCCTTCAATTAGAACGGGTAATCAGAAGGGGGATATTTAATTACCTAGAAGATGAAACTGGTTTGGATGGGTAGATTGCAGGAAATCTAATCCTAAGCATCATTAAGAATTCAAAATTGAATTAGGAACGTGAACAATGGAAAGCGTATTGCATTAATTTAAGGGTGAACATGTCTGTGTAACCTACATGGTATGTCATTGTATTGGTTATTCAGAAGGGGACCTCAGTGCTACAACACACTTAAATACAAACCTGCTTGCATTGAGCTTGAATCATCTGTCCCTCTTCCTCAAGGATGCCCTTTTAAAAGTATTCTGACATCTTCATAGGTTGTACTGCATTCAGTGTGGACCTAAGTGAAGGCTGCAGTAAATTCTAATGCTTATGGTTAAATTCAAGTTGGTAAGTGGTCCTGCATGAATGGGTCTATTAATGAAACTTAGAGCAGATCTGTACATTACACAAAATATGATGATAGGTTTCTGGAGTTTAGCACTTCAAACTGCAGAAGGGGGGAGGGGGGAATCTTTTTCAACCCTGGCCCACATAAAATCCTCTCACTTGGAATAAGTGTGTGTGTGTGTGTGTGTGTGTGTGTGTGTGTGTGTGTGTGCGAGAGAGAGAGAGAGAGAGAGAGAGAGAGAGAGAGAGAGAGAGAGAGAGAGAGGTGGTCCTCTCTCTGATGGATTATCTTAATACATGCATAGAGCTTTCTAAGCAAGGGAGCATTTCTTATTCTTTATTTTTTTTAATGGCACAACCACCTTCATTCTGAAGAATTCCAGAATTCAATCACGGTCTCTCTACACAATGAACAGAACGGTTGTAAACAACAACAAAAAATAGGAAAGGATTTAGAGATGACCATGAATGAGCATGATGTAGACTGAGAGTAATATTAGCACCTAGTTTGGAACCCAGGTCCAGACACTTCACACCAACCATTTGATTTCATAATCATGGAGATTCGGTCTTTCCTACTTATCTTTATCTGTACCATATGGCTGGGAACAATTACAAGTGGTTGCTAGGGCAACCTAGGCTTCCAGAGGAGCATCTTTCAATCTTGGAACCAAGAAATTGGTTAGATCTCAAGCACTGTAGTGATGAAGCAAACATGCCATAAACTGGCATTTGTTGTTTCTGCCTGGCTTACCTTTTCTCTAGGTTTTCTCTATAACAGCTTTTGCACCAATAGTTGCAGGCCATTTCACCTCCAGAGCTTCTTAGCGCTGCTCAGAATTCTGTCTCTCTATCATGTCCTTTTGATCTACTAGTTAGATCATACATTTAGGTTATTTTGCTGGTTCAGGACCTAAATATAGATGAGGTGGAACCTGAAAGACAACTGTGATATTTTGAGATGATGTATTATAGCTGCAAAGAGAACTTCAGCCCCAAAGGATAGCTTTGAACTTACTATCTGACAGTTTTGCTTGAATGGCTTTGGGGAAAGAGGGGAGCAGAAGAGAGCAGTTATGGCTTCAAAAGTAGGGGAATCAACCTAACATTTGTCAAAAAGAAAGAAAGAAAGAAGTCTCAAAGTAACCAACCACAGGTGGACTTAAGCCACAGATGTCCTCAGAGATCATGTTAGAAATCTATAGCCTTCTCTGAGTCCTGGTAGTCTTCTATGATCCTTGTCTTAGCGATGTCCTCCTCCCGCTATAACTGATCTGTACCCTTTCCCATCTCTATAACAACAGGGATGAAGGACCTCTAGGCTGGGGGCCACATGTGGCCCTCCAGGCCTCTCTGCCCCTCAGGATTCTCCCAAAGCTACACACAGTCCTGAACCACATCCCTCACCAGCCCTGTTTACACTCTCTTCAAGTCTTGTTTGCCTGGAAGGAGGAAATACGAGTGTGGGTTGGTGTAGAAACTAGTCCACCGTGCAAAGGTAACATTCACATTTATTGATCAGCTCACTTTTGCTTCTGCCCCTTGTAATGTGCGTACTATTAACTCAATACCTGTCACATGGTGCCTTTGAGAGGAACAGCTATGACCTAGCAGGCCAGCTCTTGGAAAGCCAACTCCGAGGGGTGGCCCGGCTGGAGACACTATGACCTACAACTCACATGTGGCCCCTGGAATGCTGCTGGGAAGAGAAGGTGGTCTTTGTGCTGAAGAAGATTCCCCACCCGACTTCCGGTTGGCGCTGCCGGAGATGGCGGTCGGGGGGAGATGTCGCTCGTGACATTCCCCCGTCAGGCCGGGCAAAGGGGTGATCGCGCCAGAAGGGCGTCCCGGGGTCCGGTGGACCCGCAAGAGCTCGGACGCCGGTCCCGGTCCCAGGGAGCTCTTAGCGGAGCTCCCGGGCGATCGGGCGGCGGAGCTCCAGGGTCCGTATCCAGCCCCGTCTGGCGAAGCTGCCAGACCGCCACAGCCGAGCGCGCCGATTCCTCCAAAATCTTCAATTTGGAACTGTGAGTAATCTATAAGAAAAAACTTTAATTTTAATTAATTTGAACTGGCTTGAGGGTAAAAAAAAACGGAGGTCTGCCCCTTGCCATTGTGTAACAACGACAGGGCATTGTTGCACAGCTTGAAAAGTACTGTTCGGAATTTGATACTTTGTTTTGGAGATTTAACCCCTGCGCCTCCCCCGGTCCGAGGGGGCAGATGAAGATCATTTAATTTGTAGGAGCAACTTTGGAACTTTGGAACTTTTTAAAAGTTTGAAAAAGTTTGGAAAAGTTAGAAAAGAACTGACTACAAAAAATGGCGGTGAAACAGGATGTGGATTTGTCAACATTGTTGGAGAAATTGAAAGAACTTAGAAGGGACTACAATGCTGGAGTGAAAGAACTGAGAACTGAACTGGCTGCAGCTGGGAACAGTTTTGCGCCAGAGATAAAGCAAAGCACAAACAATGACCAGATTGGACAGGATTTACAACCAAACCCTGTGAACAGTGTACTTGTTGAATATAAACAGAAAAAGCCTATCCAGAAGAGAACCAGCTGCAAAAGAACCATCTATTATAAGTCAAGAGCTGTCATCATCAGGAAAAAGAGAAATACCAAGAGAATAGTCAACAAATCACAGCCCAACGACAAGCAGCAGAGGGGAAGTCGGAACAATCTGGACCAAACATGGAAGGAAAGGCCGAAGACACTTATGGATATCGTTTTGGATGTTACTATGCAGCAAAGACAATGGGTTCCAAAGATGCTTCCTGCAGGAATAGGATGAGCATGTAAATGAAGTAACTGATTTGTGGCCTATTGGTTTTTGAACTTGGACATGGCAGGAAATGATTATAGTATGATTTTTTGGAACATAATGATATAAGATGAATAGCTATTATAAATGATAAGCAATTTTGATATTGAAATAGTCTGCACCGGGGACTGGGGGGGGGACAGGGATTTGATTAAAGTAAAAGATAAGAATTGTAAAAGATGTGAGTGGGTGGTAATCGATTTGAAATTAAGGAAATTATGGAAATGTTAATGATATGAAAATAGAAACCTGGTAAGAAATGTACATCATGATAAATGAAAACAATGAGGGGGGGCGTGGGGAAGTCATTAAAGAATGTATAAATTGTATGTGATCTGGCCCGAATCGGGGCTGGACAAAATTTGGAAAACCTAATAAAAATTATTTAAAAAAAAAAAAATGAAGAAGATTCCCCACCCTTGCCTCTTCTCACTAGCAGTTTGTAAGCTGCCAAATTCAGCTTACAAACGCCACCCATCATTCCAAAAGAAGGAAAGAAAGGGTGAGGTTTGGGCCAGGCTACAGAGAAGCCCGTGAATGTTCACAAAACACTTCTGCCTGCACACAAAGTAAGTGTGTGTGTGTGTGTGTGTGTGTGTGTGTGTGTGTGTGTGCGTGCATACATACAAGTGTGCATGTATAGCTCAGTTGGTTAGAGGTGCTGCTGATAACACCAAGGTTGCAGGTTTGATCCCATATGGGATGACTGCATATTCCTGAATTCGGGGTCCCTACCATTCTTAAAGAAATCAGCCCTGAATGCTCACTAGAAGGACAGATCCTGAAGTTGAGGCTCCAGTACTTTGGCCACCTCATGAGAAGCGAAGACTCCCTAGAAAAGACCCTGATTTTGGGAAAGATGGAGGGCACAAGGAGAAGGGGACGACAGAGGATGAGATGGTTGGACAGTGTTCTCGAAGCTACTAACATGAGTCTGACCAAACTGCGGGAGGCAGTGAAGGATAGGCGTGCCTGGTGTCTTCTGGTCCATGGGGTCACGAAGAGTCGGACACGACTGAACGACTGAACAACAAAACCAATGCTACAACTCTATGATTCTATGTGTGTGCATGGATTTATTGCTAGCCTCTTCTGCTGGCACTTTCTCCCTCCAAATGGAATACAGTGCAACCTCTATATACGGATGTAATCAGTTCCGGAGGTCCGTCCGTAAGTTGATCCGGGCCGCTGGTAGAAACACTGTTCTGCGCATGTGCAGACAGCGGCAGCTGCTTCTGCGTGTGCGCAAATGGCAGAAGCCACTTTTGCACGTTTGCTAATCGCTGCAAACCTGGTACAGTGGTACCTCAGGTTACATACACTTCAGGTTACATACGCTTCAGGTTAAGAACTCTGCTAACCCAGAAATAATGCTTCAGGTTAATAACTTTGCTTCAGGATAAGAACAGAAATTGTGCTCTGGCAGCGCAGCGGCACCGGGAGGCCCCATTAGCTAAAGTGGTGCTTCAGGTTAAGAACAGTTTCAGGTTAAGAATGGACCTCCGGAACAAATTAAGTACTTAACCAGAGCTATCACTGTATTTACTTCCAGGTTTGCCGTGGTCGCAACTTGGATCGGGTCCAAGTAGAGGCGGTCGTAAATAGAGGTTGTACTGTACTTTCAGGGACAGCTATCCAAGAGGCATAGGAGGTTAAAGATCGAAAAGGCAGCTGAAAAGCTCCCCACATGCACACGTGTGGTCCTTCGAATTCTGACCTTGCTATATTAGCTTAAGATGTGGAATTTCTGGGAGTTCTCCCATGAGTGAGTGACTTTAAAAAGATTTCTCCTGGTGGTACTATTGCCAGTAATAAGCAACCACAATCAACCAGGTTTTCTAAATGGTCATCAGTTGAAAATGAATTATAGACTCCATCACCAAGCTTATTAAGAGGCGGAGTAATGGCAGGGATGTGTTTTGCCTTGTTCTCAAAAAATCGCTAAGAGGATTTGCCTGCTTAAAAATCAAAGAGCATCATGTGTGCCTGAGTAATAAATTATTATCCCTGCTTCTTACCTTTGGGGAGTCTGAAAGTAATTCCAGGTTTACTATGATGAACAGCAGTGCTTTCCTGTTATGTTCTCGGCATACTGTATACCACTCCCTAGCCACAGCGGTTTAAGACTAGAAGGGCTGACAAATGTCAATATATCTGTTATCCATCACTGAGGAAGAAGAACAAAGCTGTCAGTGTCTCAGCAAAAAATCTGAATTCAAAAGCCCCTGGAAAGCCAAACTTCCAAAAGAAAAGGAAAAAGATGAAGTAGCAGCAAAAACTTAAAGTACTGTCAAGCCACAAGTATAGATGAATGAACATAGAGTCTGAGCTAATGTCTCTCTCCCATACCCTCCAACATTTCTCTGATGGAAATAGGGACGTCCTATTCAGCAACAATTTTAATATTGCCCATCTGACTGGGTCACCCCAGCCACTCTGAGTGGCTCCCAACGTATATAAAAACATAGTAAAACATTAAACATTTTTAAAACTTCCTTATGCAGGGCTGTCTTCAGATGGCTCAGGGGTCAGATAACTCCATACCCTCCAACATTTCTCTGATGAAAATAGGGATGTCCTAAGGAAAAGCGAGACATTCCAGGATCGAATCAGAAACTGGGATGGCTTCTGTAAATCCAGGACTTTCCCTGGAAAATAGGGACATACGGAGGGTGTGCTCTTTGTATATGCTAGCAGTGGGGACCTCAGAGCCAGAGACTAAATGCCCCTTCCCTATAAGGCCCTAGCTAACAGGGCCAGTGGTCAGGGATGATGGGAATTGTCGTCCCAAAACAGCTGGAGGACCAAGTTTGGTCATCACTGCCCTAGACCATCTTATCTCCTCAGGCTACACACAATACTGGTCCTGGTCTTTGACTGTTTTATCTACGCTGGAATATGTCCTTGAAAAGATAAAGGGTGTAGGTGTACGTATTTTTGTTTCGGTGTATGTGTGTGAACATGAGTAGAAGCGTCTGACATTTTGTGTGTGACATTGCTCGGCACACTTTTGCATTGGGTCCTCTCTATCCTAAAGTTCCCTCACCCTGAAAAAAGTTTCCCACCCCCAGCATAGGAGAGTGATAGTTAATAACACTAAAAAAAATGAGGTATATTGTCACCAAAAAAGGAAAATGGAAACAGGAAATAGCATTATCATAGAGCTGATTATAGCCCTGGTGAGCAGTCTTACAGTAGTATGCCACTGAGCAGAGGATGGAAGGCAGTAGGCCAAAACACACCCACTTCCGTGCCATAAAATGGAGTGCTTGGCATGTCCCATTGCCATGCCCATCACTTGATCTGTACCTGTTACTTGCTTCTGAACTGGTAGTTAAGATGGAGTGGGATTCATACTCTTGCAGGGACCCAATTTCTACTCTGCTGTGTGAAAGCAACTTGAGTACCAAGTAGTGAGTTGTTGTTTTTTAAAACACCTTGATGTCTTTTTTGTTTAGTTTATTGTACAGCAGTACCTCGGGTTACAGACGCTTCAGTTTACAGACTCCGCTAACCCAGAAGTAGTACCTCGGGTTAAGAACTTTGCTTCAGGATAAGAACAGAAATCGTGCGGTGGCAGCGGGAGGCCCCATTAGCTAAAGTGGTACCTCAGGTTAAGAACAGTTTCAGGTTAAGAACGGACCTCCATAATGAATTAAGTTCTTAACCCAAGGTACCACTGTAATGCAATAATGGCTGTGCATATGTGCAGATAGTTCTCAGCCGCGTTGGGGTCAGGCCTCAGATCCAGATCATTGAGCTTGTATGCAAGATGGTTTGGGGGAGACATATTCTACTTCCTGACCAAACCTGCTGCTCTCTTTGCTCAGTTTCCATGCTGCTATCACACTGCTGTGATCAGTGCTTGCCTTTTAAACGTAATTACACTAATCCAATTGGGAAAGTGGTTATACTGAAAGAGGCCCCATATTACTCATCTGTTGCTGTGTTGAGAACCTCACATGCAATTGATCCAGGGGAGCTGATGGCACTATGGTCTAAACCACTGAGCCTCTTGGGCTTGCCAATCGGAAGGTCGGTGGTTTGAATCCACACAACAGGGTGAGCTCCTGTTGCTCTGTCCCAGCTCCTGCCAACCTAGCAGTTCGAAAGCACTCCAGTGCAAGTAGATAAATAAGTACCACTGTGATGGGAAGGTAAACAGCGTTTCTGTGCGCTTTGGTTTCTGTCACAGTGTTCCGTTGCTCCAGAAGCAGTTTAGTCATGCTGCCACATGACCCGGAAAGCTGTCTGTGGACAAATGCCAGCTCCCTTGGCCTGAAAGTGAGATGAGCACCGCAACCCCATAGTCGCCTTTGACTGGGCTCAGTCGTCCAGGTGTCCTTTACCTTTACAATTAATTCAGTTGTGTTCAATTGAACCCCGCTAGACAGGGTGGGTGACTCTGTTGATGGGTATGCACAATGCTACCCAGGATCTATGCACACAACCATGTTGCATCTAACTGGAGCTGATTAAGGGTCCAAGTGAATTCGATCCCTGCATTGCAGGGGGTGTTCCTTCCAACTCTACATTTCTGTGACTTTATGTACAATGCTGTGAACAATTGCTGTACAAGTAAGGAAGGATGCCATTAACCTGCACCCACATCTATTCTTATTTGGTCCACTAGATAGTTTTTGCTGTTATCTGCACAAATATCTAGTTTCCTACCCATGTAGGAACACAATTAACAGAGAATCAAGTGTTTCCCTTAATGAAACAGAAGGGCAGCTAAAATGAAGCACATTAAAATTCAGAAGAAAGATTGGAAACTGAGTGTAACAACATATATTTTGCAGCCGTTAACAGTCGTCAACAGGTTTACCACAGCTATCAACCTTTCACCCATTTCCACCACCCCTCTGAGTAATACCCCTGCCCACCCTCTCACTGTATACAAGGGTCTGGTGACTTCTGTTTCAGTGTATCTGAAGAAGTGTGCATGCACACGAAAGCTCATACCAAGAACAAACTTAGTTGGTCTCTAAGGTGCTACTGGAAGGAATTTATTTTATTTTATTTTGTTTTAACATATATTTTGTATGTTACCGTGTGTGTGTGTGTTAATCTAACGTTTAAATTAGCATTCAGTTGCAATTAGGACTGTTACCTGATTAAAGAAATCTTGATCAATTTAGTACATTTAAATCGAGATAAATTTGCATATGAATAAGATACTATTGCTTTTAGATTGTCCATACCATGAAAGGAATAATTTTAGAAGGGGCGTTCTGTCCTGGGTGAGATGAAAATGGTTGTGTAGGTACACACATGGACATTTTTTTTTTTAAGAGTGTGGATGGAAAGAACAATGAGAACAGGGGAAAGGAGGCAGTATCCAGTGAATCTCTTGCCCTGTCCGCCTCTGCACAGACTCTAAATCTGCTCTGCAGGATGGGGCGATCAGTGAAACAGATTTAGCTGCCCCCTTTCCTCTGAGGAGCCCTCAGCTGAATTAACTGAAAGATGTGTAGGTATATAGTCAGATCAAGAGTCAATCTCATAAAATGACATAACACTCACAAAACACTTTCCAATCAGATAACACTCCTACAGTCAGATGCTACATAAACACATAGAGGGGTTTGTTGTTGTTGTTTTTGCAAATGCAAATCATCACCATCGCTTAGAGCTGTTGTTTGTGTGCTCCTAACCATTTCTTATTGCTCTCTCTATTTTTAACGCATCATATGCAAACAGTTTGGAATCTTGTAAAGACTTGTGTGCATTTAATTGTACAGTCAGTTGAATTTACATCGGACTGGCCTACATTGATCTCGTTCTTGAACAATTAGTTCCACATAGTCTACCATTCTGTTCTACAATATCACCTTCAATTGAATTGATATTCTGTGTCAATATCTCCTGGGTGGTGGAGGCATCCCTCACTTTAACTAAGACTGAGGGATTAATCCATTGCTCAGGAGAGCGCCGCAGATGCGGATTAAGTCCAATCTGGGAGTAGATGTTTAAAAATTGTTCAAAATGGCCACCAGTCTTTGCAAGATAAAAGCCATATATTATAATGATTCAAAGGAAGGTTTTGCATTGTGATATTTGTCCAATTAATTAAGTTATTTGGCTTTCTTTCTCTCATTTTGTTTAATCCAGGCATGTCCAAAGTCAGTTTCGGGGGCCTAATCCAGCCCACTGGGTGCTTTAACCCAGCCCCTGCTGCAGGATATGTCCTGGGGTAAAATCCTGAAAAAACCTGGGGTAAAATCCTGGGGAAAAAAGCTCAACAACTTTGGTTGGCATGTTCACACATGTTCACTTCATCAAATCTGGCCCTCTTTGAAAAAAGTTTGGGTACCCCTGGTTTCAGCCATTTCTAAATGTCAGGTGGCTGCAGAAAAAGCTAGAGATGTAAAAACCCAGTTGCCCTAACCTAAACTTTGACCCCGGATTCTAGTTCAACCATCCTTAGTTCTTAATTAAAACTACATAGCCCTATATTTACCACATGGGTGGCAGCATGCAGAGAAAAAGAGAATTAGCTCTTCGCTTCTCATATGCTATCCTCCCCAATATTACATCCCCATTGGCACATGGAAATTAGGCTTAAGAAAGAGGTGAATGGGACCTTTAAAAATGTCTCATACTCATATTGACCAGGATGGCAGTCTCTTCAGGCAGAATCCGACCCAGCAGCTAGAGGATTCCCATTCCTAACAAAACTATTGCCCGTAACTACACGGGTGCCAGGCATACACTGAGCTCCCTGTGAACTGGAGACTTCCTATCCTCTCTTCAAGATCAGGGCATTATGCACAACCTGAATTCCGAAATGTCCCCAATACGAAGGGAATACTATAGCCTCCAGATTGGTCCAAGTTCCGTGAGCACATCTTAACACTCTGTGTGCATTGGAACCACTGAATTTCTTTTTTTAAAAAAAATAATAATAACCAAAATTGTACATGTACCAAAAGTGGAAGAGGAAATGAGTGTGCTTCCTCAGTCAGAACATCCACAGAGCTTTGAAAGAATCGGAATGAATTTTGATGAGACGCCCAAAATTGCTGAGGAAAGTCTCACACATCCCTAGCTTATTAGATTGTGCCCAAGTTGAAATGGTAGACAAATGTAGCAGTTCCTCCTCAGTGAAGCATCTGATGAACTCCAACGAAAGTCAAATAAGTCATCCTAACACTAGCAGTGTATCTCAAGGGGATATTTGTAGATACCTGCGTTGTATTTTATTTAAGGAAACAGATTGACAATGCAAAACCAACTCCTAAAAAAATATTTTCATTCTTGGCTGGCGCTCGAGAACCAAAACTTAAAGTTTCCCTTCTTGTTCTTTGTTTACAGATTCAAGACCTTTACCAGATGTAGCCCTGACTGGGAAGTGCACTCGGGAATGTGATGAATACGGCCATTCAGACTCGTGCTGGATGCCTGTCCGCACTTCACCCGAAAGGAAGCAGAAGAGCCAGCCAAAACTCTCCACTTTCATGCCTGTTGATGAACGGGGCAGTCAAGAGAAGCTGGCCAATGGAGAAGCCTCCCTGATGGGTGACCGCAACAGAAACCTCCTTAATAAAAAGTTGACCTCATCCTATGAGACCTTCAGTGCAGCTAGTTTCAGCAAAAGCGAGGAAGCCAACCCAGAGGATATTCCCCTCACACAGACAGGGGAATACAAGCCATCTCCTGTCAACACTTTAACTAGAAGAGAAGTTTACCTTTAGGCGGCAAAGAAGCAACAATACGGTTCTCTCATGTATTGGAAGGGGATAAAAGGCAAAAAAACACACACACACCTATGAATCAAAATGATTTTAACTCAAAAATAAAGGAAAGTCCATTGAAAAAGAGGGGGCTACCAAAGAGACAAGAGCTTGGCCTGCCACTTCTGCCTCCATGCCAGGCATTTGCGTATCCTGTCTGCCTGACTATACTGTACAATGTAGAAACCATTGTTGTTCCTGCATGCCTAATTCCCTGCTCACCAATCTTTATTTTCCTAAATTTATGGTTGTAAATTCCTCTCAAGGTAACAAGTCTGAAATGGAAAAGAACTACAGGAACTGTTGTCCCCCATCCCTTCCCTGCCCCCCACTGCTGAAGCATTGCTTAAGCCACTCTGGTTATCATTTGGTGGTTAACTGGCTTGTTTGCAAGTCGAGGGGTGTGTGTGAGAATTATTACATACGTATAATTTTCCCAGGATACCATCTGGATATTGCTGGTTTCCATCAGAGAGATATGCCTCCAGAAACCATTCAAAATTAAACATATAAAGGGATGGTTTTTCTTTTTCTTTTAAAGAAGCACTTTTTGAAGATCTCGGCTTTAATCCTGTTGTGTGGCTGGAAAGAGCAGAAAACATATTCAGTCTGAGATTATAATCCAAAATATGACATGTTTCCCTATAATCACGAACTGTTCAGTTTTATCCATAACTACTATCTCTGCCTGTGCTTTCATACTCTCTGACATTATCCTCCTCCTCTTTCTCCTCCTCTCTGTCTGTGGCATTTTAAACTTCAGCATAAACAAAATGATGGTGGTATATTATGGCATCCTAAGGATAAACTGCTATACTGGTGTCATTTGTACAAAACCGGCATTTAGCTTGGATGACCACAGTAACTAAAAGGCCAAAGAAAAAAAACTGTGGATCAGGAGAATTGCTCATCGGTTTTGGGCTTAGGAAATCTGACACAGACACACACAAACACGTAAGCGTATTTTCCACACACATTTTGCACAGCAATCTATGCCGCAACCCAGATGACGTAGCCGTTTCGAAATGGATTTTAGCTGAATCCCCAGAGGAACTGGTGACACCAGCTAGCTGGTGACAGCAAGGCACATCATAAGCTACATATAGTAACAAGATGCTCCCGTTCCAGGGTTCGTTTTCTTTAGAAGGTTTCATATCCATTCAGGATGAGCTCCAAAAACACGTTGAGAGGGAAATCTGAAAAAAAAGAGAGAGCAAAAACAAAGGGAGTGGGAAGAACATGCTTCAAGTCAAGTATGGCATCATCTTTGTTGAGAGTGGATGCTAATCCTTCGATTATCAGTGTTCCAGGTTAATCATTTGCTCTTGGCAAAGGTATTATGCAGGTTTTCTTAATACATAAGTGCATTTAAGCTGAGTCCTGTGCAATATAAAACCAATGTTGAGACTCAAGGCGACTGGTAGTCTTGAGTGATGTCACCACCGACATGCTCTGTGCAAAAACAAGTCTTGCTTGTGACAAGCTTCAAATAAATAAATAAATCCAAACCTGATCATGATGGTGCAGAGCTCTGGGCTGTGACAGTTCTCATAGTTTGCACTATATATAAAGTGGATAGGAAAATGGACCAGATATATTTTGTGCAATAAGGAGTTACAGAGTGTGTAGAATCTGAACTAGTTCTGTATTGATAATGTTGTAGTAATAAAGAATGGCTGAGCTTGGACATTCGAATCAAACTGACAATCGGTCAATGCAGTGGGGACAGCTTGAGAAGAGGGGCAAAGACAGAAACCAGACCCTCTGGTTGTTTAACTTGGCATTAAAGCATGACTAGATGGTTCTAGTAGATTGTAGTGACAAGATAGCTTGGGTAGTTTCTTGCTTTAAAAAAATGACATAGGGTATAATATTAAACAGTCTGAAATGTGAGCTGAACAACTGGTACAAACTCATCACAACTTTTGTCTTTTCAACTTTCTATAGCAAAGTGCCCTTTTTATTGTACATCTTCCTTACTTTTTTTTGTATTTTATTTTGAAATTAGTTTTTTTGTGTAGCAGTTACAAATGGGCACATATTATAAAAGGGGGGGAATTAAAAAGAGGTTAGGAGTGATTGATCATTCTAATGCATAGTTGCTTTTTTAAAAGAAAATTCAGAGATGCAAATTTGACTTCGTTAGAAGACTGATTAAATCGGTTACTGCATTGTATAACCTTTCAGTATCTGCTAAGGATAAAAGGCTTCTCATTTACATTAAAACTTACACATTTCTTGCAGGTTTTCAACAGAAAATGCAATCATATCACCCCACTGGTCAAGAGAACTATTTTTAAAAATAAAACCCTTATATATTGAATATCCGCTTGAGAACCATTAGATAAGGCAGATCTAAACAAACAAACTTTTCTAGAAAGCCAATACAGATCAGAGAAGGCCTTCAGGATTAACTGGATCAGAAATCACTCCCCATTTTGTGCGCTACGTACAAGTGAATCTTGTGATTGAGGAAATTACCTTTTTATTCATAGAGCTAAGAAGGGCACAAAGGGATAACAAAAATACAGTGTACTTGTATGTATTTGCAGTAATTCTAGTAAAACCTAGCCATCAAACCATAGTCAATTGCTTCTTATGACCCAGCATGAGACACAAATATATTTTTGTGGTTTTTTCCCCATTTGAAATTAGTTAAATCTGGTGACACTCCATATATAGAGTGCTTTTGTAAAAAATAATAATAATAAAATGAAAGTGAAAATTTTTAGAGTGAATGCAAAATATGCAACTGTGCCTTTTATACCTGTTGTTATGGTAAACATGGTGGTTGGGGTTGGACACTAAAAAATTATGGGCTATTCCCACATTTTTTGAACCTGTATATTTAACCATGTTTATTTTCTGAGAAATAAAAGATGATATATTTAAAAAATGCCTTCTACCAAACTCAGATAATGGACCAGTCTTAAATATAATTCATTATTAAAAACAAGAATGTGCTTTTGGAATAGGACGTTTGTTAACTGAGAAGAAAAAAGTACTATATTTGTCTCAGTAGCAAGATGTTATGAGTCTATTTGGTAGAAAACTGTTGATTTATTGCTTTTTGAAAAAAATCCTTTTAGCGGGTTTTTGTTTTGTTTTGTTTTCATTTCATGAGACTCCTATTGTTTGCTTTTTAATTTCACAAGAAGCTCAAAGAAACTGTGCATGTCTTTTACATTGGACACATTTAGAGATTGACGCATCACTTATATAACTTTATACGAATTAGAAAATGTCGTATTAACTTCAGTCTAAACTCTAATGCTCATTCCAACCTCCAGTTATGCTAATATTTAGTCAATCTAATTTCTGACTGGCCTGCTGCCTGAGTTTCAGAAAACAAGGTAGATGCTATTTTTCTGTGGGGGAAGAACTCAAAGGAGAGATTGAAGGTGCTTGGCTGAAAGACTACCCTGGGGAGTTGTCACATGGGAAAAACAACAACAACAAAGATGTAGGAAAATGAAGAGAGGGGGCAAAACGAAGCTACCATAAATGCAGCCATCACTAAAAGACTTTTACGGCATTGGAAGAGTTGGAGAATATAACAGTTTTGCTTATATTCCATCACTGATAAAAGATCCACTGTTTCCTTAAGCGCTGAAAGAAAGGAGATGGACAATGGTAGAGACAAACCTCTTCCCAACATTAATGTTGAGCAGTTGCCTGAAGAGCATAGTATAATGAAGAAGGAATCATTTTTCAGCTGCCTGGGGTACACTTTCAGACATTTCTTGTCCTGAATTTCGAAGCACTTACATTCAGTGTGGTTACGATCTGTTTGTAATATTAATCATTGACTATTGTTCTGCAACTTGGATGTTGATAGTGAAGCAGAGAACAACTTATCATTGTTTATTATGAGTCACTATGCACGCAACTATGCTAAAAAAAAAAGAAACATGGCAAAAATGTATTCAACGCTAGTCCACCTCTATTTATGAAAGATTTTGCATAATTTAATTTGCTTTTGTACAGTTTTATGTAAATAAATTGCTTGTCATTTTTGTCTCTGCAAATTAAAATATAACATGTTCAAATGGTCACCCATTTGTGTGCTTTCTACATGGAATATGGAAGAAAATGCATTCACGTGTAAAGACAGGAATATGGAACTGCTTATAGATATTCTTCTATGTCATCATCAGAGAACAAACTCTAATTATATGTGATTCATATGATAAACCCGTTGCACACATATAAGGTTAAAATGTGTGTTATCACCCAGTAAGAAATGTATCTCAATCTTATTCCATCCCTCCGTCCTATCCCGAATAATGTGCTCATATTGAAATTGCTCATCAATGAACTTCCTAGGCTAAAAGCCTAGAGTAATCTGTTAAGAACAAAGTAGTTCTTCCCCTGTTTCCATCAGCCAAGATTCACTGTTCTCTGAGCATGATTGGCAAGTGACCTTATTGAGTTTCCTCACTTTGACTTATGGGATCATTAAACATGATTATGAGGATGCACCAAAATTTGTTACATTTCCCCTTCTCACTTTGCTTCTGACACTGCCCGTTGCACCTGTCTTCACTATCACTGTTTTTTCTGAATATGCCAACTGCAAATGTGGGGACACTCTCGTCCTCCAACACGCTCTGAAAAACTGTGTACAAAAGTATTTTCTGTGGGAGAAAGAGCGTCACTCTTCCTCTGAGTAAACCTTGTCTTTATATAGCACCTTAGAACAACAACAACAACAACATTTCTCCAATGAAAATAGGGACGTTCCATTCCGTAACGATAATTTTACTATTTTTACCCCACACATCTTACTAGGGTGCACCAGCTACTCTGGGCAGCTTCCAACATATATAAAAACATTAAACATTAAAAAAAAAAAAAACTTCCCTATCCCTTCAGACAGCTTGGGGGGTTGGATAACTCCATACCCTCCAACATTTCTCCACTGAAAATAGGGCCATTCTAAGGGAAAGTGGGACATTCCGGGATAAAATCAGAAACCGGAACAGCATGGTATGCCAGCAACAAATTATTCATTATATGCCACCCATGTGACTGGGTTGCCACAGTCACTCTGGAAGGCTTCCAACATAATATAAAAGCACAACTGAACATCAAGCATTCAAAACTTCCCGACACAGCGCTTCCTTCAGATGTCTTCAGAAAGTCATATAATTGTTTATCTCTTTGTCACCACAACCCTAAGATTAAGAATCTCATGCTCTACCAACTGAGCTGTACTTCAGACTTGGGCCCCTGAGATTTGCATTGTGTACCTGCCTGCCAAATTAGAAGTCCAGCAACAAGAAGTGGAAATAAACAAGCCGTTTCCCCAAAAAACAATTCTTAGTCAAAACCCTTTCCAGTAGACCCTTTCTGCCACCATGTTTTGGGTTGCAGCAATCTATTCACCGGTAGGAGATGGAAGACTGCACTTTCCTGCCACTGTGCAGTCGGTTGCAGTCTTTTAGTAAGTTAAATAAGATATATGTACTGCTTGATAAGGGACCCAGGTGGTGCTGTGGGTTAAACCACAGAGCCTAGGGCTTGCTGATCAGAAAGTTGGTGGTTTGAATCCCTGCGATGGGGTGAGCTCCCGTTGCTTGTTCCCAGCTCCTGCCCACCTAGCAGTTTGAAAGCACGTCAAAGTGCAAGTAGAGAAATAGGAACCGCTCTGCCGGGAAGGTAAACGGCATTTCCGTGCGCTGCTCTGGTTCGCCAGAAGCGGCTTTGTCATGCTGGCCACATGACCTAGAAGCTGTATGCCGGCTCTCGGCCAATAAAGCGAGATGAGCGCCGCAACCCCAGAGTCGTCCATGACTGGACCTAATGGTCAGGGGTCCCTTTACCCTTTACCTTTACTGCTTGATAAAAACAAGAAAAACCTCTCTAAGCAGTTTGCATAAAATGATATTCACAAGAAAATACAGATAAAATCAATCAACAGACATGAAAACATGTAGACATAGTAATGTTATCAGAAGATAAATAAAATTAAATCTCATGATTTTATCTTTTAAATCTATATCCCACCCTTCTTTCCAAAGGAATGTTGTCTCATACATGTACACACACACACACACACACACACACACACACACAGAGCCTGCCAAAACAATTATTATTTTTTTAAAACAGGCATTGAAAACAGTACGAGGGTGTTAACTGCTGCCAAACTAAAGGACTGATTCCTTTGAAGTGCAGAATGAACATTGCATGGCACTTGTAAAAAACGCCAGTTCTGCAGACTGAAACAGTTGGGTGGATGCAAATGGAGATGCAAAAGGCGGTCCTTCAAGTAAACTAGCCCCAAGCTACAGAGGGCTTTTAACACCTTGAATTTGGCAGCCAGGGATGATCATTGAGCAGGAGTGGAATATGCTGGCAGGATCTCACTTTTGTCAGTATTTGTGCTGTGCATTCTGCACTAACTGCAGTTTCCGGACCAAGTACAAGGGAAGTCTCACAGTGCATTGTAGCAATAGAAAATTGAAGTTACCAATGCCTGAACTACTATGGCAGATCATGAAAGTGTCCCTATTTTCCAGGGACAGTCCCAGATTTACAGAAGCCATCCCAGTTTCTGATTTGATCCCAAAATGCCCTGCTTTTCCTTAGGGCAGTGATGGCTAACCTTGACACTCCAGATGTTTTGGAACTACAACTCCCATCATCCCTAGCTAACAGGACCAGTGGTCAGGGATGATGGGAGTTGTAGTCCCAAAACATCTGGAGTGTCAAAGTTAGCCATCACTGCCTTAGGATGTCCCTATTTTCATCTGAGAAATGTTGGAGGATATGGAATAGGATGTCCCTATTTATATTGGATAAATGTTCAAGTGTTTGCTGTGGTCAAGCTATCCTGCTCCAGAATAGGCAGGGAGAATGGGGCAGAAGTACTGAACTTGTCAAGCTGTTATTTAATACTCTTCCCCTAAAAATTAATACAAGATTCTAGAATGGTTGCTGTTTATAAAACATGGATATAAGACATGCACCATAACCTACTCTTTCCATATAAGAAACAATCATTCTTATATGCCTTCTTCACAGCTCTGGGAGGGCTCTGGCAGGGTCCTAAAATAAATCAACACAGTCAAAAGCTTAGGTCCTTTTTAAAAACTTAACAAGTATATTCTGAGATTATTATTTTTAAACTTTTTCAGAAATTTTCAAAAATATACATTTCAAAATCTTGCTAAAATTTGCACTGACGCTCAATTTCACATCAGCTCTGAATAAACAAGCCCCCTTTGCTTAGATCTGCAAATCACATTAGATGTAGAGGTCCTTTTATTAGATCAGAGCAAAAGCTCAGAACTTCAGAGATGCCTGCAGGGGTCTGAAATGGCCAGTGTTAAAATAGCTGTGATCCAGCAAGCTGCCTGCACAGCTGGGTCCCACTGTTGGGTATGGAAGACAAAGCACACAAAAGGAAAGCCAATCCATAGCCTTCAGCAGAGAAGACCCTCCTGCCCCCTCATGGTGCTGACTTACTGAAACATAGCCTTAATCGCTAGAGGGAATAAGATTAATTAGCACATCAGAGAAGCAGAGATAATTCCAGATGTGCAGATATGTTTCTGGAAAAAAATATGTTCCGGGTGCATGTCAGTGACAGAAAAAGAGACCTTCATTTATTTCCCCTAAAAATCAGGCTACATGTGATACTCTGCCAGTAGTTTTCTTTCAATCAGAGAAATAATTATGAGATGCTGCAACTTTGAGCAGGAGACTGGGAGGGGATTTGCTGAATCCTTTCTCTTCCTTTCATTTTTGCACCCAAAATACAGCTGCTTTCCCCACTCCTTGGGAAGAAAGAGAGAGAGAGAGAGAGAGAGAGAGAGAGAGAGAGAGAGAGAGAGAGAGAGATCTTGGGTAGGAAAGCAGATTGGAGGAAATGGGGCAGGGGGAATCAAACACTCCTTTCCTCTGCTGGTGCTCTGTTCAAGGGTATAAATCTCTAGAGCAGGGCAGTCCAAAATGGGGCATAATCAGGGCCGGCGCTTCCATTTAGGCCAACTAGGCAACTGCCTAGGGCGCCAAAATAGAGGGGGCGCTGGCCAGCCTGCCCGCCGCCCCCCCCCCCGCCGCTGCCTGCCGCCGCCCCAACCAGCGGCGGAGCGAGCAGGCTGGGGCGAAAACCGCGGCGGCGGCGCCAAAATGGAGGGGGCGCTGGCCAGCCTGCCCCTCGCCCCCCGCCGCCCGGTGGCGAAAACCGCAGCGAAAACCGCGGCGGCGCGGGGTGCCCGGCGCGCAGGGGGCGGGGCACCATACGTCATTGCGCATGATGTACGGTGCCCCGCCCCCTCACCTAGGGCACCAGAAACCCTGGCACCGGTCCTGGGCATAATAGTACTTTGACCCAGAACCTGCAGGCCGCACACTGCCTTGTTGATGTCCCCTGCCCAGCCCTCATGCTGCCTTCTTAAAAGCAGATAAGCAAGTTGCAGGGCATGGGAAGAAGGCACAAGGCTCTGGCAGGCTCCCAGAGCCCTCCCACCTTCTTTACCAAAGCTGGGAAAGCACTAACTAGGCTTTGAGAAGGAAGCCGGAGACTTCTAGAACCCTGTCAGAGCCCTCCTAGAGCTGTGAAGAAGATATATAAGAATGAATGTTGAATAAAAAAGTGAAAAATCAAGGTATACACAAGTCACCTCTATAACAAAAAACATGGAAACAGTAGATTATGGTGTATGCCTTATATCCACGTTATATAAACAGCAACCATTCTGAATTCCTGTATTAATTTACAACCAATCCACCTCCTTTGCAGGTGGGGCTAAACATTGAAACTAGGGGCAGTAATGTGCTGATATGCAATGTTATTTTCTTTTATAATTTTTCAACTCTTAATTCTAATAATAGCCACTCTTTTAACTAGAAAAGTGAAATCCTATGCATGTTTTAACAACAACCTGCTCTGCTGGTGTTGCAGATCTGAAACTTTTATTTCTGATAACCAATCTCTGGAAACTTTATTTTAAGCTGCCATGTGCAAACCTGCACATGTTTAACTAAATGTAAAATTAGCAAAGTAACTCTTCAGGCTTATCCGAACATCCTATTTGCCCGTAAATTCTAGCATTGGTTCATTTTAAACTGAGCTAATCTGTTGCAAATGCCAGTTCCATCCATTTCTAGGCAAAAATAAAATGCATGACTAACCACATCATTTCTCTTGCTGACTTGTGTGATGCCCCATGATGATGGAGACTTGGTACCCATCTGTCCCCATGCTTGAATCCTCATAGGTGTCTTCCAGACATCAAACTTGCTTTCTATTCCCTGTCACTGCTAATGTGTGCCAAGCTGTCTATGAACAAAAGCACGTAGAGAAAACAGAGTCATTGCTGAGATCAGCGGCCACTGCCCCATTGCTCCCTACAAGTTGCAGATAAGTTAGAATGGGGGTGAAAGATCACAAAAAAGTTGTAAGTAAATGCAAGAAACTGACTCGGTTCAAACATAACTCTCTAAGCCAGGGATCAGCAAACTTTTTCATCACTATAGTGGGGGGGCAGACTATATATATTTTTGGGAATGAACAAATTCCTATGCCCAACAAATAACCCAGAGATGCATTTTAAATAAAAGCACACATTCTACTCATGTAAAAACATGCTGATTCCCGGACTGTCCGTGGGCCGGAATTAGAAGGCGATTGGGCCTGATTTGGCCCCCGGGACTTAGTTTGCCTACTCATGCTCTAAGCCAGGGGTCAGCAACCTTTTTCAGCCATGGGCCGGTCCACTGTCCCTCAGACCATGTGGTGGGCCAGACTATATTTTTTGGGGGGAAATGAACGAATTCCTATGCCCCACAAATAACCCAGAGATGCATTTTAAATAAAAGCACACATTCTACTCCTGTAAAAACATGCTGATTCCCAGACCATCCGCAGGCTGGAATTAGAAGGCGATTGGGCCGGATCCGGCCCCCGGGACTTAGTTTGCCTACTCATGCTCTAAGCCATGGCTTTGCAGGAACAAGCAAACATGCAGACTCCTACAGAAGAGATCATGTCTGCTTTGCTCCTTTCCAGTTTTTCTACTGCTTCACTAAGCCATGCTTCAGTTTAGTTTAGTTTATAGTATAAGCCATGCTTTAGTTTAGTTGATAGTCACAGTTCTGCATTTCAAAGCAGGTTACACAGTCTCCCACATTTGGCAGTCTCAAATGGTGAGTTTTGACATGTTGAAGCCAGGATGCAAGTGTCACTCTTTTTCTTGTGCTACTGCAGCACAAAGCAGCTTTCAAACACACACATTTTCCTCAAAATCATCAAGCAGTTCCCATCACCAGAGACATGCAAAAAGCACAAATCAACAGCATTTCAAAAACTATTGCCAAAACTTGCAGGAAGGATCCCTGCAGGAGAAAACAGCACAAACCCCACCTGTACATCATGTGGTTGTCTGCATGGCTCTTTGTCCTGAACTATTGACAGCATCCCCAGTTCAAGCAGATTAACAGCTACTTCTGTTACTACTCTGCTTCCTACCAACATCTCTCAAACACTTCATGGGCCCAAACAAAGCCTCCCAGTGGCTCCCCCCAAAAAACAACAACAACAACTCACAGGACTCTGGGTGACCCTTGCTGCTGGGCCTGCTTTAAAGGCTGCACCCAGTATAGGGACTGGCCCACACCCCAAAAGGCCACCTTCCCAAGAGGCAAAATAATTGGGTTTTTTAATGTCAACCAATTCAGCAGGAACCAGCTGCTCCTCTAGCTCATACACATATAATGAAAGTGCCAGATGAACCTCCTTGTAGAAAGCATTCCACAAATGGGGAGCCACTGCAAAAAAAGGCCCATCCATTCCGGACCTCCCACTTCTGACACCAGTGTTGCAAGGCACCCCAATCTCTAAGTGGTTCAAGATTCCAGGAGTTCTAGGTACTTACTCAGGGTTCGTGTTTTCTTTTGGAAATAAGGCACAGTGGATATTGCTGTGTCTTTATAATATATGGTTTATTTACACATATATGTGTCGCGACCCGACTAGACACTGATAGACCGGGGTCCGCCAGGGTCGCGCCATGCGGGCGCCAGGAAGGGGAACCATGCAGCGGGCCAGAGAAGGGGGCGACAGCGGAGCCAGGCGCGCAGGGGTTAAACCGAGCGCAGCAAGGCCCGACCTCGCCCAGGCATGCCCCGCGGGGTAAACAACCCCAGAATGGGCGATAACGACCGCTAACGAGCCATCAGCAGCGGGCGTGGTGGAACCGGCAGCATCGCAATAACAATGCAAAAAGCACCCATGAATGGTGCAGGTAGACCAGAGCAGTTAACTCTTTTGTCCAAGCCACCCCGGGTGGGGAAGAGGATTACCCCCGGACCTTTAGGGCAGAAGGGAGGGGGGAATTGGGAGTCACCCAGCAAGGTGTACATAAGGGGGATTCTGAGGTGGCCTCCTCAGAATCCTCACGGACTTTCCACGTTTCTCTGTGTGCTGTACAATAAACTTCAAGACAACTTCCGCTGACTTCTCGGAGTGGCGTGCGTTCTTGACAGCTAGCTACAGTCACCATTGGGGACACGACAATATGTAATGGTGTATGGCCAGTGACACCCATTATATAACCCTTTTTAAGAGGGGACCCTGGAATTGACACCACAGGGGGTTGAGTCACCACTTCACACCCCCCCCCCCGCAATTATAGGGAAGAAAAGACTAAAGGATTCCACCCAAGGCCATAACCACCAAAGTGTGACAAATTGCTATGGGGAAGACAAAACCTGCCAATGCAGGAAATTTTCTTCCCAGTCCTTCAACAGCAACCAGTCAAAGACAACAGCAGCACCTGCTAAACAGGAAGAAAAAGTTAACCTGCAAACAAGAAAACATTAAACTAAGGGAGGGTAGGGAGGGTGAATCTCCTGAGCCGACTGCCTGGCTACTTTCAGCTCTACCCCCTATATATAATTGGGACTCCCAGCAATGCAACTTGACTACTGAGGCTGGGCGTGAACCTCCAAATAATAACAGAGAGGCAGGCCAGCCCGTTTGCCATTATGTTCCCTGGGAACTGTAGCACCGTGCGCGATCCCACACAGGGCACCCACAATGTGTGAGTGCTCATTATCATGTTCCTAGTTTTACCAATGGTTCAAAGACAGCATTAGACATGCAGTGTAGTTCTTTGTTATTATACCCATGTTATCCTGAAACGCAGCCCATAGGCCACACAAAAAGACTTCACGTACAAACACAAGCAGCTGCGCTGCAAGTGTACACATGCCACAAACCATCACACAGAGTGGAAGTTCATATTCCACCCCCCCCCCCATTTCAACCACAGATACAACAACTGATCTCCTGCCATTTACTGTCTTCCACAGATTTCCTTTCCTGACTCCAGTAGTGACTGTTTTTCTGCTGGGTGGCAGGCTTCACCGGGGAGACTTCAATCTGTCAAACAGACATCTGTTGCCATCCTTGCCCTTAGTTACATAAGTTAATAGGCATTTTGAAATCCCCTAACATCAGGTGTAACAAAACGGATTGGACCAACTTGGCAACCGCTTTGAACTTTTTGACATAACCTGAAATAGCCAAAAGGAGAAATGCATCCTTTGCGTTAGATGAGCACACACGCAAGTTGGTTACAGAAACAGGATCACTCGTCCTTCAGTGTTAAAGTGTTTTCTCTCCTCTCATCCTCATCCGGAGTCCTGAACATTTGCCAGATTAATTTGGAACCAGGTAGGGCCTCCATGCTGTGTTTCCTAACGAAAGGACAAGTTATCTTGATTTTATGATCAATAGATATTTCAGGCTTTATAATGAAAGAAGGCTTTCAGGATGTGGGAGCCAGACACTTTACTCTAAAGCCTCACTGCTGTTCTATGGTATTAGCATAAGTGACATAGTGCCATCAATGAACCTAGTGATCAATAGTCCCAGAAGGGCAGATACTTGCCCTAAGTTGCTTTCTATCCAAGGTCCCGTCTACATTGTGCATTTAAAACACAGTTATGCCAATTTATTAGTCATATCCTCCCACAAATAATTTAGGAGTCTATAGTTTGCTGAGAAATTTTGAGAGATGCCACTATTTCCATTTTCCATTTTCAAGAGATTCCTGGGAAGAGGGAACGATTGTTAAACAACTCTGGAAATTGTAGCTCTGAGGGGAAAACAAGGGCCTCCTAACAGCTCTCAGCACCCTTACCAAGCGACAGTTTCCAGGATTCTTTGCGACAAGCCACAATTTTTAAAGCGGTATAATACTGCTTTAAATATATAGTACAGATTGGGGCTAGTAAAAGGTTAGGCAGCACAAGGGAGAGGAAAACGTGGCACACACACAAAACAGGGGGTGACAACTTTAAGAGGTTAACACGGAACAATTGTGAGCATTGAATCTGGACTGTGTCTTTCTTTCTCCTCTTCTGATCCAACCCAGCTCTGGCAGATGGATGCTGGTTTCAGCAGAAGCCTATAATGTATTAACACATCTCTTCCGAGATTGTACTTTCTCCGAACAATTATTTTTGAGTGTTATCATTCCCCCCTTGAGGGCTGAGATCTAGATTGTTTTTGAGAAGTCTTAAACGGAATATAACCCTCCTGTGTGGTGCTTCAGTGAACTTAACACAAACCCTTCAGGTTTTACCTGCTCAGTGGCATTGCTTTAATGAGTGACTTCAATCAAGCTCCTATGTTTGCTTTGTACTAAGTGGGGTGCGGGAGGACTGACCTTATTTGTGTTTATTCTGTCTTTTATCTCCACGCTCTTCTAAGACTTGTTTACCTGCCTATATCGAGGAGAATGATTAAAATGAGATGAAATGAATTTCCCACACCACAGGGAGTGGTGGGAAATAAGGCAGAAAGGAAGCCTGCTATCACGTCGACTTCATTTTGACTCCGCAGCTTACTGAAATATGTAAATCATAGGCCCTTAACGTGAGTGACCTAAGCCAAAGTAATTTGTGAGTTTTTATAAAATGGGGTCTCTTGTGGAAGTGCAGAGAATGTCGTTAATGGTTCATGAACATGCCGACTTCCCAGATTGCAATAATAAGCTGCACAAGAAGCAAACCCAAGCAACAAATCTTTGCATTTATCTTATCCTAGTGCATTATGCTAAGTTCCAAATGGTTTCCTCATATTGGGCATAAGGTGCTCCTTTGTGCTGAAAGGTTTCTCATAAAAGCTTGGAATTTATGAGTCTAGTGACCCAGGAAACTGTTATATTCCAAAAGGCTTGGCGTCTCAAATAAGTTGCTATCTAAAGGTAACCTAGCAGTTCGAAAGGACGTCAAAGTGCAAGTAGATAAATAGGTACAGCTCCGGCGGGAAGGAAAACGGCGTTTCCGTGCGCACTGCTCTGGTTCGCCAGAAACGGCTTAGTCATGCTGGCCACATGACCTGGAAGCTGTACGTCGGCTCCCTCAGCCAATAAAGTGAGATGAGGTAAAGGTAAAGAACTCCTGACAGTTAAGTCCAGTCGCAGATAACTCTGGGGTTGTGGCGCTCATCTCGCTTTACAGGCTGAGGGAGCCGGCGTTTGTCCGCAGACAGTTTTTCCGGGTCATGTGGCCAAACAGCTGCAGAATCTTTTTCTGCTCCATGCCCCAAATGCAACTCACCAGAGAGACCTATTGCCTTTCCTCTGCTTTAAAATCATGCAATGGCCAAAGTAAGGAAACTAAACCAGAAGGAGGGCGGTCTTCCCAGGCCTTACATGAGAGAACAGCAACAACTGACAAAAGATAGACATAATATATTACAAGGACAGGAAGAAACACTATGACAGAATAATTGCCACACACAGGAAGGAGAGAGTTTGAATGCTTCATCTGTAAGTGTATAAATCACTTAAGTGTGTCAATACGAATGGAAGTCGTTAAAACTGCAGTTGCGATATAAGGGATTTGGCTGGAGCGAAATTGACATTTGTAAGATTTTGGAACGCAGAAACAAAGTAAACCAGCAAACCATCAATTCTAGCATGCAGGGGGGCCACCTAAATTGTATAATTTGGCATCTTGATGATTGGCATTATTAATTGCATTATAATTTGGCATTGTTATAATGAGGCTATTATTGGATTGTTGTAATTGAAAACTAATAAAAATTATCAGCAACAACAACAAAACTAAACTTCTACACTGAACTTATCTTTAGATACAATCCCGTTACGTCATTTAGGAATGTGCCACTCCTTTCAAAAGTCACTGTCTTTTTTCTTAAAAGGAAAATTCGGTTGGCTTCTTTGAAATCCCTCAAGTAGTGGTGGAATCCCCTAATATTAGCTCGGAATTTCATTTTAGTCAACATTTCAATGGTTTTGCATACTCTGGGTTGACTTTGGCTGGCTATTGTATCCGTGCCAAAAACTGATCAGGATCTGATCCACTTTGCTTAACTTACATTTACCAAAGTTTTTTAAAATAATAATAATAATAATAATAATGCATTCTTTTAACAAATGTCTCCAAGTTTTCTCCCCATAGCCAAAATTATTTGAAAGGAAACATTTGATTATTTTCTAAAAACATAATAGAGCATGTGTCATTTAAATGTTATATTCAAATGAATTCACTTGGAAATAATTTTTATTGTAATACTTATATATATTTTAAGACATAACAACTCAGTAGCATAGCGCATAGTTCTTTACGTTGTTGAAATGTAAAGAAAAATAATGGATGCACAGAAAACTGTTAATATGTTAATTTTACCATGCCTAAAAAGTAATATATTGATGCTCATTATGTATGCATGCATGCTTCCTAGGCATAGTTTTCGGGGGGGGGGGGTTAATCACAACTTTGAAACTGCACAATTTGACTACGATTGTATTAATTTATTATGTTACTAGTTAATTTTAGGAAAAAATACTTCTTTTTTTTAGGAATGAGAAAAATTATGTGGGGAATGATTGACACTGTTTTTTTTGGGGGGGGGGGACATCCTTCCCACATCACCGGCAATGATGTGCTGAACACCCTCTGAGAAATATTACTGATATTTCTTTTTAACGTCTCCCAAACTTCCCACAGTTATTTTCACTTGAGAAGAACTCTTCATATTTGTCTTGAATGCGGCAGTACATAAAATGTAGTCACAACAACCCAAATTTGAGGTGGGTCGGGTGAAACTCGTATCATGGTAGTGCTTTTTTTTATAATGAATAAGCAAAAAAAGAAAAAAATCTTTCACATCATTCAGTAATACAGTCAGAGCTAAATAATAAATTGGCGCAAAGGGACATGGAAATTAAGATGTGTAGGCAAGGGAGGAAAGCTGTCTTTTAGAATGAAATTTAATGAGATGGAGAGTCAACAAGGCAGAAAGATGCATGAGGGATGTTATACAGGGAAAACTGTTGGCAGGAGCTGTAGGGATGGAAATTCTTCTCAGAAGCAATCTTGGGTTACTCATGGGGTGAACTGAGAAGGTGGATTCTGCTTTATGAGGAGCAGCAAAAATGATCACGGGAACATTGCTATCCTTGTGAAGTGAAATCTCTACTGGGTGAATTTAATGTAAGATTATTTCACGCAGCTACAAAAGACTATGCAAATAAGTGTGTGAATTTTACTGTCACCTCTCCAAAATCAAAGATAATAAACCCCAGTCCGGGTTAAACTTGGTTTGGTTCTCCCTATCAGAGGCAGGCATATGGTAAAATGGTAGAGCTGCTGGATTTAGATTTAGGCTGCAATCCTACACATATTTTCCTTGGAGCAAATGCCTTTGGATTGTATCTACACAATGCAAACTCTGAGTTAGTCATCTCCATTTGTTCCAATGACTCTACTCTTACCGGTAGTATGACTAAGCTTAGATGCATCCGTATGGTCTTAAAGCAGGCTTCCTCAAACTCAGCCCTACAGATGTTTTTGGCCTACGACTCCCATAATCCCTAGCTAGCAAGACCAGTGGTCAGGGATGATGGGAATTGTAGTCTCAAAACATCCGGAGGGCCTAGTTTGAGGAAGCCTGTCTTAATGTGACTTAACTCTGAGTTGGCATTGTCATATTAGTTATTTCCACTGAAATCGGTGTGACTTAAGTCATAACCAATGTGTCCCATGGATTTCAGGTGGAACCAAATTACTTAGTCCATGGTTTACAACCAACTTCATGCTCATCCCTGTTAAAGCTCTCTTATTTCCCCTCATTCTTCTTGACCATACCATCTTTTAGCATTTATTTCCTGCCCCACCCCATTTCCCTTGGCCCTTAGCTCTTCCTTTCTTAAGCAACCATCTCCTTCTTTTGACCTTCTGGACCCTGTAGATCTAGAGCAGCTCAGCCTATAGCAGCCAGAGGTTCCGACCACAAAATCCCTTTGCTGCTGAATTCCAATGCAGATTGCCAAAAATCATTCTCTTCCTTATCCAGCATCTTCCTGCTGGTTCTCCTGATAATGTGAATCAACTGGATAATTTGCATGAAGTAGTCAGGTTGCTGAGTTTAGATGCTCTTTTCAGGCCCCTTTAGTTCTAGCCTGTGCTATTTTTCTAGAAAGAGAAGAAGAAGGAGAAGGAGAAGGAGGAGAAGTTTGGATTTGATATCCCGCTTTATCACTCCCCTTAAGGAGTCTCAAAGCGGCTAACATTCTCCTTTCCCTTCCTCCCCCACAACAAACACTCTGTGAGGTGAGTGGGGCTGAGAGACTTCAAAGAAGTGTGACTAGCCCAAGGTCACCCAGCAGCTGCATGTGGAGGAGCGGAGACGCGAACCCGGTTCCCCAGATTATGAGTCTACCGCTCTTAACCACTACACCACACTGGCTTTCTTCTTGAACAAAAGAAAATAAAGGGATTTAAAAGAGAGGTGCCAACTCATCATGAACACCTCCCTCGTTCTCTTATAATGGCTATGGTGTCCACCTGAGAGGTGCCGGAACTGAGTTCTGGTCAGTTCCAGCTTTTAAAAAGCCCTGGCTTTAGCTCTGAAGGCAACTTTAGATTTTTCCTAGGCTTCCTCTGATTTCTTGAATATTTAGCAGCTCAACATACCTTTCCATCAGAATTGTTACATCAGGTGGAAGCCATTGCATGAATACATGAAAGAGAAAAAAGAATTCTCAAAGGATTCCCTTGCAGGCTTATTGTGAAAAGCAGAATACCAGTGGCTTGATGTCCAAAAGGTTCATTATTTCATTACTTCTTGTTCTGTTTAGCTGAATTTAGCTGAAGCTGCTTACTTCATTATAAGGTTATGCATTTATGAACTTCTTACCACCGACTGGGCCTGTCTGCAAATAATGAGAACAGTTTCAGATATCCATTTGTAGCTAGCCTTGCCAAGCTGTTGCAGCAGCAGCAACAAGAGTTTGTCTTGAAGGTGTCACAAGACTCTTTGTTGTTGCAGCTAACGCACCATCGTGTTTGAACACATTGCCATTTTTGCACATAACCCGCAGCTCTGATGTAACCAAGAACTATGCCAAGAACTGGTTGTACTTACCAAATCGTAGCTACATCCTGAGTGCTGCTATTTTGATAGGTTGTGGGATGGAAACAAAGGACTCAGCTATACAGCTGCAAATATAATGTTTTAAGTGTGTTTTAAGCACATTATACAAATGTGACACTAGATGGCGTTGAAGAGCTAATGGCAAATTCCATACTTTACAACTTTTTAAAGGTAAAGGGACCCCTGACCATTAGGTCCAGTCGTGGACGACTCTGGGGTTGCGGCGCTCATCTCGCATTATTGGCCGAGGGAGCCGGCGTACAGCCTCCGGGTCATGTGGCCAGCATGACTAAGCTGCTTATGGCAAACCAGAGCAGTGCACGGAAACACCGTTTACCTTCCCGTCGGAGCGGCACCTATTTATCTATTTGCACTTTGACGTGCTTTCGAACTGCTAGGTTGGCAGGAGCTGGGACCGAGCAACGGGGGCTCACCCCGTGGTGGGGATTCGAACCGCCGACCTTCTGATCGACAAAGCCCTAGGCTCATTGGTTTAACCCACAGCGCCACTCACGTCCCTTACAACTTTTTAAAGAAAGAATTTTCACAGCATTTTTTAAAATATGTCTTGATTCAGCCAAAGTACCAAGTGTGCTTTCTAATAATAATAAATAATAATGATGATAATAATAATAATAATAATAATAGTCCACTCATATGGCTGGGTTTCCCCAGCTACTCTGGACAGTTTACAGCATATCTAAAACAACAACAACAATAATGTGCTTATATTATTATTATTATTATTATTATTATTATTATTATTATTATTTGTACCCCGCCCTTCTGACTGGGTTTCCCCAGCCACTCTGGGCTGCTTCCAGTATATATAAAAGCATAGTGAAACATTAAACCTTTAAAAGTTTCCCTATACAGGGCTGCCTTCAGATGACCTTAATCCAGGAAACAAGAAGGCAAGAAACAGATGAAGTTGGTAACATGCGCCATATTTATTGAATTAATGTATAACGAATTTCAGGGCGACAAACTGTGTGAAACTAAAAACAGACATGCAACAGAAACTAAAAACAGGCAAGACCATTCTACCATGGGAGAGGGATAGAATTTACTCTGCCTCTTTCTTTAAGCCCCAGCCTTTCAGGTGAGATGGAGGAGACCCCTTTCTCATTTACCCGCTTCTCAGGATCTCACAACTCTAAGCAGTTGAAAAAACTTACTCCAAGAGTATACTTACCCAACAAACAGGTCCAAAAGCCCAGAAGGCAAGTCTTAGGATAACTCTTTAACTATAATAACCATAGTTGTTGAATTCCCACACATATTGGCCAGAATGTGACTAAATTGACCTCATTAACGGTGAACACCAACAGCCAACAGGATCGTGCAGATTAAGTGGGGGTTAGACAACCCAACAGCTGAGCCGTTCTGCTGAATGATTTGCTGCTGCTTCTTTTAATTGGCTCTGAGCACAACCAATTAATCCTGCCCTCCACCAATGGAGAGAGAGGATGTACAAAAGGTGTCATGAGGTTGCAGTTAGCTCCATGATGGTTCCTCTCTCAGAGTGGTTTGCACGTGCTTTCAATTACTGCAGCAGCCCTGCCTGATCTCCCAGGGATGGCTGCCAAAACCACTCTCAGCTGAAGCCCATCAGGTTAGGCAGGAAAGTGGGTTTGTGTACATCTTCATGTGATTACAGACATGGCAGCGACTTCTCAAGACCTGGAGGAAGATGAGCAGATGACAGCAAAGGTTGCAAGGTTTTTAGCTGGGGCGATCAGAATAAGATCCACTATTTGACTATTGATTCAAAACGCTAAAATGTATTTTATAGAATTGACTTTTTCTTCCTATTCTTTGTATATCGTATTGTTGTTTTATTGCTATGGCCGATGGCTGACGTAAATAAAGATTCATTCATTGATTCCTTCCTGGAGGAAGAGAACCGAACCTTAAAACTGTAGCACAGTCATGTGTAGACAAAGGTATTTTAAAAGGCACCCCCAATATTTCTCCTAAAGGCAAAATAGGTGCAATATAACAAGCAACCAGAAAGTATGGAATTTCACTTGCCTAATATGAGATAGTGAGCACTCACACTTTACATTGTGGGTGCCCTTTGGGGAATCATGCATGGTGCTATAGTTCCCAGGGAGTTTACTGGCAAACAGGGGCTGGCCTGCCTCTCAGTGTTCATTTTTGGAGGTTCACGCCCAGCCTCAGTAATCAGGTTTCTTGCTGAGAGGTGGGGCCAGTCCCATTTATAAATAGGGGGTGGAGCCGACAATAGCCAGGCAGTTGACTCTGGAGATTATGCAGCATAATAAGTCAATATTCAATGAAACAAATGTGTTTAATGTGTGCCTTTCATTTTTGAAGCTTGCACCTCCAACCTTATAACAGTTACTCACCAAAGTGGATATGTGATATTCATGTAGGAGAGCCAAAGGATGGATCAGTCCCAAGCTTGGCAGGGATACTGAATCTTCTTAAGTCAATCATGCCTCGTGTGAGCTAGCTGGCTCATATGTATGGCCTACAATAGATGCAGAGAAAGCACTGTTTGGCTATGCAGACCCACTAGCTATTTTTTGGCTTGGTTCTGTGTCATTTCAGAGTTCTCTGTGAACACAAACAAAAATAGGAAGTTGCAAGAATTACAGTTGTCAGCAGCAAAGCTGGTTTGAGTTCAGTCGCACAGAAACTTTTTCATGCACTGAGGGATTCCTGGATGTTGAGCTGAGAGCATCTATAGATACTTGAATGAGTTGTGCCTCCCACCGACCCATAATCCTCTATTTAAAACAGACTGACTTTGGTAAGCATTTTAATTAGAGCTTCCAATAGTATTCTCTGAGCACAATCAAGGCATCCCCTCCCACATCCTTGAGGGGAGGGGGACCAAGGTTTCCCTCTCTGTGTTGCTTTGAAGAAAGCGATTCCTTGTTAATAGGATTCAATTTGGAAGAGATTAGCATCTTTCAGAAGAATCTACGTGACATGCTAGTCACACATCAAGCACAAATCAAAGACTAATTCTCCTTTTCTCTTCCACCTTTTCCTGCTTTATATGATTCTGGCAAATAGGTATCACTAGAAATGTTTTTAAAGGTAATATTTATAAATAGGTGGGCTCTTAATCAGGCACTTTGGCACACAGATGGTTTTGGAATTTTATTCAGAGGCCCAATTAATATGTCACAGGCTGCAGAAATGTAAGATGTACCACATGACTCATGCTTCGCTCTAGCTTAGCCAAAGAGATGTTTCTGGTCAAGAGGGCACTCCATTGTCTCTTGAGAGAGATGGATGCCAACAAGAAGTCTACAGTGGCCTCACAAGTCACCACACTTCTCCACCTCTTGTGTTACTTGTGTTCTTGGCATGAGATCCTGTTGATTCACTCACAGCTTTATGGCACCTCACAATAAAATTCTGGTTTGTTTTTACAAAGAATCACCTCATTTAGATCTTTTATTAGTTGTCTTGAGAAGGCCACATGTAAGTGTGTGAGAGAGTGTGGAGAGCTAGATAACTAGTGAAATAAACAGAAATCTGCTCTTATTCCCTTATGGGGTACACAAGAGCCTTTTGAGGTTCTCCATCGGAAGGAGTAAATTACAGAGGCCAACCAGAGAAAAATTGAGAAGCAAAATCTTTATTATATCTGTTGCAACAGGGTCCACTCCCAAAAATAGAGGAGCAGCCCAGAACAATGGTGTGCCAGCTCCTATATAGACTTTTGAAATTCCCCCCCTCCTGCTCAAGACCACCCCTATACATCATACATACATCACAAAAAGGGGTGTAACGCAGGACCACCCCCCAGATACATCACAGCTACATCATGAAAGGGGAGGTCTGGTAGCAGTAATCTGAGCATCCTTGACCCTCCCCATGCCTCCTCTTGCCCTCCACCAAAAACCCATCAAGTGAAACAAAGAGATATTTACATTTCCTTGTTTACCAGCCAAGTTAATCACACCCTTTTGTCTGGCACTCGATATGTATCAGGAAGCCAGGATTATCCCTTTATTTTCCGGAGACAATCCCCCCCCCTCCTTGCAGAGAAACAGTTTGTGAGTGAAAAATGGTGAGGCCTGTCTTCCTGTGCTGCTTCAGACATGTGGCCTTGTTTGCTTGACGCACTTATGAACATTTAATATATATATAAAAGGCCCTGATTCTCTTATTACACTAGTTACAAAAGTTGGGTGTGTTGTAAGCAAAATTTTACTAGGAAAGGCATAAAGTTGGGTCCGGTTTTCCCAAGGGGGAGTCTGGATTTTTCTCCCTGGGAAGAGCTGGAATTTTAGAGCTTTTCCCTTCGTGCCACAGACAGAGACCACACCAGAGTTATCAAAAGCAAAGCGCAGCTTCCCATTTATTGAATCTGTTGCAACAGAGGTTCCCCATCACGTAGCAGGTACGATAAGAAGAGAACCCAGAACAATGGTGTGCCAGCTCCTATATAGACTTTGAAATTCCCCCCCCCTTCGGCTCAAGACCACCCCCTTGTACATCATACATACATCACAAAAAGGGGTGTAACCCAGGACCACCCCTTAGATACATCACAGCTACATCATAGAAAAAGGCGGTGTTCAGCAGAAATCTGAATGCACTGTTTACCTCCTGTCTGCCACTTCATGTGATAATGTCTTATCTGATTGCCCTTCCTGGGCAGTCTGGCCATTCCTTTTGAGATTGTGATTAGTTTATTTCTGAGACAATGGAAAGGTTTTCTCACCCCCTTGCAGAGAAACACCTGGTCATCCCTCCTTGACCCCTCCCAGACAAACATTTCTGGAGAACAAAAGGTTTCCTGCTTTGGCAGGGCAGGGCAAATGCAGGCTAACTACTGTCCTTTGTAAGTCAAATGGGCCATCTGATACCTGGCCAGCTAGGAGTCAAAATTGTGTCAGGGGTCAAAATGGTTTCAGGACTGTGCTTCAGACATGAGGCCTTGTTTTGCTTGGCACACTAATAAGAATTAATATATATATAAATAAAATACCTTAAATTCTTACAACAGGTGCCACCCCCCACTCTTTGCCGAGCAATAGCAAGATCCCAGGGGGCTCCATGCACTTACCCATGGCCTGTGTTTCTTTGGAGAATCGAGGCACAGCGGAGACTGTCATAGCTTTAAGAAATTTGGTTCATTCACCTATTTACAAATTCAGTCTGCATGGAGGGAGTCCATATCTTACAGCATGGTCATGACAAGAGGGGCTTGTCCCCCAAAGCAGCAGCCCTGGAGTCCAAGGCATCTCTCCCAGTAGGCCTGCAGCCAGCCTGCCCAAGATGGATCCTAGTCTTTCTTCCGACTATGGTGTTGCGGCACTCATCTCACTTTCAGGCCAAGGGAGCCGGCGTTTGTCCACAGACAGCTTTCCGGGTCATGTGGCCAGCAGGACTAAACCGTTTCTGGTGCAATGGAACGCCGTGATGGAAGCCAGAGCGCACAGGAATTCCGTTTACCTTCCTGCCATAGTGGTACCTATTTATCTACTTGCACTGGCAAGCTTTCAAACTGCTAGGTTGGCAGGAGCTGGGACAGAGCAATGGGAGCTCACCCTGTCACACAGATTTGAACCGCCAATCTTCCGATTGGCAAGCCCAAGAGGCTCAGTGGTTTAGACCACAGTCTTTCTTCCATCTTCTTCCCAGTAGCCCTTGCTCAAGACTCTCTTTTCCTGCCACCTCACACCCAGTTGCCCTGGCAACACCCAGTCTCTGTTCACCCCTCAGGGCAAGGGGGAAGGGCAGTTCTTTTGCATTTTCAATAGCTCTCAATTGCCCCGCGTTGTTTCTCAATGGCCCTAGCTTGGCCAGGTTGTTTTGCATCGGCTAGCTCAGGAATTCCTCTGCAGCTCGTATTCGCCCCTTCACATCCCAAATAATCAAAACCCTAACATTTATTAATTTTGGTTTTTTTGGGGGGGCAGGGCACCCAAATCTATACAAATATGTTTGTGTGCGTATGTATGTGTATACACAATTGGGTGTGATAATGGCTGTGAGACCTCTGCCTGAATCCTGGAAAGCCACAGTCAGTCAAGGAAGATTACATAGACCAATGGTCTGACTCAGTATAAGGTTATATGTTGACTGACATTAGGGTGCTGGAGGCCAAACCCTGCCTGAGAGTTTAGATGCTCCAAGAAGCCTCTGAAATCCAGTACCTTATTACGAGTGGCATGATGTATAATTTATAATAGTGTTATTTATTAATGCACACAGTTTGGGCGCCCCGGCGTGTTATCAAGAGTTGTGTTATCCCAGCGGAGGGAAGAAAGCAATCTCTCTTTGACAAATGTTGACAGCTCCTTCTCTTGAACTCAAACAGGGGCTTCCTTGTTTGGTACTTGCCATTCTCTCTCCTCCTTTTAAAAGTCACTCCAGAGCTATTTACCCTTTTGCTCTCAGCAGCACTTAAAGACTTTAAAAAGCACTTCCTGTGGTGAAGAAACAACAGTGGTCAGTGCCGGATTAACACAGTGAGGAACGGACAGGCACATGGCAGTAATAACTCTTAAGTCTTGTGTTCCTTGTTTTCCTCCCATAGAGAGACAGAAATACACAGCTGCCCAGAAGCAGTGGCATCAATTTAGTTCAAAGGAAGTAAGTGCAGCCAAATTTAACACTAGTTCTGAGGCACGTTAACAGCTTCTGACATCTATTGCATTCAAATGTGTTTAGTGGCTTTTCAAAAGGCAGGGAGTTTTTCCTTCCTCTCCCTTTACCAGCCCACAGTATGCCATTTTACCTATGGATAGCACCGGCTGCTTGAAAAGCTGCCCTTGGCTGGTTCCAAATTGTTGGATCTATACTCCTTTGTCATGACTCCTCGTTTGCAGATGGCTCCAAAACTGCCAGGCCACTGAGTGACATTTTTTGGGTGGAAACAGAATTTTCTGTATTTAATGAATAGAAAAAAAATCAATGCTAGACTCAAATCTGTCCAGAAGCAGCATCCTTTGTACTGGAAACCCCTTCCCTAAATCACCAACTTTCCTCAATTCAAAACAAAATAAAAAATAAAAAAATTCCTTCCAGTAGCACCTTAGAGACCAACTAAGTTTGTTCTTGGTATGAGCTTTCGTGTGCATGCACACTTCTTCAGATACACTGAAACAGAAGTCACCAGACCCTTATATATAGTGAGAGGGTGGGAGGGGTATTACTCAGAAGGGTGGTGGGAGTGGGTGATTAGCTGATAGGTGAGGTAAACCTGTTGATGACTGTTAATGACTGCAATTGGTCTTACAGGACAAAGCAAGGGGTGAGAAGGTTAAAAATAGCTTTGTCATGTATAATGAGATAAGAATCCAATGTCTCTATTCAGACCAGGTCTCTCCATGGTTTTAAGTTTGGTAATAAGTTGTGAGTTGCAATTCAGCAACTTCTCTTTCCAGTCTATTTCTGAAATTCCTTTGACAGCTACTTTGAGGTCTTGTATAGAATGTCCTGGGAGATTGAAGTGTTCTCCTACTGGTTTCTCTGTCTTGTGATTCCTGATGTCAGATTTATGTCCATTTATCCTTTGGCGTAGAGTTTGGCCTGTTTGTCCAATATAGAGAGCTGAAGGGCACTGTTGGCATTTGATGGCATACACAATGTTAGACGATGAGCAATTAAATAGTCCTGAGATGGTATGTTTGATGTTGTTGGGGCCAGTAATGGTGTTGTCCGGGTGTATGTGGCAGAATTTTTTTAATTTTTTATTTTGTTTTGACTATGGCAGACCAACACGGCTACCTACCTGTAACTTTCCTCAATTCATTCATCCATTCTTCTTCATCATCATCAATAATAATAATAATAATAATAATAATAATAATAATAATAATAATTTATTTATTTATACCCCGCCCATCTGGCTAGGTTTCCCCAGCCACTCTGGGCAGCTCCCAACAGAATATTAAAAACACAATAAAACATCAAACATTAAAAACTTCCCTAAGCAGTGTTGCCTTCAGATGTCTTCTAAAAGTCACATAGTTGTTTATTTCCTTGACATTTGATGGAAGGGTATTCCACGCGGCTATGTTTCTTCATATGTTTTGGGTTCAACCTCCTCCCCAGATTTACAGTGAGATGCTGAGACTAATGAGTGATGCATATTAAGCCCCTCTTCGTTTATAAAACAAAACATGTTTAATACTTTTCAAGCAGAAATGTATGGTGTAGCAGGCAATGGATGGACTCAGAGAGAATTTCTGCTCAGGCAGGTGCATTTTGTGACCCATGAGACTGGAGAATAGCGATGGGATAACTTCATGTCAAATCTTTATTAACATCAACAGGCAGGGTAAGGGTTGGCAAGGCATTGGGTCTCAGGATCAATTCACCATTTCACAAGTCCCACGTTGATGGAATATGTGCACCAGGTTTGGACTGCCCCAAACACATTCCATGGGAGACAGCCAGTGTTGAACCTTGCCATGGTGCAAGCCAAGCAAGCAAGGTCTCACAGGGTGACCAGGGTGCAGATTCCAACCAGACAGAAACCCCAACCCAACATTGGGGGTACAATGGTAATCCCCCCATAGACTCCTTATCAGGGGGGTATACTATGTTGATCCTGCTCAATGCCATTTCCACCCTCATAAAAACATTCTTCTGCCTAACAAAGGAAGGTCATGATTCCATTTAGGGAAAGTAAAAGAAAGAAAGAAACCTAACCAAGTGCCAATCAGATAGAGAAAGAGAAATTACTTTCCAGCCCTGTCAATCAGCAACCCAAATTTGCTCAGTGAAGGCTTTAACCCAATGGTTAGTGGTGGAAGTTCTCAAGAAAAAATGGCTGTGAGCTTACATAGGCTTCCCCTTCCCCTTTGCAGGGCATAGGTGCCAACTCCCTGGGGCTCTGGGTGCCCAAGCACCCATAAAATTCCCTAATTTGGTGCCAGGACCATGCATGCTGCATGGCACCCACGGTCCCGGGCACTCACGATTTCAGGACCAAGTTGGCTTTCCTGTTACAGGGGCTCATGGGACAGCTTTTTCCCATGAGCCTATCACAGAGACAAGATACTTGACCAGTATTTTCCTGCAATGGTCCATGGGGCCATGGGTGAGGCTTCTCGAAACAGGTCTAGTGCAAACGGGAAGCAGGGCAATTCTACTGTCTACCTTTCAAGATTTCTGTAAGGATTCCAGGAAGATAATACATGTGACACACTTTAAACACTTGAAAGTACAATGCAAAAGCTAAATAACAATCATATTAATGATGACGAAGGGGTCTGAAGGGGCTCAGCTGCGAGTGCAGAAAGGGAAAACGGTGACCTTTGTTGGGGATGTGTTTGGGTGAGAGTTGCGCTTGAATATAGTTCCCTGTAGGGACCTATAAACCAGGACTGCTCCTGTCAGATGCTCAGAGTGTGTCACCATCACCCATTGTACAGCTGAGTCACTCAGGCTGAGAGACCGTGTTCTACCTCAAGGTTATCTGATAAGGTGAGGAGTCTGCCCTGCAGACACCATGCAAACACAGCCAACCAAGCTGAACACGCTATTTCGAGCAAGGCCTATGCATAGGGCAACAGAGGGAAACCGTTCAGAGTCGTGCATCAGCCTGCTGTGCCAGCTGACCTTGAAGGAAATTTGAAAGCAGCCTCTGAGTACAGAAACCATAAAAGCGATGTGTTTCTGTAACCATCTTTCACAGGAGTTGGGAGAACAGGCTTGTCGCTGGATTCAGAGAGAATGCAACCTGGTTCCTGATTTGCAAAATAATGTATGCTACATGTGTGTAGGAACAGGGGCATTCCTAGCCCCTTGGCTACCCGGGGTGGGAAACCAAGAGGCACCCCCGGGGGCGTGGCGGCGTGGCGTGTGCATCCGTCATGATGCACGCGCACAGCGCGATGCCCCGCCCCCGGGGATGCCAGGCACCGGCTTCGGGAGTCTCCCGAAGCCGCTGCCCGGCACCCCCTTGGTGCGCAAGTCGGGGCAGGGAGAGGGGCGGGCCAGCGAGGAGGGGTGACACCCCTCCTCGCTGGCCCGCCCCTTTCCATTCCCCGGCTCTGCAAGCCAGCCAGCGGCGGAAAAAGCTGCTGGAAGGGGGGGGGCTATTTTCAGCGCTGCCAGGGTGGAGCCGCAGGGGCGGCCAGCGAGGGGGGGTGACACCGCTCCTCGCTGGCCGCCCCTGCGGCTCCACCCCGGCAGTGCCGAAAATAGCCTTTAAAAAAAAAAGTAAATTAAAAAAAAAAAATTAAAGGCCCAAATTGTCACCCCCAGCAGGGCGCTGCCTGGGGTGCCCCCCGCCCCCCTTGCTACGCCCCTGTGTAGGAATTCACAGGCCAAGCCTGCTAGCAAATAACTTGAGGGTTAGTTGCAGTGCTTTAAAGCAACGATGTCTAAGTAGTGGTCCTCCGAATGTTGTTGGACTGTGGCTCCCATCATCCCTGCCCTTTCTCCACGCTGTTTGGAGCTGATGGGAGTTGGAGTCCCCCCATGCCTGATTTAAATTGTACACATAGACTGTGAAAATATATGAACCTTAAGCCAACAAAGTGTGCGTAGAGCAGCTGGACTAGGCACGCACAGACCTTTAAGAAAAATCTGGAATCCCAACAAATTAAATGATTGGCAGGGAAGAAGATGCATGAGGAAAGCTCCTCACCCAAATGCTATTCAGCATATTCTAGGTCCCCCTCCTTTTTTAAGGCTGTAAATGCACAAGCAGGCTACAGAACTCTCTCTCTCTCTCTCTCTCTCTCTCTCTCTCTCTCTCTCTCTCTCTCTCTCTCTTCTCTGTGTGTGTGTCACAGTTTTTGCACATGCAGTGTCTTCATCCAGCTAAGGCTACACACAGCAGAAATATGATTCCATGCACATTTAGCGGACCTGCCATCTGCAACACCTTTCTCTGCTTCGTGTTGGTTGCTGAACATTTTGTTTAGAGCTGCCATACTGGTCAAGTTCCAAACCCTCAAATCTAAAGGCTCACAAAGTGCTGACGCTGCTGTTCGTGCGGTAATAATAAAATCAATATTCATTTATGTGCTCTAAATATATGACGGACCAAGTCAATTGGAATGATTAGCACACTACTGCTTGATCCATTGGGTGGGGGGAAGGGACACATGAAGATTCATTTTCCAAAGGGTGGATTTTTAGACAAAACTACAGATATCCCTCCATGACTCCATTAGTGGCTTCAATTTGCTTTAATAACAGATTTATGATTATTATTACCACTAGAAAATGAGTGCATGTGTATAGCATTCTTTTAATTTGTGTCCATTTGCAAAGCCAGTGAATGTATTCCTGTGCTTCAGGTTTGCGGAAACAAAACCTTCAATAATCTATAAGGGTGGTTGTCTTTAAATTCCACATTCAAGCAAACATATATGCATCACCCTGGGAAGCTCAAATAGGCCTGGTGTAAAGCTTATAGGAGAACTATTGTGTTTTTCATTAAATAAATATCAAATAATTTCTGGGTGCATTGTTGAAAAGATGCAGGGCAGGTGCCGAACAACTGTAAAGATATAGACGAAACCTGTAAATAATGCAAAGGAATTTTTTTAGTTTTTAGATTTCACTTGTTTGTAGAGGCTGAAGACTGGTCTTTTCCCTCACATATTACACACATTCCACCCCCTTATCTAACCTTCCATCTGACACACATCAGTGATACCATGGTGTCCCATAAGCAGTGCTTTTTTTTTTCTTCTAAAAAAGTGTTTAGGGGTACTCTCATTTTGACTCAAGAAAATCACCAGGAAAGGAAAGGAAGCCGCCATCGGAGGTGGTAACAACGAAACTGACCAATCATCACGCTAGATTCAAACTCCTACTTCACATATTAAGCCAGGGGTCAGCAACCTTTTTCAGCAGTGGGCCGGTCAACAGTCCCTCAGACCATGTGGTGGGCCGGACTACACACACACACACACACACACACACACACACATATATATATGGGGAGGAGGGAATGAACGAATTCCTATGCCCCACAAATAACCCAGAGATGCATTTCAAATAAAATGACACCTTCAACTCATGTAAAAACACCAGGCAGGCCCCACAAATAACCCAGAGATGCATTTTAAATAAAACAACATATTCTACTCATGTAAAAACATGCTGATTCCTGGACCGTCCGCGGTCCAGATTGAGAAGGCACTGGGCCGCATCTGGCCCACAGGCCTTAGGTTGCCTACCCCTGTATTAAGCGCTCGCTTCCTGAGACTCAGGAAACACCGTGACAGGAAATGAGGCTGCCATTGGGAATAGCAACGGAACTGATGATTCACTGTGCTAGAGAAGAAACTTAAAATTATGTTTCTTCACCTGTTAGATTCACAAAATGTTTAGGGGTATGTATACCCCTACGTCCCCCAAGAAAAAAAAAAGTACTGGCCATAAGTGGCTAAATTTTAACTCCAGTGTATTTGCTGCACCTGATAAATACTGTCTTAAGGTAAAGGTAAAGGGACCCCTGACCATTATGTCCAGTCGCAGACGACTCTGGGGTTGTGGCGCTCATCTCGCTCTATAGCCGACGGAGCCGGTGTTTGTCCATGGACAGCTTTCGGGTCATGTGGCCAGCATGACTAAGCCGCTTCTGGTGAACCAGAGCAGCGCACGGAAATGCAGTTTACCTTCCTGCCGGAGTGGTACCTATTTATCTACTTGCACTTTGACATGCTTTCGAACTGCTAGGTGGGCAGGAGCTGGGACCGAGCAACGGGAGCTCACCCCGTCTCGGGGATTCGAACCGCCGACCTTCTGATCGGCAAGCCTTAGACTCTGTGGTTTAGAGCACAGCACCACCCGCTGTCTTACAGGCTACCAAAAATGGACATGAAGGATGGGGGAATAGCCTTAAGTTAGCCCTGAAAGTTGCTTGTGCCGTGAACATTAAAGGTTTTATTTCTGTATTTAAGCTGGGATTTCAAGACAAATTCTCATATTCAGCCCTCATAACTAGCAGCAGGTGTGGCGAGTACAGTCAAACTTCTCATATACCATCCCTGTCCTTTTTTGGGTGTTCCATGCAAGTTGAAAATAGATGTCTTTTCACGGGCCCTTTGCTGATTTTGGAGACTTTGGCAAATTATAAACCTTACCACCCTCTGGAGTCAGCTCTGATTTGTTCCAATTATGTGTTCTGCATTCCAAAACTGTCTCGTAGTTTATCTGAATGTCGTATTCATGTGCTTGGCTAGTGTTTTCGTCATGCCTGAGAGGTAAAACTGAAGGGTAGGTTGCGAGCAGTGGAACAAATTTAAAGAGCTCTCCGCTTTTCGCTGCCATTATGGATCTGGAGAGTGCTGATTCTTCAGAGAACGGGCTGCAGCAGCATGGGCAATGGTGTCAAAACCAGCTCCTATAATAAGCTGAAAATCTCCTGCAATTCAGCAGTTTGCCAACAAGCATTCGGATTGAAGAGCTGGCTCCTGACTTGAAAAGGTTTACTGCACATCAGCAGTTCTTTCAAAGAAATCCTGCTTGCTCCAGTACTTGCAGCCTGCTGCTTTCTAGAAGAAATCACACTGGAGTCATTATCTACATACTGCTCTTATTCTGTCCAATATTTCCACTGAATGCCACCAGAAAAGTCTACTGGGAATTTAACGTGCTGGTGAGGACTTGTAGCGTTCCACAACATTTGAATAATCACATTTTCAAGATGGCACTTAATTCTGCCCGACACTGCCTCAAAATGTGGTTTGGACAGTACTTAATGCCAGAATTCAGATCTGCCTTTGCTGAAGCTTGCCTGGAAGCTATCTATTAATCTTCCCTGAAATTATCTTCCAAATGCCTACCATTATGAGAAGCAGCTTGGATGCTGGCAAGGACACTGGGGGAGGAGATGCATTTCCATCACGACAGCTTATGTCCGTGGTCTCTCGGGCTTTTTTTTTGCAGCCGGAACTCGCTGGAACTCAGTTTCGGCACCTCTCAGGTGGGTGCCATTGCCATTTTGAGAGTGAGTTTTGGCACCTCTTTATCTAGAAAAATAGCACTGGTGATCATATACTAAACTAGTTTAGTCAGACCAGAGTAGCATTCTGAGGAAGATCACACACCCCTTTCTCCTGACACTCTTGCTTTCTTCAGCAATATTAAAGGTAAAGGTAAAGGGACCCCAGACCGTTAGGTCCAGTCGCGGACAACTCTGGGGTTGCGACGCTCATCTCGCTTTATTGGCCGAGGGAGCCGGCGTACAGCTTCCGGGTCATGTGGCCAGCATGACTAAGCCGCTTCTGGTGAACTAGAGCAGCACACTGGTTCAGCAATATTAGGTTAAAACTAAATACAATGGTACCTTGGTTTGCATACATTTTGGATTACAAACACGTCAAACCCGGAAGTGCGTGTCCCGTTTTGCAACCTTTTTTGGGGATTACAACCCTTTTTTTCTGGATTACAAACAATTTTGGGGGGGGGAGGCCCTCTTGGGTTACAACCTGTTTTGGTTTACAAATGGACCTCCAGAATAGATTATGGTTGTAAACCAAGGTACCACTGTAATGTCCCCACAGGAATTAATGGCAGCCATTCATTTATATCAGACTGCCCTTACAATCATCCTGCTAATTCTAAACAAAATAAAAAATAAAAAAATCCTTCCAGTAGCACCTTAGAGACCAACTAAGTTTGTTCTTGGTATGAGCTTTCGTGGGTGATAGGCTGATAGCTACTTTTGGGATCTTGTATAGAATGTCCTGGGAGATTGAAGTGTTCTCCTACTGGTTTCTCTGTCTTGTGATTCCTGATGATTTATGTCCATTTATCCTTTGGCGTAGAGTTTGGCCTGTTTGTCCAATATTGCAAATAAAGCTGTCTTATTGCAAAGGAATTTCAGAAATAGACTGGAAAGAGAAGTTGCTGAATTGCAACTCATTACCAAGCTTAAAACCATGGAGAGACCTGGTCTGAATAAAGACATTCGATTCTTATCTCATTATACATGACAAAGCTATTTTTAACCTTATCACCCCTTGCTTTTTCCTGTAACACTAATTGCAGTCGTTAACAGTCGTCGACAGGTTTACCACAGCTATCAGCCTATCACCCATTCCCATCACCCTTCTGAGTAATACCCCTCCCACCCTCTCACTATATATAAGGGTCTGGTGACTTCTGTTTCAGTGTATCTGAAGAAGTGTGCATGCACACAAAAGCTCATACCAAGAACAAACTTAGTTGGTCTCTAAGGTGCTACTGGAAGGAATTTATTTATTTTTTATTTTGTTTTGGCTATGGCAGACCAACACGGCTACCTACCTGTAACTGCTAATTCTAGTTCCTCTCCTTGGTGACTTCAGCTACCAAGTAATGAGCCTGCTTCTTCCTGAATGTTCCCACCTCTTCATCCCCATCATCTTATCCTGGGCTCTGTTTCTTGTTCATGTGAAGTCCCCTTCAAGTACAGTGGTACCTCTGGTTAAGTACTTAATTCGTTCCAGAGGTCCGTTCTTAATCTGAAACTGTTCTTAACCTGAAGCACCACTTTAGCGCCGCTAGAGCACAATTTCTGTTCTTATCCTGAAGCAAAGTTCTTAACCTGAAGCATTATTTCTGGGTTAGCGGAGTTCTTAACCTGAAGCGTATGTAGCCTGAGGTACCACTGTATTGCTCATGGATATGGGGCATCCTGTTATTATTATGAAATGGGGCCCTGTTCACTGTGTCAGGCATGTTACGTAGCCCCACCAACAGACATCCCTGTGTCATCATGGTTCTCTTCAGGAGAGAAGCCACCCGCTTCTGCATCAGCATCCATTTGAGTACGTCACAAGAGCAATTGTGGGTTATGACTGCATGGAAGCTCACAAGCAAGGAGCTTTCTCCAAGCACACTTCTTCCCTGCAGATGACCATCTCAAACCCTGGAGAGCTGCTGCGTGTTGAGTTTTTCAACTTTCAAAATCCCAAAATGAGGAGTGCTAAAAAGTTATAACATGACTTGGGAAATCAAAATATATTCATAGATATAATTTAGTTTCGCTTGGTAAGTAAAATGTGTGTAAAATTGGAAAGAAATCCTTAAAAAAAGATTGCCAAGTGCTTGCAGTTATATATTAATTTTATTTATTATTTAGCATTACCTGACATTTGCAGAAGGTGAAATTCAAATTCTTTGGTTTTCCAAGCGTGCTTTATGTGCTTTTCATTCAAAAACATAGATTTACCAAGCTAAATGTTATCCGGTCACAAATATAACAACAGATTTGAATTCCTCAAACACAAAAATGTATTTTAAGACCCATCACTGAAAAATTTGCACCACCTAATATGACCCACCTTACTGCTGCAAGTCAGTGTAGATAATACTAAGCTACATGAACTGATGGTCTGACTCAGACTGTTCTGTTCCAAAAGCATTGAGATCAACCTGTCTGAGAACCGGCTTTTCAATTATCTATCTATTGCTCAGCTTGCAGGTGCCATCATTCACAAGCATAACAAGTAATAAAATAAATGGCGTCCTTGACTCAGCTATGCAGATAAGGAGCATAGCAGATGGAGGCTGGTTTGGTTGTCAGTTGCTCTCACAAAGCAACTGAACCCTGCTCAGTTGGAGATTTCCTGCTCTCTGGTGGCTATATGCAACTGAAGGTACTTTTTGCAGTCAATATCACCTCTGGGTGCAAAAAGGCTGCGGGGTGTGAGGTGGTTTGTGGCAGAAAACTGAAAGGGGAGGACTCCTTTACATTGGGAGCATGTTCTGGATTGGGGTGGCTTTTCCTTCAAAATAGAAGGGTTCCATTTAAACATGAGGTTTTTCACATGGGGCAAATAACATTTTATGGCAAAAGTGAACGTGATAAATCTGAGAAATAGCTGAGAGGAGGCAAATTCTGCCCTCTTCTGGGTGCTTTGGATATGTAACCTTGCAAGGAGCTGCTGGCTTTGACAGTACCTCCATGACAATTTCCATGAATGGGCAGCCTCAATACCACGTGATTCACCCGTCTATGCACTACATGTGCTATGTTTGAAACAAATAAATTCAGGATTGGGTGAATAAATATGTTTCCTATGCAACAGGAAATGTTTGCTCTCTCAGAGTGGGTATGAAGTAGGGTGTTTCATGGTGGCCTGGATGAGTGCTGCCAACTGAGTAAGTGAAGTGATGATATTTCCCCCCTAATGAGTGGTGCATACAGGGCTTTTTTTAGCCAGAACTTGCCGGAACTCGGTTCTGGCACCTCTCAGGTAGGTGCCATTGCCATTCTAAGAGAACGAGGGAGGTGTTCGTGGTGAGTATTGGCACCTCTTTTTTCTAGAAAGATTAGCACTGGGTACAGTTCAAAGCCAGTATGGCACAGTGGTTAGAGTGTTGGACTAGGTATGAGAAGCCAGGGTTCAACTCAGCCATGAAGCTCACTGAGTGACCTTGAACCAGCCTCTTAACCTAACCCACTTGACAGGGCTGTTGTGAGGATTAAAAACAGGAGGCAGAGCTACTTGGAGGAATGGTGGGAACCAGCAGAATTAAATGATCATCCTTCTGTCAGAAAGTTTTTCTGTATGTTTAGTCAGAATCTACTTTCTTGTGACTTGAAGCCATTGGTTCGAGTCCTGCCCTCCTGGCTTCTACCATCTCAGATTATTACAGCTGTATGTACGTATGTGGGGGTTTTTTTGGGAGGGGGGTGTTGCTCCACATTTGAATGGTTTCGATGCTGCATATTTAATGCGTATTTTGATGAATATTCAAGAAAACTATTGGACAGACAAAGCTACATATCAAAGAGAAGTGGTCTGTCAATTTATTTAGTGCTTTCCACCATTCAAAGTGCCTGATGTACACTACTTTAATTATCCCTGTAGGGTATTAGGTAGGCTCCCAGGGCTACGGTCTAATCTACAAGATGCAATGGACTTTCTGAAGCCAAGCAGGTCTGAATTTGGTCTGCGTCTAGATGAGTGACTGCTTGCAAGCCAGGGCTGGCCCACTCAGAAGGCAAGGTGAGGCAACCGCCTCAGGCGGCAGGATCCACAGGGGCAGCAGGTCCTGGTTTAGCTCTTTATTTAGGGCTGGCACACACATGGGGCAGGGTGGCAGGATTTACCAGGTCAGCTGTTCCCAATGTAGATCTTCCTTTCCCCCTTGTTCCTGATGTTTGAGCTTCCCCCACCCCTTCTTCCCAGGCAAACACAATTTTGGAGTTCACCTTAGGTGTCAAAATGTATGGGGCTGGCCCTGCTGTTAGCATTATTTTGGGCTCTCTGAACTCCACAATGCAAGGAATGCGAGTTATAAACAAGAAGTAAACTGGTGCGATTTAACATTGCAGAGAATGAGGCTACGAAGTATTATCTTGCCCAGGACCACCAACTGAGTGCATGGTGGAGGAAACTTAACAGCTCAGTCTTTTCTCCAATATCTGACATGACATCTCCTTTCCACCACTGAATGAGTGGGCAGCTGTGTTGCTGGCAAGTTCCAGCATAAAGCCCCCAAACAGGGTTTTCCAGGGGCAGGATCCACTGGATCATTGAGCAGACTGCCACTGCATGATGGTTGTAAACATAATCTATACCTAGATTGGGTAGAAGAACATTTGTTGTTCAAATGATCACAGAACAAGAGACACCATTACAATACAATAAAGCAATGCTTCTTCTAAACACAATCTGTAAGAGCTGTTTGACAGTGGAGCTGTCTCCTTCAGGAGGTTGTGGACTCTCCTTCCTTGGAGGTTCTTAAGCAGAGGTTGGTTGGCCATCTGTCATGGATGCTTTAATTAAGAGTCCTGCAGGGGATTGGACTAGATGGCCCTTGGGGGTCCCTTCTAACTACAATTTTATGATTCTATGATCTACATCTAAACAACATATTGCCTATATAACTACTGTACATTGACCTGCTGGGGAGCACCACTTAGACCAGGCATCCCGATGTTTTGGACTACAATTCCCATCATCCCTGACCACTAGTCCTGTTAGCTAGGGATCATGGGAGTTGTAGGCCAAAACGTCTGGAGGGCCGCAGGTTGGGGATACCTGACTTAGACATATGTTCAGGTGAGCAGCCACATTTTAGACAATGCTTGCATCTCCCCTCCATCTTCATACCTGAAAAGGGACATTCTATGAAATATTGTATTTATTATTAGCAAGTGATTCTGTTGGAATCCTGGGTTGTTGTTTTTTAAAAAAGAAACATGAGTAAGAAAAGATTGCTCACATAGTGCAGATCCACTGCTGAATGGAAGGGATGGTGGGTGAGAAAGAAATACATACGCCTGCACACTATAGAGCCCTGAGCCCTATATACGTAGATACGATTTGCCGTTTGAGCTCCTGATTGTTAATGCTTGTCTCCTCTGCAGTGCCTAGCTAGTAGCTCCATTTAAATCTCTGCCTCATTATGCAGTGTCACTGCAGTAATTATATTTTGTGCTCTATTTTACACAAAAACACACAGTTCTTGCTGATGTCTTCTGTCCTTGAAGAGGCTTCAGGTGGTGAAAAGGCTTTGGAGAAAACAACACTCCCACAATCCACACTGTTTTAGTCTTCTAATTGCTGTGATATAATTATGCCACACAGAAACATCATTAAATCAATAGTCAGGATCAAATGTTGCTCTCAATGATGTTATTATTAACTGATCATTAGTAATTTTTTTAATCAGCGGCAATGTATTTGGCATGATACAAAGCCCAAGGTGTCGAGGCCCACCTGCGCTGAAATATCCCCCCTTCTGTGTTGCTTTTATCTTTATATTGTTATCAGTCAATTACAACACCCTGGCACTTGCTCTGCAAATCCTAATCCAGCTACCTCTCGATTGGTTATTTGGCAAACACATACACATGCCAATTAAAGAACCAATGGAGAGTTAATTTCAACAATGGAACTTGCCAAAAATGAGCAGAAATGAAACACAATTGCAGATTCTTCCATTGATTGTTTCATAAGGAGGTACAAGGCTCAAATGCAGATTCTTTCAATGTCCGTTTGCATCATCCTTGACCTAAGTAACCTACCTGCTCCTTTTTAGTTTAGTTATCCTAGTTAAAATATAAATAAGTTGGAGAAATTGCACTGCTTGCATACGGGAGTGCTTTGAGAGAGAGCCAGTGTGGTGTAGTGGTTAAGAGCGGTAGACTCGTAATCTGGTGAACCAGGTTTGCATCTCTGCTCCTCCACATGCAGCTGCTGGGTGACCTTGGGCTAGTCCCACTTCTCTGAAGTCTCTCAGCCCCACTCACCTCACAGAGTGTTTGTTGTGAGGGAGGAAGGGAAAGGAGAATGTTAGCCGCTTTGAGACTCCTTCGGGTAGTGATAAAGCGGGATATCAAATCCAAACACTTCTTCTTCTTCTTCTTCTTCTTCTTCTTCTTCTTCTTCTTCTTCTTCTTCTTCTTCTTCTTCCCACGAATAATAATGCTTAGGAAGCTACAGCAAAGGTTGAACTGACCCAAAAATATGCAACCTCTTCATGATAACTACTAATATAATTAAAATAACCTTGATGTTATTAAGGTTATTATTAAGGATATTATTCAGGATAAGGGCACTATTAAAGCATGTCTGGCTGGATGAAGAGTCAACAAGAAAGGCAAAGGGATCTTCAAGGAACTCTCATCACCATTTTATTGGGCTCCTCTAGTGCAGTGGTTTCCAAGCTAATTTCTTCTCCCACTAAACCTCTTTATTTCAAAGTACAGTAAATTTTCTGCAGAGGAACCCCTGCTAGGAATGGATGAATCTGTCAACTGCAGTTTCTCTCCGTTGTTCATTTTTCAAATCTTAAATGCTGTTCACCACGTGTTCTCATTAGTTTGCGGTTTTCTAGGGAAAAAAAGTTCTCTCCAAAATCTATCATGGTTTTAATGTGAATTTCTCCTAAATTAAACAACCTAATATGCACATTTTTGGAAACATTCCCCCCCCTAACCAAATGCATTCTGGATATTAATTATTGTTGAGGGTGAATCAAACTGTTGGAACTTACAGCACCTGCTGTGGATGTAGAGACTGATACAGAAGAGATATGTTTTGTTGCAGCTAGGGCAAATGAAGGCGTCTGGTTGTGCTGCTGCAACAATGTTAGTGTTGCCAGTCTTCATGTCACATTGCATACATCTTTGTAATGCAGAGTTAGTCTGCCAATGGCCCTGGTGGCCGAAGCCAGCTCCCCATAGAGCATGTCCTTGGGGATTGAATGAGTGCTGTGGAAATGGAAGACATACTTCTGATTATTGTTATACAAATATGGACCCATCATGTCAATGATCTCTGGATTGCCTCACTAGAATTCTGAGAAAATGCAGTACACCATTTTTCCCCCTGGGCTCTGCCATGTAGAATTCACTTCCACATGAATTTTCATCATCTACCACACAGCTCATTTGTGTCTTCTTCCACTTTCAGGTTAAAATGTTTTAAGGCTTCACAAAGAAATGGTACCCAGAGTACTTTTAACTGTGACTTTTGCTGCTACTTGGTTTATTTGTTTGTGGGCTGGTGGGTGGAGTTTATGCATTGTTTTCTAATAACGGGAATATTTATATATATATTTATTGTTCATGTTGTTAGAAGTGACTGGCTGCTTACAAAAAAAGCTAGCATATGTTCAAAAACAAGCATATTGCATAACGATAAATGAGTTATCATTTTAGTCCAACTAAAATGTGTGAATGTTTTGCTTCAGCTGCACTGCATGCTTAGGAGCTTCGCCTGTTTTGTGTGCTGAAATTTGTTCACACACATCCAGTGCTGAAGTGTTTAAATGTGGTGAAATCAATTTTATCGGCAAGAGTCCCACCTGAGTGCCTTGTCTGGTGTGCATCTGCCACATGCAAAATTAAAAGATAAGTAACATGATTACAATCAGATTAGTGTGCGTAGGCAACTAAATGAGACTGCCGGGTTCTCTGAGTGAAAACGTGCACTTCCTAGGGAGACCATTTTACATCAAATTAGTCTAAAATGAGTTTTCAGTCAAATGGAAGACAGTGAGTGACTGGCATAGCCAACCCTTCTGAGTCAATGGAAGTCGTTTCTTGCAAAGTATTGAAGAATCGTTTCCTGTCAGAACTTTGCACCCCTTTGCTGCAAACTGACTGAGTCACTCCTGGAGACAGATTAGTACGGAGAAAATAGTCTTTTATAAAGACGAACAAAAGATATTTAAAGAGATGAAACCAGGGTGAGGTTCTTTTACTTTCATCAGTGATTTGTATGTCCAGGAAGGAAGAGGTCATGGCATAGTGTCACATAGCTCCAGGTACTTGCATTTCTTTGTTAAGGTGAGGTTTGCAGAATAGACAAGGCTATGACTGCAACCATTCCTAGTGTTGAGCTAATGTCAGTTACCCAATTTCTCAAGAGTATTATTCCTCTGTGAAACAAACTTTCTTTCTTCGTTGTCATTCTCAGTGCACTTTCAAATTTCAGTACATGACCAACTATTTAGATATGTAAAAAGGATGCTTAACAGGGCCATTAACTTAACAAAAAGACAGGTTTAATCATTTCACATTCCCAAATTCCAGGTATAGAACTATAGGCTTGGAGGGTAGTCAAAGACATCATCCATACAAACTGCCCAGTCATATGACATGTATGTACAAGAAAGCCCAGACACATATTGGGTTTTCAGGAAGGATAAACACCTGGGAAGGCTGCAGAATGTAGACAAATGGAGAAACAATTTGTAAAATTAAAGGGCACTCACAAAACCCCATGACAAGTTCAAAAGTAAGGTATGACAAAACCTCTGCATTACACCCATAAGAATTTCACCAAAATACGAGCCCTTTTGATAATTTTAATATATATTTTTTTCTTTCTACCTAATTGGTGGGAAATGATCAGTGGTAGGGGTGAAGGGTACATAATATATTCTTTCCTGCATAGCACTAACAGTTCCAGTTCACTAACCATGAAGTCTACCCTAGCCTAAGTGGATGAAATTGGTGTAGAAAGGTTATCCATGTCTGAAATTTGTGGGATAACAGGCGTCATCGTTGCTAGATAGGCAGACATATATAGATCTATGAGAGTTCACCATTTGAGCTCTCCCATCTGTAAGCCAAAATCCAGGCATGTAGGAATGAGCAGTTAAGATGCTGAAAAGAATGCTTCTTCCCAAACCTCTTTTGCTGGTTGTTATGGGGGCAGGGGGAGAGGAATAGTGGTTTGAAGACCTCCTTGACTCTGCCTTGACTCACACTGGGGTAAGTCCTTGTTGTTGGCCTTCCAACTCAGGCACAATTTAAAACATAGCATCAATTTAAACAATAGTTATCGGGTTTCTTCTAGTGTGGTTGTTCCTGCTCTGAGAGGGAGAGCTCCACACAGTGGAGGGAAGCTGGAACCAACTTTGCTTCTGTGCTGTATCAGAAGTATGGCTGGAGCCTCCAAGAGCTTGCCAATGTGGACAAGAAAGGTTCTTCAGAAAGAAGCACTAAATAAATCAGGGATGGAGAATCTCTGGCTTTCCATTTGTTGTCAGACCCCACATCCCATATGCCCCAGCCATTGGGAAATGGGTGTTGAAGGAGCCCTCCAGCAACTGAAGGGTCACAGTTTCCCTGTCCCTGATAAAAATAGATGCAATGTAATATGCTCACAAGATTTGATTTTCAGACTACCATGTTTTACACATCAAAATTATACCGGCTCTCAACGAGGCATCATAAGGAGAGCATGTTTTAACCTGAAACTCTCAACTTTAGAATTTGAGTGCTTATAGGTTGACGTTATTGTATATATTTATACAATAATGGAAGAAACAAGAGAAGAGGAAGAGCAGGGAGTAAGTAGACTGAAGCACAAGCGAAGAATGAATCAGGCAGGTCAGGTTACACAAGGCTTCTGTCTAGAAAAGGCAGCTCTGATATACAGAATGTTGCCTGTCACAGCTCGCTGTCATCTGCAGACCTGGCCCTTGAATGTGGCTACGATGAGTCAGCAAGGGCTTCACAAAGAGAGAACTGTTCAGACTCTAAGAGATTAGTGCCTCTTTGAATTCCTTTTATGCGGCTACATTGAGCAGTTAATGTTTCTCCAAATAAGGGTTGTGCAGCCTGAAACACATCAGGACTTTAGATTACTTAAATGGTTGAATAAACCGTGTGAGCACCGTCAAGTCTCCTTTGCATCCGGTCGGGGTGGCACGGCATGGCTTCACCCTCTTTTGTGACAGTGTGAGAATGCCCCACATTCCTCGGTGCATTGGAGACTCATGCTCTTTCAGTTTACACTGGGCATCTGGAAAGGCTGGAGGCAATGTGAAAGAGCGCTACACTGCTTCTGACTATGCCAGGTGCCCTAGGTCAGGGGCTGGCAAACTTCAGGCTTGTCAGATCTGCTTTGCTTTGTTTTTCCCCTCAAGAACCCCATGATCTAAGAACAAGAGCCAGGTGCAAAGGACGTACAGTTAGAATGAAAGAACAGAGTGTGCCTCTGAGCACATTCTGAACAGAGGGTATTTGTTTTTAATATGAGAGCTAAATGGAGCCCACAGTCCTTTCATACAAAAAGTCAATTCCTGGATTTTTCATTGAAGGTCCATTCTTTACTTCAGCAGCTTAATTCAGATGTAAAAATGAGTTTTGTTGTTACTATGGTTAAGTAATTGGGATACAAAACCTTTGCCAATCTACTGCAAATCACCTAGAAATCTACCTTTTGCTCAGTCCCGCTCTAAGAATTGTTCTGAATCAGCTAGCAATCTTCAGCTATGAAAAGAGATTTCTGGGACAACAGAACTTGGGGCACATGGGAAGGTCGGAAGAAATGTAAGTCATTTCTTCATTTTTACTTGTTTCTATCCTGTCTTTCGGGACCCAGGTGGCGCTGTAGGTTAAACCACTGAGCCTAGGGCTTGCTGATCAGAAGGTCGGCGGTTCGAATCCCTGAGACGGGGTGAGCTTCCGTTGCTTGGTCCCAGCTCCTGTCAACCTAGCAGTTCGAAAGCACGTCGAAGTGCAAGTAGATCAATAGGAACCACTCTGGCGGGAAGGTAAACGGCGTTTCCGTGCGCTGCTCTGGTTCGCCAGAAGCGGCTTTGTCATGCTGGCCACATGACCCGGAAGCTGTATGCCGGCTCTCGGCCAATAAAGCGAGATGAGCGCCGCAACCCCAGAGTCGGACACGACTGGACCTAATGGTCAGGGGTCCCTTTACCTTTACCTTTATCCTGTCTTTCAGAATTCAAATCCTTCCAAGGGGGCATGCTGGTGGTGCAGTAAATTTCACAAAACAACAATATAACAAATAATTTCAAAGCATAAAATGTGACCGTGATCCTTCGGTGGTGGACAGGGGACAGAGCCGGTGTGGTGTAATGGTTAGAGTGTCAGACTAGGACCTGGGAGAGCAGGGTTCAAATCCCCACTTGGTCATGAAGCTCACTGGGTGACTTGGGCCAGTCACCATTTCTTAGCCTAACCTCTTAGGGTTGTTGTGAGGATGAAATGGGGAGGAGGAAAGCCATGTATGCCACCTTGAGACCATTGAAAGATGAAGGCGGTATATAAATGTTATAAATAAAAAACCTGTTGCTGATCTTTGCTTTCCTCCTTTCCTTGGAATCTTTCCCACGTGGACAGTTAATGGTGGAAAGAGAATGGAAAAGTCCAACTGGAGAAGGCTTTGATGAGATCTTTGTCTGACCCTCTTTCTTAGAAGAATAGCCCCCTGGATCAGAGAAGTGGCCCATTTAGTTCTGTATCCTATTTTTATAATATGAAGTGCACAAGCAGGGCTGGAGCACAACAAAATTCTCCCCACCTGTGACTTCCAGCAACTCTGCGGGAATGTTTCTAAGCTGATGATAGACGTGCATAAAAATTCATGCACCACAAACAACACAAATTGAGCTAGGAAGAAAGTCAAAAGGACCCATGTGCCACATAATGCAAAGAGAGGCTATTTAGGTAAAAACAACTCCTCAGAGGCAAGCACATAGAAGTACTAAAAATGCATGCAAACCTATATATAAACAAGAGGACTCTAAACAAATGACATTAATACACAAAATTATACTTTGCCAGCTGGGAAACATGCCAGCTGAGTTCTTGTTAGCTTACTTTGTTATTCATTTATAAATCAGTAGAAATTTTCTTTTCATGTTAGGTAAAGGGACCCCTGACCATTAGGTCCAGTCGTGGGGTTGTGGCGCTCATCTCGCATTATTGGCCGAGGGAGCCGGCGTACAGCTTCCAGGTCATGTGGCCAGCATGGCGAACCAGAGCAGCACATGGAAAAGCTGTTTACCTTCCCGCTGGAGCGGTACCTATTTCTCTACTTGCACTTTGACGTGCTTTCGAACTGCTAGGTGGGCAGCAGCAGGGACCAAGCAACGGGAGCTCACCCCATTGCGGGGATTCGAACCGCCGACCTTCTGATCAGCAAGCCCTAGGCTCTGTGGTTTAACCCACAGCGCCACCCGTTTATACTTTTACTTAAAAAAAAAAAGCCATTCATGCAATGTTAGCTATCTAGGTTATGGATGACAAAACACAAGATTTGGTGAATTTCCCAAAGTCACCTGTTTCGAATGGACATTTCAGTAGAGAATGTTAATTCAGGTCATGAACCTTGTAGCCACCAGTTCATATTGGTTTTGAAGTGATCTTAATATAGGCCTGTCAAAACTTTTATTACCCATGTCTTGGTGTCTCATCATATATTGGTTTCCCAGAAAAAGCAAAAGGGGAAAGACTGGAAGAACTTTCTGGGAATATATTGGTAGGACAGAGTCTGGGATGACTAAATTTTAAGAAAGTGAAGAAGGGAAAGGTATCTTGTCATCTTGCTTCTGGCAAGAGATTTAACTCCTTCCACTAGACACCTTCTGAAGGAGGCTCAAAACCTGAAATTCTGGGTCAGATCCTGAGACGATTAGTCTTCAGGGCTCAAGAAATGTTCATTACACCAGACTATAGAAATACAACTGTTAAATGGTGCATAATGATGTTAAGTATAATTGTTTAACTACATACTGAAATGGAAAATGACTCTGTATGTGTTTGAATGTGTATTGCTGAAGACTTAACTGGAAAATTCCATTGGGCTATGTTGAAGCTAAGAAGGGCTCACTAAGCACCTAAATGGGTTGATAATTAACTATTGGTGTTCTCTTTTCTCTTACATGGTGTTTAACTTTAGATCATGTGAGAGGGGCTTTCCATTGCAAATCGCTATCTTGTAGAGTTGTCCTCGGAGTTGTTCTCTGGAAGCCAAAGAGGGCAAAGGATGAAAACAGCTCCTAGTGAAGGCTGTGTGTAGAGAGATTTAAGGTCTGTCTGGAGTTATTTCAAGTATGTAAGAAGATGAAACCTGTTCTGAACATGCACATGATATTATACAACTATTGTATCACTATTGTTTTGTGTCTCTTTTTGGAAGAAGTTCTGTTAGTAAATCTTTTGAAACATATTTAGGGATCTGGACAATTTTTATTCCATGTGCAGTCAGCTTTTATGCATCCCATTGCTTCAAACTGTGTAATATTAATATCTGTAATAAATGATGGCATATCTTTTTTGATAATATATTGTCTAAAGCAGGTGTGCCTTGGGCCTGGGGGCAAAATATCTTTCTGGTCTCACCAGGCCACACCCATTCCCACTTGTACCCTCTCTTCCCAGCCCAGGTTCATTTACTTTGTTTATTCATTTGCAGGAAGTTCATTTACTTCATTTAGTCTTCCTTTGCCAACCCCAAACATATGGAAGAGAATATTTTTTTTAGCAGAGATTGCCTATATAACTTTTATCCATTAAGCTAAAGGAAGAGGATGATACAATCAATACAGTAGCACACTTTTTGTAGCCTTCAGACTTAAAAGCACTTCAGGCCAGGTCAAGTCAGGCAATTGCCCGAAAACCACAAAACGTCTTTCATCTTCCCCCTCATTCTGTTTGAAGTCACGGCACTAAGGGAACACATGTCCATTGCTGGATGTAGCCTAAACTGTTCCACTGAGGAATGAAGCCATTAATCTCTTTCAGAAATGCATCATAAGGTGGAAAAGGGAGAGAGCTAACATCTGGTGTGTTCCCCTACTTGTGTAGATGGTAGGGAAGTAACCAGAAGCATGACTCTGGAGACCAATTATAGAACCACACATCCTTCCACAATGGGGACATAGGTTAGCAGGCGGGAGTTGATCACAATGAGGATTTGCCAAATGTGCCTTCCTCTTAGCTTGTTTCTCCCTTTTGTACTGAATTTGTGCTTCTTCAAAATCCATGATGGCTTTAGTAGAGGTTATTCATTCACGGACATTCTGCTAAGACTACGTTCATGGAAGACAATCAGCCTTGAGTGATCAGAGAGAGAGAGAGAGAGAGAACCAGAAACACTACTGAAGATTAGAGGTTTGTGGATCTCTGTGAAACTCCTATCCATGTCTTATTCAAACTTTTTTGGCTTCCACAAATTTGAAATCCATGGCTATTTCTGCAGAATATGAACAATCACTCACCATTTTAGGTGAACTCTGACAGCCATTCTATTGAAGACACATAGGTTGGTATTCAACTAAGTTTTTCTCCGGGAAGACCCATTGAAAATAATGAACACAACTAGGTTAGGTCCTTTCATTTCAATGGATCTGCTCTGAGTAAAACTTAGTTGAATGCCACCCATGGTAGAGGGCTTACAAACCAGAAGGTATATAAAGAATGAAATATATTCAAAAAATACTTAAATACATATTATTCAAATAATAACCTTTTAGCGGAACTGGGCTGATACTTGCAAAAGAAAAAGAAATATACAATAAGTTTAAGACAAGAATGTAAAAGGATTAAAAGCAGTAATAAAAGAATGTGTGATAAATTTAACCAAAAAAAGACAATACAAATACAATGTGAAAAAATGGAAGTTGCTTTTATTTATGATTGTATAACATTGAAAAATGGATTTTTGTGAAATAACGTTCTTGATGTTCTTTCGTTGTCATCTAAAATTCTTTATTCTTTACTTCTATTCTGATTTTTCTTTATTCTTATTTTCTTTCTTTTTCTTATCTTCGATCTGATGTATGTAGATATACGTATTTTTGTTTTTAAACCAATAAAGATTTATTTAAAAAAGAAAAAGAATGCCACCCACGGTCTTGTAATGTCAGAATGGTCATTCCTTTTTCTCAGGATTCCTCTGGTCTTTCTCTGTCATGGTGGTGGAGAAAGATATTCTGAAGACTATGCCCTTCTGGCCTGCTAGCGCCAGGGTGGAGGAATCTTTTCCCCCCTTTCCCCTCTCCTATCGTGATGGAGCAGGAGGGAATTAATTGTATCGCCTCTACTGCTATCAGAATTGCAACATGCAACAAAGGGATATATCTCTTTCTCCCCCTAGTCACAACTCCACTTGTCCGCCCCTCCAAAAATATGCTGCTTAGTAAAAATGTTCCTGAGGAAGAAAGGGATAAACCTCTCTTCCAACCATGCAGTTAATTGAAGAAATGCAAGTAGCGTAACTGTGTGCTGTGCATTCAGGGTAACCCATCGGCTCTGAGGCAGAAGGAAGGCAGCACAAGGTAAGGCTAGATAGCAGCTGTGTTAGGAGACTCATCCTGGCACTTCTGTGCTCTAGGCACACCAGGAATTTGCTATCCACAAGTCTTCTACTATGTAAATAATTTGATATTACCAAGATGCTATGTCACCAGCTGCTTGGAGGATTTTCTGGCCACTTCACAAACAGAAGAAATGCAACACGTACACAAGTGGAACGAAGAGGGTGCTGCCAACTGCTTCTGTTACGTTTCCCCAATTTATTCCCACACATGTTAAGAGACTATGCTGTTGGGAATGAAAGGAGGCCCTTAAGCACCAAAGCAAATTGTAAACATCACAAAGCAGCCATTATTATAACTGTACCTTGTTTTGTCATATTCCATTTTTGTTTTCTCTAGTTCAAGGGGATCATTAATTCTGGGAGCGAAGTACAGGCTCCATGGAAGCTGTCTGCCTGCATTTAGCAAACAACCTATTATTACTTACCAAGTCGTCTGTTACCCAGAAGCATTTTACCTTAGATTTACCCATATTCAAGGGTAAATAATGTCGCCCAGGTGGTTTTAAAGAGATTTCCAAAATGAAGGAATATATTCTACTATGATAATAATCAGATATAATTTTTGTATTCACACACACACACCTGAATACTCACCAAGGTTGGCTGTAACCAGCAGCCTTTAAACTTCTGTTTGTTTTGAATTTTTGCTCCTGCAAGAGAAAATCAGCATCAAACCCTCACATGTTATGCTTTTAGAAATCACATTGTCCACCCCAAATTTTAATCTCTTTGTAAAAGCTTCACTTTTGTGAGCTCGTGGTGAACCCTGGAAAAGAAAGAAGCTCATCAAGGCAAAGTGAATGCAAAATGTGATAGGAGCGAAGCTAGAACGTTTCTTCAAAGTTGACTTTTATTTCGACCTCATGAGTTTCAAGGCCTCACATCTTTATTTGCATAGATTGCTAAGTAAATCTTCCATCTCTTCAGACACTCATTACACATTTGTCAAAATCCCTTCTGAGCCTCTAAGAGCATCCACACAAGAAATATAGTTTTACTTAGAAAGTGCAGTTTTCTTCCTGACACCCCCTTTCTTCTGATTGCCTTGTTTTCAGATTGCAATTATGCTTGAAATCACAGCTCAGTTTTAGAAATCAGCATTGGCACATGCTGAAACAGCACATTGTAGAGTCCTATCTAGAACATAGCACTCCACATCTATGCATGCTTCCTCGTATAAAACAAACTAAATCCTTGAACATGGAAAGCTAGGATGTCAAGGATGAATGGGATTTGTAGCAATTTCTCCCACACATGCTAGTTTTCTACATGAAGTGTCTTTTTCCCGTTTTTTTCAAAAGGAGAAGATGAAGAAAATGAATTAAAACATTCAGGCATGATCCTCACCAGGGATGCCAACAGGATTTCTTGGGCCTTGTAAACTGTATGTGGATTGGGGCCCCTGCACCTCCCCTCTCCCCTGCAATATATCAACAAGAACTGCTGTTCATATATTAACTTAACCTAGCTTACCTCTCAGGGCTCTTGCAGATATAAAAGGAGGGTGGGGAAGAAAATGCAAACAACCAAATAATAAAATCATAGAACTGCATAGTTGGAAGGGTCCCCAAGGGTCATCTAGTCCAACCCCCTGCAATGCAGGAATCTCAGCTAAATAATCCATGATGGATGGCCATCCAATCTCTGCTTCAAAACCTCCAAGGAAGGAGAGTCCACCACCTCACAAGCAGGGCCGGCGCGTCCATTTAGGTGAACTAGGCAGTTGCCTAGAGCACCAAAATGGACAGGGCACTGGCCAGCCTGCCCCCTGCCGCCCGCCGCCGCCCGCCGCCGCCCCAACCAGCGGTGGAGCAAGGAGGTTGGGGCGAAAACCGCGGCGGCAGGGGCGCCAAAATGGAGGGGGTGCTGGCCAGCCTGCCCCTCGCTCTCCGCCACCGCCCGGTGCCGCCCCAACCAGCGGCGAAAATCGCGGCGGCGCGGGGTGCCCGGCGGCAGGGGGCGGGGCACCGTACGTCATGCGCAATGACGTCATGTGGCCAGCCCCCTCGCCTAGGGCACCAAAACCCCTAGCACCGGTCCTGCTCACAAGGGAGTCTGTTCCACTGTCGTACAGCTCTTACTGCCAGAAGGTTTTTCCTGATGTTTAGTCGGAATCTCCTTTCTTGTAACTTGAAGACATTGGTTCAAGTCCAGAGCAGGAGAAAACAAAGCTTGTTGCCTCGTCCATGTGATAGCTGTTGAGATATTTTAAGGCAGCTCTCATATCCCCTCTCTGTCTCCTGTTTTCCAGGCTAAATACGTGGTACACAGTGCACAATTCAGGGAGGATGTCTATCAATGGTTTGTAGCCAAAATGCCTATGTTCTGCCTCCAAAGTATTCTGTATGCTTCAAACCATAGAAGAGGAGACTGCTGTTGTGCACATGTCCTTTTTGTAGGCTTCTCAGAGGCATCTGATTGGTCACTGTGAGAAAGAGATGCCGGGCGAGACAGGACATTGGGCTGATGCAGCAATTCTCTGCTTAGGGTTGATTGGGTCCTCCCTCAAAGAGGGCACATGTTGCGGTGCGACCTGGCAACCAAGCCCTGTGTGGTGGGTGGGATCGTTTGGATGGCCACAGCACCCTATTGATAGGTCCCTTGATGCTGGGAGCAATCCAGCCAATGGGACGCAAGTAAAGGACATCAAGGGACCTATTTAAGCCCATGCACGTGCGTCTGAGCTTCCTCTTGGGGCTAGTGCATCGGAACACCTGCCCACCTCTCCCTATATTTAGGGCTTGTGCTTGACCTTGCTATGCCGTTGTGTGTCGCCTCTTGTTGGGACAGGGGCACGGCAGGAATTTTCCCACTTGGCTGATTGGCTGTTGCCACTTGGGTTTCACCTGCCACGTAGCAAAACATCACAACTTACAAGGTTGTGGATAGGCTCTGGTTCAAGTGATAGGGGTGGCAGAAGGGTCTCGCCACCCCTATGCGAAGGGTATTCCGGTAAAGGAATCCAGGGACTCAATGGTTTGGTCAACCCTGTGAGGGGTTGTGCCCGAGTCCGGGGGACATCAGGGTGGCTGACTGGTGGGGTTCCCGCCTTCCGCTGTCCCTGGTGTTCACCCTTGGCTGACCTATGATAGAGCTCTGGGTGAGCGCTGCCTGCAAGGGTGCAGGGTGCTAGTCAAACCAGAGCCTATGCAACCACTCACTTGATTGTAATCAATAAAGTTGTGGCCTAAATTCTGCCAAAAACCAAACCAAATATCTGAATCATGTGTGAATTTATTTCTTGGGGTTGGTTATAAGTTCTAAACACGCAACATGTGATGCCATTCACAGACCATGTAAAGGAAGCCTGAAAATCAGCTTCCTTGCTTTAACTGCAACGTTTCCTATTCCTGGTATTTGCAGGCAGAGTAAAAGCACCTAGCCATTTGAGAAAGAAATAAATTTAATAGAAGCAGTTACGTTTTGGGAAATTATAGGTAAAGTTCATACTTAAACCTGAAACAGTCTTTCTGGCAGAAACTAAGTTATGGGCCTCTAACAGTGAAGCCACCAAGCTTTAGCCCTCGTTGAGTCTTTGTTGAGTGTTTGCTAATAAAAATACAATTTTCATTTCCATCATGCCTCAGCTTTAATTTATATCTATGATGTTCAGAGAATAAGTTGTCATAGGAACCCAAATATCAGGAGTCGTTGTGGAGGATTTATATTATACACTACCACATATAGAGAATGTCTGAATTATCGGTTGTTATAAAAAGGTAAAGGGTAATGGAACCCCTGACCATTAAGTCCAGTCGTGTCTGACTCTGGGGTTGCGGTGCTCATCTCGCTTTATTGGCTGAGAGCCGGTGTACAGCTTCCAGGTCATGTGGCCAGCATGACAAAGCTGCTTCTGGCAAACCAGAGCAGCACACGGAAACGCCGTTTACCTTCCCGCTGGAGCGGTACCTACCGGTATTTATCTACTTGCACTTTGATGTGCTTTTGAACTGCTAGGTGGGCAGGAGCTGGGACAGAGCAACGGGAGCTCATCCCGTTAGGGATTCGAACCGCCGACCTTCTGATCAGTAAGCCCTAGGCTCTGTGGTTTAACCCACAGCGCCACCTGGGTCCCATCAGTTGTTATAGACAGGATTTAATAAACTAAGGGTTTTTTAAAAATCCAGACTCAGTCAGGTTGCCCTTCCACCTGATCCTCACCTTGAGCATTGGATGCTGCTTTATGTTGAGTCAGAAAAATAGTCCATCTTGGTCGCTGCTGTCCACACTTATTGACAGGATTTCTCCGGGGATTCAGAAAGGCTAGATATGTCCAGGAGAACATAAGAATATTCCTGCTGGATCAGGTCAGTGGCCCATCTAGTTCAGCATCCTGTGATCACAGTGGTCAACCAGATGACCATGGGAAGCCTACGAACTGGACCTGTTTGCAACAGTACTCTCCTAGCCTGGCAGCCTGGCTGTCAGGAGTGGATAATCCTCTCTTCCTCCAGCAGCATGAAGGCAATAAGAACAAGCAAGTTCATATTTATGGTTTTTAATTGGTCATCTGGATGCGAGACAAAGAATCCATGTCTCCACGCAAAGGAGACGTTGCCTACTCTGATCCCCTCCTCTTTCGTCCCCAGCAACACCCTGAGTACCTATGGGAAGTCCCAGGAGCCACGCTCCTCTGAATTCTCTGTTCTTGAATGCGAAGGGATCAATGGGCCTTTGGGCTAGGAGGTTCTCCCAGACTCTCCAGGGAGGTCTCAGCTGGCTGCTCTCTCACTTCCTCCTCCTCCTCCACTATCTCATAACTAGGCAACTCCTCATTCAGCTGTAATTCAACTCTGTCTCCTTCTTCTCTTGAAACTGCTGGAGGCAAGGTGAGCGAACCTTCTCACTCGCCCTCCTCTTGCGAGAGGAGCCGAGCAGATGGAGGGGACACTTCCCAGCCTTTCTGTTCAGTCCAGTCCCTGGCACTGGCACTGTCAATGACAGTAGAACATTGCCACCATAGTTATAGAGGACAGGGCTTCCAATGGCTACCAACCATGGTGGCTATGTTCTAACTCTCTTCTCAGAAGCATTATGCCTCTGAATACCAGATGCTGGGAATCACAGGTGGGCAGAATGCTATTGTACTCATTTCCAGATTGCAGGCTTCCCACAGACCACTGTGAAAACAGGATGCTGAACTAGATGAGCCATTGGCTCATCTTATGTTCTTACATTTGCATCCACTGATGACCTTATCATTTTTATAGGCTGGATTTAGAGGTCCGCCTACCCCAATTTTCCATGCAAAACTAAAGCAATCTCTTTTTTATTTTTTGCCAATTAATTTTTATTCATTTTTTTCAAATTTATAACACATCAATGCCAAATTAAAACTAATTTAATACATTTCCCCCCAAAAAAAACTGGCTTCCCATTCTCTTTCTCAGATATTTCAATTTTTCGCATTTTGAATGCTGCATATTTTACAGATTTATCTCTAATTAACATCCATTGTTTTTAGCAAATTCCTCATCCCTCAGATGTCCCTTTACCAACTCCTGCATATAGATTTAAAAACAAACAAACAAATAACAAGTGGGGCTATGGTAATTTAAATCTTTTATTCTTCTTCCCAACTTGTGTTGGAAAAAAATGATCTTTTTTTATTTCATTTGTCAGGGAAGAGACCAAAAGGAAACTTTCAAGAAACACGTTTTTAAAACCGACAAGGGTTTAGTTGCAATCACCAAGAAGATGCCCATTTTAGATGTAACCACAAAGATAAAACAGTATAAAATATCCTAACTAACTGCTTTAAAGGAAACGGCAACAGATCATGGAAACCAAGGCCAGCATTTGGAGTTCAGATAAATAAAGTTATTAGGTTTTCAGCAGTGAGTTAATTAAATTAAAGTTCACTAGCCTCTTACCAGAATGGGCTTCTCTGAATTAATTAAAAATGCTTCCTGATGGTTAAGTATAAACAAATGTGGTTTAGCTGCAACCCTTGCATGAATTCTAAGGCAAAAGAGGGGGGGGGGAGCCATTATTTTCACTAATGGAACGCAGATCAGTTCTGCTTTAAACTTCACAGCTTCTAGTTTAAAGCTCATTCTGGCTATAAGCATGGGGCCACCTTTGCTGAAACCAGATAGAATTATTACAATTACATTATAGCAGTCATCACTGATGGAGCAAGTTTTAGGGATAGCTGATAGGGATGACTCATTGCATGTCGAGGTCCCCAAACCACCCCTCAAATAATTCACACATCAGTCAGAATTTTAGTTTTGGTTTTTGACATGATTTTGGCCACAACTTTATTAAAATACAAACAATGTGAGTGGTTGCTTAGGCATTGGTTAAGACTATCTGTCCCACAGGGGACAGAACTGATGACTGTCAGTAAGGGGAAAGCCCTCTGGAGAGATAAAGGGAGCCGGGTGGTCTGACCCTCCCCTCTCCCCTCAGGCTCCCAGGGCTCTTGCACGGCCCTAGCCCCCGACCGGGGGTTCGGACAAAAAGCATCGAGCCCCTGGATTCCTTTAACGGAATTCCCCTAACACCAGCAACAATTGGAGGGGCAGACGCAATCAATCATAACCCCTCCTCCAACCAACATAATAACCAATGCTTAACTGCTAACCTTACAAGTTGTGACTATTTCCTATGCAGTAGGTGAAAACCAGATGGCACCAGCCAATCAGCGAAATGGAAAAATTCCTACCAGGCCCCTGCCCCAACAGCAGACAACTCCATGACAGGCATAGGAAGGTCAACACAGAGGCCTAAAATATAGGGAGGGAGGGCGGGTGATCAGAAGCATGCAGCCAAGAGGGGGATCACATTGCAAACCCACCAATATATATCCGTTGGGCTGTCCATCAATAAATTGCAACATACAATTCTCCCCAACAACACCCAGGGTCCAATCACAACAGTGGCCATCCATATGATCCCGCCCAGCACCAGAGGAGTGACTTGCTGGCCTCCACCGCAACACGTGCTCTCCATGAAGGAGAACACGCTATAACGAGGCAAAAGGAGAAAATTTGCTCAGACCACAGGAACAGAAAATTCCTGCCTCTGGTCCCAACTCATTTCATTATTATTTTGGCCAACCAACTGGCCAGCCACCCATCAAGGTGGCTCTCGGTGTGTGTGTGTGCTGAGAGGGCTGGACATCACTGAAATGAATATGGGAGAGCTTGAGCTATGTACCGTATGTACTAAGCTCTCACATTGAAATTGGTGAGGATGCAAATCCTCAGCTTCAGCCAGATTATTCCCTAGCTGTATCTCGCTGCCTTCCTGAAATTATCAAGGACAAATAATAAACTCCAAAGGTTAATCATCTGCCAATTTATTCCTTGAAAACAAACGAAGAAAGGCTGTGTTGGCAGATTTTCCTTGGTGTGTTACACAGTTATATATGTGTGTGCCTGTCATCTGATTCTTTCAAGTGCACCAGCCAGGCAGTCTCAAAGGAAACCATGCTGTGTATATATATAAACTATCCCCAGAGGGAGAGCATAAATGCTGTTTAAGATATTGCACTGCTGGACTGCAGCCAGCAATGCAATTCTCCCGGACTTACATTTTTGGATGATTCATCAGTTCTTGACTTAATCTGTGGTTTGTGGCTTTGGTAAGCTTGTCCTCTACCCTACCCTGAACTTGTGAAGAGGAGGGATCTTTTTAAAAATAAATAAATAGAACTATCCTTCCTTAGACATTTTCAGGCTGCAGTTTACTGACAGCGAGAGGTTATATGCTGGGTGTTCAGTGCCTGTAACAAAGTTCAATCTGAAAAGAAAGCAAATGTTGCAATCTTACTCTAACCCACTCTCCATTTTATTTTATTTTTACTCAGCGATACTAGAGTATTAGCATGTTCTACCCCCCTCCCCCCTCCCCAATAAATAAATAAATCAACAGCAAAGTGAAAACGCTTTTTTGCTTCCTTTGAAATTGCTTGGATATTTCACTTCTGCAGAAACACCCACTTTTTACATGTCTCTTCCACACCCACCCACAGGAAATATTTGCTAGTCTTAGCTAAATTCCTTGAAATTCCTTGGCTGCTTCAGCTGAAGAGGGGCACCCTAAGTTCTCTTTCACTTTAGGCAAATGTACGTGACAGCTCTTATTTATGTGATCTGATTTATTGTGAACAATGGGAAGGGCAGTAATCTAAAACCCAGCACCAATCTATAACATTGCTAAGGAAGGTGGCCCCTAGAACCAATTTAAAGCAATTATGTTTGGAAGGAACAGAAGCCCTAGCTGTAAAGAGAATTTATTAAAGCATTTGGGACGTATGCCCTCAGTCTTTAAGATGGTTAATGCCTTTACCTCTGCTTTTTTTCCATTCTGCTCCCTTGGTGCATTGCAATAATGATTTGTCCTTATTTATGTGCCTACCCACTGTCTCTGAAGCCAAGCAATAGCCACAAATCAAATCACATCTTCTCTTTCTGTGTCACATATATACTGGACTGCTCAAGCACTAGTCTAAACAGATCTGGCTTTGCCAAAGATTTGTCAGCAATACTTTCTCTTCCTGGCCTTTAAAAGGACCCATTAATGATGCAACACAATCGAATTAGAGCACTTGGTCTTTTGCAACATATTCTCTTTTTCAAAAAAGGAAAAAAAGAAATGGCCTGAATAAACCAACCTTTAAAAGGTAAAGGGACCCCTGACAATTAGGTCCAGTTGTGGACAACTCTGGGGTTGCGACGCTCATCTCGCTTTACTGGCCGAGGGAGCCGGCGTACAGCTTCCTGGTCATGTGGCCAGCATGACTAAGCCGCTTCTGGCAAACCGCAACAGCTCACAGAAATGCCATTTACCTTCCTGCCAGAGCGATACCTATTTATCTACTTGCACTTTGACATGCTTTCGAACTATTAGGTTGGCAGGAGCAGGGACCGAACAACAGGAGCTCACCCCATTGCAAGGATTCGAACCGCTGACCTTCTGATCGGCAAGCCCTAGGCTCTGTGGTTTAACCCACAGTCTTAATGCAGAAAGAAATCGGTTGAATCTATCTGTCATACATATTGCTGGAGAACAGGTTTAAAGTAGATTGGCAGCATTAGTATAGGGAAGGAGAAGATGGCAGAAAACAAATCACACTGAGAACTATGCAGTAATTGGCACAACATATCTAAAACCAGGGTTCCTCTCATAATACAAAAATGCATGTAATCCCTTTGGCGTCTCTCTGTTTGTTATGTTCTGGCGTGGCCAAAAATGCAGCTACACTACTGATGGAAAGGTTGGTCTTTGTCACCCAATCAGCACCCTGCCATAAGGAAAGGTCCCACCTGGGTGGGAATGACTCAGATGTTTGGTCACTGTCATTGGTTGATGTTATGTTCCAATACATGCTCCAGGGATATGGGAAGATTCCACAGAGGGGCAGTCTAACTATCTGGTGCATTTCGGGAGAACAAGTTTAAACAAAGGAATAATAATAATAATAATAATAATAATAATAATAATAATAAATAATAATAATGATGACGACGACGACGATAATAATAATAATAATAATAATAATAATAATAATAATAATAATAATTTATTTATACCCTGCCCATCTGGCTGGGTTTCTCCAGCCACTCTGGAGAATCCCAACAGATTCAAAACAGAATAAAACATCAAACATAAAAACTTCCCTAAACAGGGCTGCCTTCAGATGTCTTCTAAAAGTCAGATAGTTGTTTATTTCCTTGGCATCTGATGGAGGGCGTTCCACAGAGCAGGCACTACCACCGAGAAGGCCCTCTGCCTGGTTCCCTGTAACCTCACATCTCGCAGGGAGGGAACCGCCAGAAGGCCCTCAGAGCTGGACCTCGGTGTCCGGGCAGAACTATGGGGGTGGAGATGCTCCTTCAGGTATACTGGGCCAAGGCCCTTTAGGGCTTTAAAGGTCTGCACCAACACTTTGAATTGTGCTCGGAAACGTACTGGGAGTATAGTGAAGCCGAGTATAGTGAACAGCAGAATGATAAAATTTAAACTGATGGTCAAATAGAAAGTATGAATTGGGAGCAGTCTTGAACTTAAACACCAAAGAAAAAGAATGCTACTTGTGTTAGCAGCAATACTCCAGCACAGTCTTGTCTTAGAGAGACCAAGAATTTAGAAAATATTCCTGCATAGAGCAGGAAAAGGTCCAGCCATTGCTATGACACAGCTAGCTTGTTTCTTTAAGCAAAGGAAGGCTAAGGAATCTGAGTTTCTTCCCATGAGAAACGGATCACCTTCCTATCTAGAGCACAGATAACCCTGATATGGAAGGAAGGGTAAGCAGGAAATGGATTGGGGGAGAGAAAAACAGAGAAATCAACAGTTGATATTCAGAGTCACTCAGGAGTAGTACAAACCAAGACAGGCACACTGGGACCTGTTTTTTTATTTCCCAGTTTCTACACGTGGGTGATTTCTACAATGCTGATGAAAGAAAATGAACTGGAGACAAATTAAGACAAGAAGTTGTTTCAAAAGCACATAATGGAAAAACCGCCACACCCCACAAGAAAATGAATCTTTTGTGTCTGGGGAAAAATAGAGTCATGCAGACATCCTGCAGCATAAATGAAGTATTGTGTACAAGCTTGAAGTCAGTAAGTGCATCATCGGTGGCACTTGGGTTGTTTCATTCACATTGTTTTTTGAGGCGAGGAATCGTTCTGAGCTTGGATAGCTGTCTTTTGATTGCACTGAAGCGTGGGCATGAGCCAGCCAAATGTAAGGCCTCCTTAAAAAAAAATAAAAATCCATGGTTTCTGACACTCATGTCCCTGTGTCACTGAATTTTCAGTTCATGAACTACTTTAGCTATCTTATTTCTTGACCACTCTCCCTAAAGACCCTTTCCACCCCTCCTTTGACATTTCTGGTCATAAGCATAGCAAGGTTTCTTTGGAGGCATCTCTTCCACTTCTCATCCTTCTAGATTTAAACCCCTTGGCTCTCCCACCCTCCTCATTTACCTGCTTGCCCCTCTATCTCAACATGGTAGCTCCAAAAACTTATTTCCATTTCCACACGTTTGGAAGCATGGGAGGGTTTTTACATGACCTACTCTGCACTGTGATTTCTTTTTGTCTGCAACTTAAAACAAACCTACCTAAGTTCATAGAATTGTAGAGTTGGAAGGTGGTGGTCATCTAGCCCACCTCCTGCAATGCAGGAATCTCAGCTAAAGCATCCATGACAGATGGTGATCCAAAATCTGCTTCAGAACCTCCAAGGAAGGCCTTTCAGGGGAAGACTGTTCCACTGTCGAACAGCTCTTACTCTCAGAAAGTTTTTCCTGATGTTTAGTCCGAATTTCCTTTCTTGTGACTTGAAGCCGTTGGTTTGAATCCTACCCTCCAGAGCAGGAGGCAACAAGCTTGTTCCCTCTTCCATCCGGCAGCCCTTGAGTTACTTGAAGATGGCTATCATATCTCCTCTCAGTCTCTTCTTTTCCAGGTTAAACATACCCAGCTCCTTCAACCATTCCTCATAATCAACCGTTCCTCATAAGCTGCACTTCCTGTACTATATATAGATCAGAACACAGTTATTTTTCAGCTGTTACACTGTCTTCTGGTCAGTGGTATGGTCATGACTTGCCCTAGGAACTGGGGTTGTGTCACCTATCTGGTCTCTCTCCAGCTGAATTGCCCCTGCTTAATGTGACCGGGAGGGGCAAGCTCATAGCTGTCAACCTTTCCCTTTTCTCACGAGGAATCCTATTCGGAATAAGGGAATTTCCCGCCCAAAAAAAGGGAAAGATTGACAGCTATGGGCAAGGTGGTGGTGAGGTTGGCATAGAGCAAATGCACCCATAAAAGAACCAGATTGGCTCCACCAGCATATTTACACTGTGCCGACTTTGCCACCCCTTCCTCTCTCCATCATGGCATGCCGCAACCTCTACCTTTCCACCGCTGAAATGGCCTATGTATACATGTGAACCTATGTAAACTGATATTAAGGCTAAGAGAATGTCTCATTGGCCCTTCATAGGCTGGTTCATACTCATCAAATAAACTAACGAAACAGCCAAAATAGAGCTGCTTCCCACAGAGTAATCCCAAGGAATTATAAATATTTTACTCAAGATCAGTAAGAATTCTGAGGACAACTGGGAGAATTTTGAGCAGCTTGTGATATTCCTCAAAATATTTCCAAATATACACCTCACCCTGCCCATCAGATACATCCTAATTAGAATTGAGAGTTCCCCTCAGTCAAAAATCAGCAAGAAGGGTGATGGCAGCTAACCAAATCGTTATTAGGTTTAGCCACATTTCTCGGGGAGGGGAGGTTTCACATAATTAAATCAAGTTGTTTTTTCAGTTATGAGGAAGGAAAGCAAAACAAACAGCTAATTACATGGAGCAAACTGTACAATTTTGTGGTACAAAAGAGACCCAGGTCGGTATTTAGAAAAGTAAGGGGGAGGGGGGAAGCTAGCAGACTTTCTCAGAGGCTCTTAGGTGCGGGTTCATGCACTTAGTGCCCCCATGGCTGAAGGCTTTCCTCATTTACTCTGTCAGAGCTGGTCCTGCAACGGTCTGTAAATTGGAGTGTAGTAACAGTCAGTTTGTTTTTGTTTTGTTTCTCACTTCAGAAAGTTTAACACAATGCTTAATCCGACAACTGGCTGTGCTTATTATTAAGCAATTCAAACACATTTAAAAGCATTTAATATCTCAACAGGTAGTTACAGCAGGATTTGTTGTCCTGTTGGTGGTAGGGGGAAACTGCTTCTCAGTGTTTTTTGTCCATTTATATCCATGAGTACTAGAGTCGAGGTGGTCCTGTTCCCTCACTCAGTGATGCAACTTGCAGAAATCATGAAACATGAAGAACTGCATTTTTTAAAAGGCATCCTCTGGTTTCTCTCCATAATATAGAAGAGGTGTTGAGCTATCAGAAAATGGCCACCCATTCAATTTGTTGGTGTTTAAAGGTATGGGGCATTTTTGTCCTGCAGAAAGGAGTATGTGGAGTTCTTCAGCATTTTGAGGGAGACAGGCAAGAAAACTCTCAGAAAACTCTCTTCTAAGATATTCCAGCTCATTTAATCCTGAGTGAAATTCAGTAAATTCATATTAATCCTGAGTGAAGCTCAGAAAGCTCATGGGCAAAGACAGGAAGACTGGTAGGAGAATATTCTGTGTTGGCTCCAAATTTGAACCCAAAAATTCTCTACCCTTTCCCAACATATTGATGTCCAACAATTTACCACTCAGAAAATGATTGTCTGAGATATTTCATATTAGTTACTACCCCAGAATTGGTATCCAAAAATTTGAAATGGCCCTGGTAAATATGGACAGTTTACAACTACAGTCATACCTCGGGTTACGGCTGCTTCAGGTTTCGTTTTTGGTTGCGGACTTTCCGGAGTGCAAACGGCACCCGGAAACGGATCGTGTCCGCAACCAGAGGTACCACTGTACAGCCAGTTGACCGCTGCTCTCACTAGAACTCTCGTTTCTCCACAGAGGAAGCACGCAGGTGCTTTCTAGGAAGAATAATGTGCTGTACATTGGGCAAACAAGCTGTAATCTTTATTTCAAATGCTTGTCTCAGAAAGGTCTCATTTGAGTAATTTCATTGCCACCACAGGGGGGCTTTTGTTTACAATGTACCCCACTGTGTGGTAAGCATCAGTGGCAGCAGTCCCTGAAGAGAAATCAGAATTCTGGATAGAAGCTACAGACACCTGCGGAAGTGCTTATTGTTCTGATTAAGGAAGAAGAAAAGTTGATTTCTGGCTGGAGGGAGCAATGATGAGAGAGAAGATGATGATCAAAACAGTTGACAACGATCATTGCTTTGCTGGTGGGGGCGATCACAGATGTTTCTGCATCCTTTCCTTCAGGCACTGCTGGGGAAAAAATGGAAGTTCTTTGCCGTTCTGCAGGAACCTGCATCTATCTTGCCAACAAATGAAATCATATTGTCTTCACATGTGGTGTCAACAGTTTGTGCAGCGGGTTATCCTTTCTGTAATGTATTGTATCGCTTGATGCTTCCATCTCAAATTGGTGCCATTTGCAAGGTTTAATGCAAAACGAAATCAAATCATCCAAATAACTGAAATGGAACAGCATAAATAAAAGCAGATACCTCTGAATGACTTTAAGTGTGTGTGAGTTGAGTGACTCACTCCTTAACTCAATCAACTTTTCCTTAGGAGTTAATGGGCTGTAATATAGTTTATTTATATCAGTATCCATTTGGAGTTTTATAACAGCCCTGGGACAGAACTCTTCTTTGTGGCTTCACTTTGTAATGACACCTGCTCTATCTTAGCCCTGAGGTTTTCAATTTGTCTATCTTCAGAAAGCATTACATCAATTTGTCTGCTGATAAGTCCGCTCACCTTTTCCGGTGGGCAGATTGTGGCCGGGCTTCCGGGACTCTGCAATGATCCAGGGAGGGGGCAGAGAGTTGATGCCCCCTTCTGTGTTATCCCAGTCACGTCGCCAACATTGGGCGGGGCCACTCCCAGTGTGGCCCCGCTGGCCAATCAGCCCCGGCAAGGGGCATGGCTGCAAGAGATTTAACCACAGCACAGCCAGGTGGACCTTCCTCTCTCTCCTTTTCGCCGGCTCTCTAAACAGCTGCAGCTTGAATGGTCTGACATTTGCCTGTCTCACTAAGCCGTGAGAAAGCCGCCTTATCTGGTTTCCTACATGGAATGTTTACGTTTCACTGTACTATTGTAATCTTAGCCTTTGTGCTCTCTCTTCTGGCTAGACTTGACGCCAGACAGACGGCTTTATGGCAGCTCTGTTTTATTGAGCTGGAGCAGAGATTCTCTCTGCACTATTCCTACAATAAATAGTTCAGCCTTAATTATGGCTTGTGTGTGTTGTTCTTCATGCTGGGAACAATCACATATGACTGCGCCACTGGACTCTCTGTAGCCGGGGATGTGCGTACACGGCTTTGCTCTGGTTTTGGGGCAGTCTCACAGGCGGGGTATTTGCTGACCCCCCACCCGCCTTCTTTTCATGCTTTGCTCTGATATGACTTTGCTATGGACAAATATTGGCTGCCATATTGTTGGGGCCAGATAGTAACTATATTTCTCAGTAAATGGAAGATTGCAACGTAAAATGTGTGAGTGGCTATTAAGAATTTGGGCAAAGGTTACCTTAAAGAAACTCAACGAGTGCTTGGGTCTTGGTTATCTGAAACCCCCCGTGCTGTTAGAGAAGTCAATATGCACAATAAGTGCATGTATAAAATTTATTATTATCTAAATGATTACAATATAATTCCACTATTCAGATAAATGAACATATCAATTCAATCTTTTCATAATTTTCATATGACTTGAAACTAGCTAACTGCTATTCACTTGTGCATAAACAAATTTAATTGGGAAGTCAGTATCAAAGTTTGGGGACACCTCTACATTTCATTTCTGGCTAATAACATACATTTATTACATCTGGCTGGAACCTGAGTGAAATCCTATCGTCTTCCCTCCAGGTGATATATGTAGAAATTTTGTGAAGTTGCAACTATTTCAGTAAGGCTGTGAATTTGGAGTCCTTGTTTAGACAAAATTGTGCAATTTCAAAAGAAGCAACTTATCACTATGTTGCTGCTATATTTTCCCCCTAAAGCAAAACTGGAAAGCACTCTAGAGGGGGAAAGTGGTAGCTCTATGTGCATGAAGGGCAAAAGTGGGAAAATATCCACAATGAAAGCATTTACGCCATTGTTTTGAGGTATTTGTCATTGACTATTTTGGAGTAGCAGAATGTCATTATTTATTCCTGGCCTTATTTCCCCTCTGCATTTCAGTTCTCCATTATCTTTAATGAGGCTTGTCTGAGAGACCCATGAGGTTACAGAACATTAAAATCTAGTCTGGTTGCCAGGCAGGTGTTTCTCACAATTCTGTATTTTAAGGGAAGATTGTTAAAGGCACAAGTAACTGTTTGTGTTTCCATAGGCATCTTGACATGAAATGCTCTGCTAGGTCAGGTCCATTCTACACAGTATGATGGCCCTTACGGTCAAGTAAGCGCATGTGGGGATTGCAACGGAAGTGGCATAAATGCGAGTTTGACACAAAATGAGTAAAGCCAATCCTGACTTTCTGGTGAGTGCATCTCTGTGATGCACATTTCCTCAAGCATATGTTTGCCTTGGTTACACTTTAAACTTTAGACTTACGTTTAAAAAAAAAAATAGATGTTGGCAACAAGCCTACTGCCTTCCAGATATTGTTAGACTCCCAACTCCCTTCAGCTCCAGCCAACATTGCCAATGGTCAATGATGATGGGAGTTATAGTCCAACATCTGTAGTGCACCACATTAGCAGCTGAATGCTGGAAGATTCAGAACAGATAAAATTAAGACCTTCATATAACACATAAACTACAGAACTCCGCTCCCACAGGAGGCAGTGAAAGCCACCACCTTCAGTGGCTTTAAAATAGGATTGCAGGATAGTCCTATCAGTGGCTACTAGGCATGATGGCTTTGCGTTGCCTCCACAGCTGGAGACAGTATGATTTGAATACCAGTTGCTGGAATCCAAAGGTGGACAACGTGCTCTTGTGCTTGGGCCCCAATTGTGGGTTTCTCACAAGCATCTGGGTGGTCACTATGAGAAAAAGTTGCTGGAATAGATGAACCGTTGGACCGTGGGCTTGATCCAGCAGGCTCTTCTTATGTTCTTGAGACTTCAACTTCCATCACCCTTGATGCCTGAGGCTGATGGAAATTGTAATCAAAAACATCTGGAGAACACCAGGCCAGGATGTGGGTGGGTGGGTGTATTCCCCTTTCCAATTTACAGCTGGTGGACATACATTCTTCAAGTCATTCTCATCTCTTACATTCTTAACCAGAAGTTAGCCAGCCTTCTTTTAAGCAATTTAGTTAGGTTGGCTATTTATGCATCACACACACACACACACAAACATGGACACACAAATAGAAAATGCAACACACACAAACAGAGGAGAAATAAAATTCACCTCAAGAGGAAGCTAGCCTGGTTTAGTTAGTTTTTAACACTTAGATCCAGGGATTAGAGTTGTCTAGCACTCAGTTTGACACCCCAAGGCTTGATTAAATTCTAACACTTGCTAAATCCAGGGATTATAGGAGTCTAGCACCCACAAACTCATAACACCAGTTTTACTGTGTCAATGACTCAAGATGGTGCAGAGCTGCTGGTGAAAGAGCAGAGGCATGACACCTTATGCTCACAGCCTTAAATTCATTCCAACTCACAGCAATTTTGCTCAGTTAAGTAAGATGCTACATGGAGTTTCTTATGAAGAGCCGGCTGAGATAGGAAGAGAAAACCATTCACCATGTGACTGCATTTCCTGAGGGCACATGACTTCCACAGATATTATCTCTGTTTAAAGTTGTGAAATGGAACTTCTGAAGTCATGAGGGAAATTTGTGGCCAAACTGCCTTTGGGTTTTAAATATGATAGCTGAGTAGTATTTCTTCAGGAAAGTTGCCTGGTAAGAATTTACTTGATGAGAAAGCAATAATAAAACAAAACAAAACAAACATCAAATCCTAGTTTATCCCTGGCATAAATGAAGGGAAGTGACTTTGGCTCATTAAATATAAACAAACAAGCAAGCACATGTGCAAATATTTGCTTCATTGTGCTGTAGAATGCCATTAGGTGCCATCTGACTCATTCTACATTTGTTGTGCCCTCTAGAATATTGTAAACTGTGTTTATCAGGCTCCAATTTATAACTCCCATTGTCATTTGTTTAATCTATGGAAGGCTTGGCAGAGAGTTCCTTGTTCATTTGTGTTCTTCCTGCCTCCCAAATCATATTCCTATTTGCTCTGCTGCAAGATTCTTGGGGTCCCAGGAGCTTAACCAGGGCTCACGTTTCCTTCAGAACGAGGGACAGCAGAGACAGTGGTGTTGCTATGATATTTGGTTTATTTACACATATATACAACCTGAGTCTATGATGGGAGGGTTCACTGAATTAACACCCCAAGAGAGTCCTGCTTCTCCCATAGCCTCAGCATTGGGATTCAAGCAGAAATCAGGCATGGTTCTGTCTCCAAGCTGCCCAGCCTGAAGCCCTGTTTCTACCTTCCAGCTCACATAACTCAACTGTGCACTTAGACCTTTGATTTTCTAAATACCAGCAAGTTGAGGGAGGGGGTACCACCCATTTTCTATCTGGCACAGAACCAGCTGATATTTTTGCTTTATTTTTGCGGATGCCCACTGTTAAATAGATAATTAGCATACTTTGTTTTTGTATTTCATTTCCATTTCACCTCACCGTTTACAATTCCTTCCCCAACAATCCACACATACCTGCAACTCAAAAGAACTTTTCATGCATTTGATTCAGTAGAATGTAGTCCACAAAAATGTGTGCCTTAATAAATGTGTTACTCTTTAAGATTCTTTGCGGTTGCTTTCTTTGGCTTAACTGCCCTGATAATGCATTTGAAGGGTCTGGTCCAAATGCAAAGAATAGATGAATAAAATTCTTAGGGAAGAATCTGAACCCACATAGGCATGTTGTCATGTTTTTCATGAACTACCGGTAATAGCACTCAGTGTAATGCAGGCACCCCCAACCTACGGCCCTCCAGATATTTTGGCCTACAACTCCCATGATCCCTAGCTAACAGGACCAGTGGTCAGGGATGATGGGAATTGTAGTCCAAAACATCTGGAGGGCCAAAGGTTGTGGATGCCTGGTGTAATGCCTTTGTTTTTTAAAGTCTCCATCATTTTACCTCATCTCATAGTATATGTTGGCTTATTATGTTGGATCACTTAGTATGGAATGAACAAGAAACCCTTTGTGCTATGACATTTTGTACTTGGATATAGCAATGCTTGCATACAAAGCATATACTTGGGGTCTAGACAGGGCAACCCTAAAACTCTTCCCTAGTTCACAGGGAATCCAATCCAATTTCTTATTGACAAGAGCATAAAGCCCTCCTAGTCTTATGCAATGTTTTGTCTCCAGCCACATATGTCTTCAACCGTGCATGCCTCTACCACCACATCAAAAAATTCATCCTGACAAAATGCATGTCACAATACCGGTTTCCACTGCTCTTCAGCCGTTGTGCTGATACATAACGCTGAGAACTGTGTTTGTAAAGTTTAGAAAATTGGGAGTACACTTTGTATCTGTTGTGAGCCCTTTGAATGAATCAATATTGATGGAGAGGAATGTCACAGCGACTGTTTGGTTTAGCTCTAGCTATAGGCTTGTTGTGTGAATTACGGAGGGGAATGCAGCTTGCCTGTGTTGTTCAAAAGGTCAAACTAGATTATCATAATAGCCTGAAAATCTATGAAAGAGTAAGGACATTATCCAGCAGTCAATGAGCCTTGTGAGTAGCTCAAGCCCGTTCTAAAAATCTATCCACACAGCCTGGCATTTAATCAATCCCTGCAGGTGCACTTAAACATCTGAATTGCCTCTTGGACTGCAACAGGTAAGGTCCTTCCTGCTGCTGCATAAGAAGCAGAAAGGGAGCGTTCCTGTTGGTGCAAATGTTAACACATTTGAATGAATATGACAGACATGGTTCTGGGGATATATTGAATTGCACAGCAAGCTTTCTGGTTGTTTGGCGAAATCTTCTTTATTTCTCTTCGTACTTATTTTTATTGGGGGGGGATGAAATCTCAGAGTATTTCCACAAAATGAAGCAGAGTGTTTTAACTTGACCCTAATTTGTGCCGTGGGGACCCAGGTGGCGCTGTGGGTTAAACCACAGAGCCTAGGGCTTGCTGATCAGAAGGTCGGCGGTTTGAATCCCTGCGACAGGGTGAGCTCCCGTTGCTCGGTCCCAGCTCCTGCCCACCTAGCAGTTCAAAAGCACGTCAAAGTGCAAGTAGATAAATAGGAACCGCTCTGGCGGGAAGGTAAACGGCATTTTCATGCGCTGCTCTGGTTTGCCAGAAGTGGCTTTGTCATGTTGGCCACATGACCCGGAAGCTGTACGCCGGCTCTCGGCCAATAAAGCGAGATGAGCGCCGCAACCCCAGAGTCGGACACGACTGGACCTAATGGTCAGGGGTCCCTTTACCTTTTTAATTTGTGCCGTGTCTTATTTATTTATTGCATTTGTATCCAATCCCTCTTCCAAGGAACCCAGGACAATGTGCATTTTCTCCCCACAACAATTTTGTGAGGTTGATTTGTAGGGTAGGATTAAGGGTAATGCCATGACCAAGGACACAGAGGAAACATGTTTGAGCAAGGATTTGAACCGATATCTCTCCAGTTAAAAACACAACACCCCCAGGTTGGTAGACATTGTATGTACACAAAAAGGCATCTAAGGGGAAGATTTTACAGTCTTATTTATCTCCTGTACTGGCTGGAGCAGTTTATCTACTTAGGGAGAAAAGCTGTCAACACGTACCCTCAAAGTTTCAAGTCAAGTGTGAACACTGTCACATACCGCTTTCTCTGACACATACACTCACACAATTTCTTCTTCAGAAGCAGAAGTTAAGGAAATAAATTCTCATGTGCATCCGAAAATCTAGGTAAAGGTTACAATGGATTACAGTCTCAAGAAGATGATTTATATAAATAATGGCTGGGATCCAAAAAAAAATTACATTAGTCTGACTCAGGGGCTTAGGGTGGTCCAATGGGATGTTTCACACATACGCTTTAAAGAACAGACTTTCATGCCAGGTCACAAACTGCTTTTAAAAGTATTCCAAATTTCATAAGCAGTATGTCATCCGAGCATGTGGGCTGTTCATGAAGCAGAAGCCAAAAGCCTCCTCCCCTCACTTTTGTGTGTGTGTGTGTGTGTGTGTGTGTGCATTAAACTAGTTATACAGTTATTTCTTTGGAGTCTTGCCAGTGAGTTTCAATCTTGCAAATGAAACAAGCTCATTTGCAAAATGGGGCTATGGGCTGTCCAAATGTAAATTAGAAATAAAATGAAGGAGAGGGAAAAAAAAATACAGCCTTTGTAGTTCAAGGGGGGGGGGGAATGCTTATAATGGAATAGCCAAGCTGATGGAATACAACATCAATTGGTCATATGAATTGCTCTGCTAGATCAGACTAAGAGTCCATTTAGTCCAGCACTCTGTTTCCAGCAGTGACAAGAAAGCCAGAAGCTTCTGGAATCTTAAAAGCAGGGCATGGAAGTGAAGGTGATGGACATCTCATGTTGATTGTCCCTAGGACCTGGCACTTAATGCCATACTCCCACTATACATTAAGCATTTGGCTTAATAGCCCGGCGTAAGCCTATGCTCCATGAATTTGCCTAATGCTTTTGAAAACCATGTAAGTTATTAAGCAATACCATAGCACATTACCATTCTTAAGTTACACACCAATCATGGGATCACAGGAAGCCATCTTATACCGAGTTGGGTCAAATGGTCCATCTATTTTTTTTTTTTAAATAATTTTTATTGGTTTTTACAATTTTATAAGCACATAACATATCGGTTAAACTTTCATACTTCCCCCCTCTCACCGTGGGAAGCCCTAATCATCCCCCCCTCTCACAGAGGTATACCCGTTCATTGTACATTTAACCTTACTGTTACTGTTCCATATCATTGCTTAGGCCTGGCCCCACTTTGTAGGCCAGGCATTTCTAATTTCCTCAATTTCATCATTCAATTGACTTCCTCGCACCCCCCACTGTTGAATTCATAATAAATCCTCTTTGTCAGGTTCATACATCTTCTTTTGATACATTGTCAAGTACATAGGTAAATTTACTTATTAATCCTAGATTCACACCTAAGCTTCTAGATACTTCTGCTTTCCCCCTATGTTCTTCTCCTCTTTATTCCCCCCTTCTTCCCCTTGGTCTCAGAGTGTTTAGCTATATTATCTTCCTTTACTTATTCATTTAGAAATTAATAATCCTTGTTCGTCACTCAAGCCAGTAGCCATATCCATAATCATTGTCCTAAAAGCCAGAAAGGTAATCCATTTCAGAAAAAAAGTCCTTATTCACTCTAATTCCATCTAACTCAGTATTCCTTGCACAGGGGATCAAATTTTCTGAAAATTGCAATGTCAAGCTTTATCTGCACTTTTTTCCCCCTTTTGTTTTTTGGGTGTGTGTGTGGGGGGGTGTATTCCAGCCTTGCTCATTTTTTACTGGTTTTGCTTAAAAGTCAAACCTTGTTTTATATATGTGTGTACATACACACACACACACAAACAAAGACATAAAATAATTCATATAATTGTATAGCAATACTTAGACAACTATGCTACATAAATATAGGTATTAATATTTTCTTGAAAAGGTTGCAAATATAAAGAATTAAAGTGATGCAAAGAAGAAAAGAAAAAGAAAAGGGCTCAAAATGTGCAGGAAGAAGCAATATATGAATATATACAATATATGAAAAATACCCTAACCCATACATACATATATAAATTTGATGTTATTATCATAATACATATGTAATTATTAATAGCCTACTACATTTTGTATAAACTCATTCCAAATACAGTCGTACCTTGGAAGTCGAACAGAATCTGTTCCCGAAGTCCGTTTGACTTGCAAAATATTCAAAAATCAAATTGTGGCTTCTGATTGGCTGCAGGAAGCTCCTGAAGCCAATCGGAAGCTGCGGAAGCCCCGTCAGACGTTCGGCTTCCAAAAATAGTTCGCAAACCGGAACAGTCACTTTTGGGTTTGCAACATTCAGTAGCCAAAATGTTCAGGAATTAAGCTGTTCAACTTCCAAGGTATGACTGTATTGTCATATTTATCCAAACAGAATCTATGTCTGTAAGCAGAAATATAGTCCTGCATGGGCCAAGACTTTTTAAATATTCATTATAGTATAATACACACATTTTTTGGATTATAATTTTGTGCATTGTTGAGCATTTTCTTTAAAAAAAAAAACTATTGAGAAAAACTCTCACAATGCTCAGAGATAAGCAGGCCTTGATGCAAGTGGTGGTCTGAGGAGCAAGCCTTGATGTAAGAGGTGGTCCAATATGAGCAAAGCTTAAGGGTGGTGAGAAATTATATGTATTTAAAATGGTTGCAATGCACACTCTTTAAACTTGGCAGTCAATGATGCCACTAAGTGTTGTCTGGAAGCAACTAGCTTCTTCATTTTGGATCAACAGATCTGTAATTATTTCTCTGCATTGACTCAGCATTGGCAAATTCTAAATAGCCATGGATCAGACTTCGGCATAACTGTTAAGCCATTGAGCAAAACAAGATGGGAGAGAAAAAGAAGAAAAAGAAGAAAAATTTGAAGAATCTCCTCCAAATTATTCTACAAATGTCTCAATATGAAAATAGTAATAAAATTTCATTGGATGACTTCCACCGCTTGCACTGCACTTCCTATGTACATTTTAAGCAATATTGTATTTGTTATTCCGTATTTTTCTGTCCCACACAATCTCACACAAATATTTCAGTTGATAAATTTTCTAAGACCTTCACACGTCTACTCTAAACACAACCAATACCTTACATTTAATCATTGTCTGCTTAAATAGTCATTTAAACATTTCCATTATTTCTGAATTATATTTTTGGGTTTTTGTCTTATCAAATCAGTTAATTTTGCTAATTCAAAATATTCACATAGCTTATTCAACCCTCCCCCTTTGGTTGGGATATAGTTTCCTTTCCAATTCAGCTGGAAGCCAATTGCAAGTGACCAAGAATTACCTTTTGGGGCTGATGATGTGATGAGGGTTTTCAACATGTTTTGACAGATGTTACTGAGATTGAAAAAGAGCTAGAAGTACAGTGGTACCTTGGTTGTCAAACGTAATCCATTCCGGAAGACTGTGTGACTTCTGAAACATTTGACAACTAAGGCACAAAGGACAGTTGGCAAAGTCTATGGAGAAAATTGAAAAACACACAGCAGAAGCTATTCAACTTCCGAGGCGCGTTCGAAAATGTAATCAATTACTTCTGGGTTTTCGGCGTTCGAAAACCGAAATATTCGGATTCCGAGATGCTCGAAAACCCAGGTACCACTGTACTACAAAACTTTGAGAGATAGAAAAAGGAGAAAGAAACAGCAGTTTGCGTATGAGGCCCCAGAAGAAGCATCACAAGATCCAAAGCAGAAATTCGTAGCAGGCCATGCAATCTGTTTAAGAGAGATTCCAACAACTACAACAATATAATTACCTATTTTGCTTCCTGTATTATAAATACAGCATTAACAAAAATCTACTTAAGGCTTGCATGGATTTGGAAAAATCATAGCTGTACAATAGAAACAAAGATATTGATGCTGAAGATCTGTGCTGTGAACTTATAGCAATAGCTCAAAGACTTCCAAAGGCTATGCTGTCACAAGGAGTACTTCTCTTCGTACTACAAAAAAACAAAAAGAAACCCAACACTCTTGTATAACGTGCATAATGTTTCTGTTACTCTATTGATCCTTCTCATTATTATTTTGTATTTTTTTAATGGTATTTGTGCCTTTTGTTAATTGTGTTGTATACTATCCTGATAGTTTGTATGACTGGTTTTCTATAAATATTTTTTATAAATAAATAATATTATTGTAAAGTCCACAAGGGGAAAAAGTGTGTGGGGTGACTACATGTGGGTGACCTCCTCCTTGCTGCATCACATCAACTTGGACTGAGAAGTTACTGTCCTGAAAACTGGAAAGCAGCTGGGTTTATTTATGAGCCAAAGATAATTTTGCATTCTTATGAAGCCGAACTCCATCCAACCTAACCACCCAATCCCTGGTCTCCGGTCTGAGCCAGAGAAGAATCTGGGATGCATAATGTTCACATTACAAGTGCCCCAAATTCATATCATTGGGAATTTTCACTAGCAGTGATTGAATGTACGAAATGATGTATAATTAATCCAACTATATGTGTGAAGGGACGCGGGTGGCACTGTGGGTTAAACCACAGAGCCTAGGGCTTGCCGATCAGAAGGTTAGCAGTTCGAATCCCGCAACAGGGTGAGCTCCCATTGCTCAGTCCCAGCTCCTGCCAACCTAGCAGTTCAAAAGCACATCAAAGTGCAAGTAGATAAATAGGTATGGCTCCGACAGGAAGGTAAATGGCATTTCCGTGCGCTGCTCTGGTTTGCCAGAAGCGGCTTAGTCATGCTGGCCACATGACCCGGAAGCTGTACGCCGGCTCCCTCGACCAATAAAGCGAGATGAGCGCCGCAACCCCAGAGTTGTCCGCGACTGGACCTAATGGTCAGGGGTCCCTTTACCTTTATATGTGTGAAACAATAAGCCTACTGCAGCTAATGAGCTATATGTAATGCATAACCGTGACTTGGCTCTGCACTGAAAAAACCGGCAGACCTGTTGCTGCAGATCAATAGTCCAATATCCAGTGCTAGCATTCAGGAAAATGTAGCAGAGACATTCACAGAAATAAAAGGTCAGATTTTGCACACCCTTAGAGGAAATAAATGGAAAAATCAACAAAAGATTCCATGACAGTCCCATACTCTCAAGGTGAGTTGTTACAGTAATTGTATTGCTTTTACTATGCATATATTATGGAGTGGTTATTGAGCCTCACTAAACACATTAGTAAATCACATATACTATACCATAAAAGTGACGGTAAGATTAATGAGCAACAAAGGAACTGAATAAGCAAACAATGAAGCTGGATCTTCTCTCTAATCCTGTGTGATGATGGGAAAGTCTTCTCATCATAGCATAAAGTTCTTTTATGACAGCCAAGAGCTCTACCTGTTCCATGGAAGACATATATACATTTCAAATTAAGGGAGAACTGTCAGTATTGGAGGGATTCTCTGGGGTGGTTGAATTAATAGAAAAATTAACATCTGCTTCTAAAAGATAGAGAACATTTTAGGTGATTTCATAGCCTTTGATTACCTTAAAGGTTGCAAGGCAGAAAAGGAGATAACACAAGACTCAAAGTGTCTAAATAGACAGACACACAGGCGGATAGATAATTTTGAGCTATTAAAGTCTATATAGACACAGAACTGTGCAAATCTGCAGAATGTGTGACTGGGCATGGAATTCAGCTTCCCAAGATTCAGCTTTCATTTCAAAAAAGCATAATTCCAGTCCCTATGTCTTTGTGGATTGGCTTGCAAGTGTGTCGGCTATACCAGCTGAAGCCTCTGAAGCCTGAAAAATAACCGAACATGATTTTCAGCCATGGTTTCCTGCTCTGGTTCGCCAGAAGTGGCTTAGTCATGCTGGCCACATGACCCAGAAGCTGTCTGCAGACAAACGCCGGCTCCTTCAGCCTATAGAACGAGATGAGCGCCGCAAGCCCAGTCATCCACAACTGAACCTAATGTTCACCTTTACCTTATGCCGTTGTGTGTCGTCTGTTGTTGGGACAGGGGCACGGCAGGAATTTTCCCCACTTGGCTGATTGGCTGTTGTCATTTGGGTTTCACCTGCCACGTAGCAATTCGTCACAACTTGTAAGGTTGCGGATAGGCACTGGTTCAGGTGACAGGGTTGGGAGAACGGTCTTGCCATCCGTATGTGAAGGGTATTCCGTTAAAGGAATCCAGGGACTCAACTTGGTTTGGTCAACCCCCAAGAGGGGAGCATCTGGGGAGCATCTGGGGAGTGGACATAGTCTGTTCCCAGGCTTTCTACCTACCTCAGGTGTTCACCCTTGGCTGACCTATGATGGAGCTCTGGGTCAGCACTACCTGCAACGGTGTAGGGAGCTAGTCGAACCAGAGCCTATGCAACCACTCACTTTTCTGTAATCAATAAAGTTGTGGCCTAAATTCTGCCAAAAACCAAAACTAAGATTTGAGTCAAATGTGTGTTTATTTAGGGGTAGGTCTCCGGGTCTGAACACGCAAATGCAAACTAACACAAAATGGTTTCACTCCCCTAAAACCACGTCTACACAAGGCAATCATGAGCAAGGAAGTTGGGGAGGGCTTAGCCATTCTAGGGGTGTTTCACCACATGACAAATCACTTACCAACAAAGAACAAATCCAATTTGTGAGCAAGTGGGGAATTAAAGGAACCAATCTGTGAGCACCTTAACTCCAACTCTTTTCTACACAAGCAGCTTTTTCTAATAACTTTGTACTGTGAGTTATTTCTTCACTGGAACACACGCAGATAGAATAAAGCTTTTCTTTTAAATTCCCTTCTTACTGCTTGTGATAATTTTTACCTGGATTAATGGTCTGTCTTGATTCTCCTGGATCCAATATAAGGAAAATCAGATTGACCTCTAGTAGTGTGCATCTAAAACACAAGAGTCTGGTTTCTGGAATTTCTCTTGAGATTGGTAGTTGTGTTCTTCTCTGAAAATAAATGGCTATGTAATTTGGAGAGCTAAAACAATGTAAGGACTTTAAGGACTGGTAGGGTTTAGGTAGGTCCATATAGGGTTCAGCAGTGGTTAAACAGTAATTAATTTTAATATAGCGTTTATTCTGCTGTGTAGAGCAAAGTTTAAAAGTTAAGTTGTATGTTCATATTCTATTTTGTTTTCCAGGTAGTCATTATTTTCATATACTGCATCTTATTTCCTCCTCAAACATTCACTTTGGTGCAATGTGCTGTTGACTTCTCTTTGCCATCATTATGCTCTTATATTTCATAAGCTGAAATCTGTTCAATGGTCTTCTGCTGGTGTATTTAAAACAAATCTTTCCAAGCAAAATTTAGCCTCTCATGTCCTGTTTGGTCCCCACCTTCTTTCCCATTGGAGCAAATTAAGAGCATCTTCTTCTTCTTCTTCTTCTTCTTCTTCTGCTTCTGCTTCTGCTTCTGCTTCTGCTTCTGCTTCTTCTGTTGTTGTTGTTGCTGCTGCTTTTCAAAAATTTTTTTAGGGATACTCTTATTTTCCTACTCATATTGAAATACAGTGGTACCCCGCTAGACGAATGCCTCTCAAGACGAAAAACTCGCTAGACGAACGAGTTTTTCGTTTTTGGAGCCGCTTCGCGCGACGATTTTCCCTATGGGCTTGCTTCGCAAGACGAAAACGTCTTGCGAGCGCCCAATGCATTTCAATGGGAAACCGCGCTTCAATGCATTCCTATGGGGAACCACGCTTCGTACGTCCGTGCTTCGCAAGACGAAAAACCTCGCAAGACGACAGGACTCGCAGAACGAATTAATTTCGTCTTGCGAGGCACCACTGTACCGTCCTCAATGAGGGCAAACTTAGATTTATAAAATGTTTAGGGGCGTGTGTATCCCTGCGTCCCCCAGAAAAAGCACATCATCATCATCATCATCATCATCATCATAATTTGTATGCTATCCTTCATCCAAAGATCACAACATAAAAATAGAAAATGAAAAACAAAATTCATAATAAAAAAACAAAAGCAAAACAAACCAGTAAACCCTTCCCAATACATTTCTGAGAACAGAATTGTTGCTTCATTGAGACAATGTATTATTCAATTTTCTTGACTTTTCCTTACCTGATAATTTCAGCATCTTATGTGATCTTTCATAAGACATAAATACAACTTTCAGAAATCTAGCAGAAGTTTAGTGCTCATTTCTATGTCAATTGCTTGCAGTAGAAAACAGTTTGCAACCCTATTAGCCCATGAAATTGCAGGAGTTTTGCACTGTAATTTTTCCATACTTCTCATGAATCATGTCATATGATGAAATTTGAGGCAGTATTCCAGTGTACAGTTTTCATGGTTGAATCATGGGGGAACAGAAGCATACATGTGCATATCCCCTAACATTTCTCAGATGAAAATAATGATAATAAAGATAATTTTACTATTTATACCCCACATATATTACTGGGTTGCCCCAGCCACTCTGGGCAGCTTCCAACATATATAAAAACATAATAAAACATTAAACATTAAAAAAAACAAAAACCTTTCCTATACAGAATTGCCTTCAGACAGCTTGGGGGTCGGAGAACTCCATACCCTCCAACATTTCTCCAATGAAAATAGGGACATCCTAAGGAAAAGCAGGACATTCCGGGATCAAATCAGAAACCGGGACAGCTGCTGGTGTGAATGAAATTTTGTATGATAGTATATTGAACAAAAAGCCACAGTTCCATAACATAACAGGTAACGTTAGAAATCAGGACAGAAGCACAAGCATTATAGCCAGGAAAACTAACACAACAATCCTCATGTCTCAATGCAGCCATGTACACAACAACGTTCATATTTCATGAATGAAGTTGTAGAAGGTAGCTTCACTATTATGATGCATCAGTTCTGATCCATGATTTTGTCAGTTTGCATTTCTTAGTGCAAAAAGCATTGATCTGATGTGTAGATCTTTCTATTCTACTTAATTCAAGAGGGTTCTGGAAGCTTCTCTGTGTGAAAGAAACAAGCAGAAGGTTCATAATGTCTGGATTATTCCTTTAGAGAAGCTGAGTGCCGCTGGTTTAAATTGATTCTCTTATCTCTTTTCTGTCAAGGTCATGCTGACTACAAAATTAGGGCCAGAAGGAACCTGGGTTTCACTTTCTTTTCTATCTCTTTTCCTTCTGATGTGGTGTTCTGTACATAGTATGCTATAGTGCTAAGGTTTAGTCTAAGGTTTGTTTAAGTTAAGTGTGCTGCAACTGGATTTCTTATGGATAGTGTCAGTCCTGAATGTATTGGATTTGTGACCATTATGCTCATTTGTCTTCAGTAGCGTCACTGGTGGAGGAAGAGGAGTGTGGGGGGAGCGCACCGCCCCCAGCAGCATGTTCCTGGTGGGGTGCCATCAAGGCTGTCCCCCCACCTGCATTGGGCGCCATGCCCCCGGGATGCGCACCAGCCCCGCCCCCACCTGCTCTCTGCCCCCCGGTGCTGGAGCATGAAGCTCCGCCACTGAGTAGCAATAAAGTTCTGCTGGATGATATACAATTGCCTCTGGTCTATTTTTTGGGAATCCTGCAATGTGTTTCAGTTTTCGCTCTGCTAACTACACACTGGAATCTGCTCTGGATCAATATTGAGTAGGATTCCACGACAGATTTAAGTAACACAATGAGCACAACTTACGGGGTATTTTATTTATGCAGTTTCTTACATTTCTATCCCGCCTTTCACTCCTCCTGCCAATGACATATATTTGTGATTTCCACCCAGTTATCACTAAGCAGACCTAAACCTGCATAGCTTCACCTTCGGTGAGACTTAACAAGTTGCTGGTTGAAGAGAATGACAGAATAAGGTAAGCATATTTGCAAATGGTCATGAATTGTCTGAACAGGGGGTTGCATAGATCAGTCTATAGAAATCAGGTTGGTTCTAGTAGAGTGCCCTACGGTAAACCACATCGGTTTTCCCACTAACCACCTTTTCATTGACTGAGTCATGTAAGAAGGTTCTTTTTATTGACCACTGCTAGAAATCTGTGGGATCAATAAACTTGTTCTAGCCTTGCATTGGGCCATCTACATTACGCCTAAGTCTCTTTGTGCAAAGGAAGCAGGGGGAAGGAAATAAAGGGGAGGAACCATCCTAATATTATGGTTGAATTAATTTTATTTACAATTTTAAAAGTTAGAGATCAGGTGTTTTTGTTTTACACCTCCCCAACCGCAAAAAAAGCTCACACTGAATTGATCGTCAGACAATAGGAAGTAATTCTTGTGCATTTCGGCATTGCTCAGCGTTAAACCTGCAATGTTTGCTTTACAGGCAAACTCTCCCAGGATGTGTTATGCTGCAAAACCATGAACTGAAAAGGTTGCTTGCATTCTATCTATGTAACATTTTTGTTATCCCTTTTCATTTGTAACTTAAGCATCATCATTACATACATTGCTTTCCAAATCCCTTGAGCATTATACAAAAGTCAGCAATATATAAAAAAAGAGTTTTGTAGGGATAATACAATCCCTGCAGAATTGTTTTTTCATGGTTAATAACCTTTAACTTGTTTGTTAAAATATCCCCAAATCCTAGAAATACACAGAGACATGATTCTGATGGGTACAAAATTGGAAAGAACTTCCTTGCAACTAACTGAGTGATACCAGTGGGAAGATAGTGTAACATAAGATTCAATTCCCCCGTTTCCACATGCATTGTTTTTTCAGTGTCACAGCTTCCAAGGTACAATTCCTACAGAATTTACAGCAGTTGTTTGGCTTGGCATGTGGTGGTATTTCTTAGTGTGACACTTTGTCCCTTTTGTGTGTGTGTGTGTGTGTGTGTGTGTGTGTGTGTGTGTGTATCCAGAGACTGCAGTCACAGTCTGTTCAGTTATACCGGCAATTCACACAAGATCCTCTGGATTTATACTGCTGGAACTTCCACAATAATATAGTTTATTCCTATAGCTATAAGGTTCTCTGACCAGAGGCTGCCTAAATGTGAATGGGTGGGGGAACTGCATTGGATACAATTGTTCCTCATATTAGGGGATAAAATTCATATAATAAATTGTTCAGGGGTGACTTAGAAAATATGAGGCTGGTGTTAGCAGTGGGGTTGCATTGGTATCTAGCTGGAGAGATACAAAGACAATCTTGTCTCACATTTCCAGAGCCTGCAGTCAGGAATTTATCATTACATTGATATGTTTTTTTACCCTTCAAAGAGCTCAGGGTAGTGTTCTTTCCCTGACCATTTTGTCCTCACAACAAACCCTGTGCTATATGTTAAGCCAACAGAAAGAGTTGCTGGTCCTGAGCCACCCAGAGAGTTTCCATGCAGAGTGGAATCTTGAACCCAGATCTCTTCAGCTGAATCTCATTCAGCACAGATAGAAGCACAGATAGAAGATGGATCTTGGGGGCTCCACTCACAGCTCTTTTATCGTACCACCTTGAAAGTTGAAAATGTAAAACAATGAAATATATATAATTAACTAATAAATACAATGAGCTAAGACAACAGCAGTAAAACAACATTCAAAATAAGTTAAAAAAATCAATAACAGTTAAAGATAAGCTATAAAGCCAGCATTGATTAAAACAGACTGAAATAAAAAAGGTATTTAAGGCCAGTATCAGGGAAGCAGCCAGGTGTGTCTCCGATGGAACGACATTCCTAAAGATGGGGCCACCAAGAGAGACAGTTCTGTCCCTCATAAAACCAGCCTGGTTGATCTGATGTGCAGGCACATAAACAGAACCTCTAAGACAGATGTTAGAGCCTCGGTAGGCTTCTGCAACTACAGGTGGACCTTCAAATAACCTGGTCCGAGTCATTTAAGACATAACCAACTGAAGCTGATAAAAGACAGCCCTCACCAGTGGCACCAGGCAGGGGCATAGGAAGTGGAAGGCGGGGAGTGATCCGCCCCAGGTTCCATCATGGAGGGGGTGACAAATTATCAAGGAACAATTACTGCCCTACTAGGGTGGTTCATAAAAAACTTTTTAAAAAATGCATGCTCCAAAGGACTTATCTTACTACACTAGGGATTATATAGCTATATATGAAATTTCATGCATATCAGTTAATATCTTGACCCTCCTCCACAAAAATAGCTGTTTACTTGGCTGTTTTCCTATGTCGTGAAATTTCAATTCAGTGGAGCACTTACTGTTCCCAACCCTAACCCTGTGGAAAGCCATCTAATTAGACTTTAATTTGATTTTGACATGTTTTTAGGAGGTAATTTAATTATTGTTTGATTTTATATCAATGTTATGTATCCGATGTTAGCTGCCCGGAGCCCGACTTCGGCCGGGGAGGGCAGGATATAAATAAAAGTTTATTTTTACTTATTATTATCCCTTTGTAAGAAAATATGAAATAACGTAAAACCATTTTTGCAGGCAAAAAACAAAACAAAAAACAATGTGTGTGTGTGGGGGGGTGACAATAAATTTTCCGCACCGGGTACCACCTGACCTTCCTACGCCTCTGGCGCCAGGTTGTCCCCAAGATTGAGGGGAGCAAGTGTGCATTGTGTGTGTGTGATGTTACCCACGTATCGTGCATCCTGTGACATCACATGCTCAACATCGCGTCATCTGAAGGAGGCCAAGCACTCTGGAGGAGTGGGCCGCTGAAGCTGCAACACACACCCCCTCAACACTGAGGAGGCCTGGCCTCTTTCCAACAAATATTGAGGGGGCTGAAGAACAACATCATCATCATCATCATCAACAACAACAACAACAACAATTTATTATTTATACCCCGGCCATCTGGCTGGGTTTCCCCAGCCACTCTGAATATTAAAAATTGAATCAAACATTAAAAACTTCCCTAAACAGGGCTGCCTTCAGATGTTTTCTAAAAGTCAGATAGTTGTTTCTTTCCTTGACATCTGATGGGAGGGCATTTCACAGGGCGGGTGCCACTACAGAGAAGGCCCTCTGCCTGGTTCCCTGTAACCTCACTTCTCGCAGTGAGGGAACTGCCAGAAGGCCCTTGAGTTGGTGTGCCTGCCCCTCGCTATATGTATCTCCATAGACAGTGTCAAGTAAAGGAGGATCTATCAAGTTCACATTTGGTCCCTCAAGGAGAGCAATGGAGTTCCGTTCAACATTGGTCCCATCGAGAACAGCACCCCTCTCACCTTAATCTTCAGCTTGTTTGATCTGATCCATTCCAAAATAACCTCCAGTCCTTGAGACTAGCTGGAAATGAAAGGTTGTACAGCTAATTTACTACACAGGTGAAAGCAGCATGTCATCATACCATCACAGCTTGGACACATCTTCCGCACAGATGTGAAGCTCATAAACTGCCTTGGACCTTTCGATGCCAACACAATGTATTTAAATTCTGTCTCTGTGCTCTGCATTTCTCTGCACCTCCCAGAAATGGTATGTGTCATTTTCCAAAGCAGAGAGAAGATTTATTGACACATTCATGCCCTATCTATGCTATCCAGGAATGAAGGCAGAAAAATAATGGATGCAGATTGAAGTGAATCTTGCAGCTGCCAAACATAATGGATGCAGAATTAAAATGAGTTGTGGAGCTGCCAAAGGGGCCTACTTTTGACCTAGAATTAGGAATAAAGAAATATATGAATGATCATATAATATCTTTCTCTAGCCCACTGTGGCCAGTGCTCAATCCCAGCTGCTTCAGAGAACGTGTCCAGCATCTACAAAGCTTCCAACTAGTGTTACTGGCATTCAGAATTCTTTCCTTTAGCCACTTTATTTGCAGTAATTTCATTGGGGCTAACCATGACCACTAATCTAACACATTTAAATCTGAGACTAAAGGGTGTTTTAAGAGTAAAATTCCCATCCTGACCAACATGGAACTTCTCTTCTGTGCATTTGTCAAATCCTTTCCTGAGTTGGCAGAAAATATCACTCCAGTCTTGATATAGCAATTTGGATATACAGTAAATGTATCCTTAACACAGTAAATTACTCAAAACCTGATGGAATGCTTATACTTCAAATTAAAACTAGCATGATCTTAAAGACCCGGGACGCTTGAATGAACATAAGTTAACAATTTATGCACACACACACACATACATACAGGTGAAACTCGAAAAATTAGAATATCGTGGAAAGGGTCATTTTTTTCAGTAATTCAGCTTAAAAGGTGAAACTAATATATGAGATAGACTCATGGCATGCCATGCGAGATATGTCAAGCCTTTATTTGTTATAATTGTGATTATTATGGCGTACAGCTGATGAGAACCCCAAATTAACAATTTCAACTTTGGGGTTTTCATCAGCTGTACGCCATAATTATCACAATTATAACAAACAAAGGCTTGACATATCTCGCTTTGCATGTCATGAGTCTATCTCATATATTAAACTCCAGTGGCTAATGAAAACAATAGCTGACATAAATGGACTTTTCCACAATATTCATATTCATATGTGTGTGTGTGTGTGTGTGTGTGTGTGTGTGTGTGTGTGTGGTCTGGCCCTCCACAAGGTCTGAGGGACAGTGGACCGGCCCCCTGTGGAAAAAGTTTGTTGATCCTTGCCTTAGATGGTCGAATAGCACCTTGTATCCCTACTTCTGGCAACTCCTGCAGGCAGGTTTGCATACGGGGAGGTCACTTTGGTGATGTTAATGCATTGCTCCATTTTCTCTTGAGACATATGGATGCCAACAACAATGAGTTGTACATGTGACAAGGATCTAGATATCTTAGTAGACCACAAGCTTAACACGAGTCACCAGTGCTATGCAGGGTGGGGGTGGGGAGTTACTGGTATTCGAGGCTGCATCAAGAGAAGCCTAGTATCGCGATCAAAGGAAGTCATAGTACCACTCTATTCTGCCTTGGTCAGACCCCACCTGGAGTACTGCATCCAGTCCTGGTCACCACAATTTACGAAGGATATTGACAATCTGGAACATGTTCTAAGGAGGGTGATCAAGAAGATAAAAGGTCTGGAAACCAAACCTTATGAGGAACAGCTGAGGGAATTGTATATGTTTTGCCTGGAATGGGGAGACTGAGAAGAGATATGATAGCCATTTTCAAATATCTAAAGGGTGGTCACCTGGAAGATGGAGCCAGCTTGTTTTCTCCTGCTCCAGATGGTACTGTATTACCCAAACCAGTGGATTCAAGGAGATTCTGACTAAACATCTGGAATAACTTTCAGATGGTGTCAGAGACTAGCAGTTCACTGACAAGTGTGCATCAGGGGAAGGTGGGAATAGCTTCCTAGATGCTAGACTGGTGGGTGTGGTTGTTTGGAACCGTAGAAACAACTGGGTTAGCTTTGACAATAAAGAATGATCTATCTGCCATGTTGGGATGTGTCCTTGGCAAATGATAAAAGCTGTCCGACAGTGGAATAGACTCCCTTGGAAGGTGGTGGAATCTCCTTCCTTGGGAGTTTTAAAGCAGAGGTTGGATGCCTTTGGGTCCCTTTCAAACCTGCAATTCTATGATTCTACGTGATGAAATATTTCCCCAGTACTTCTGAACTTGTGTAGATTTACCCATAATTTCCTGAACCTTTGCTTCCTGGATATTTCTTTCTACCCTAACTTGGGACGCAAAGGTTTTAGTACAAATGTTAAGACAAGTGGAGGCTGTGAGTGTCTTTGATTCACCCATGACTAGATCGCTGGCTGTTAATGCTAACCTTTATCACCTAGACTACTGTTCAGTATCAAAAAAAATCCATCAAGGCAATTAGGTTCCAGCCATTATATCCTGAATCATAACTGTTCAATATCGATGAGTATGGCAGTCAGAGCTTTTCAAGTGCAGAGCATGTAAGAATAAATGACCAATCTACCTAAATTCCAAAATAGTTGAAAAATGTAATGGTCCAGGGAATAGATATATTAAATATATGATGCAGAACTTGGGCTCCACTGCCTGAAGTTATATTTTCTGATTAGTTGCCAAATGGAGATCCCTTTGAAGAAAAAAAAAACCCTTCATATAAATATGTGTGTTGTTCATTTTCACACTCTGGTATGAGCATAGGTCCTTCACCTAGGTATGTACCTGGAGCCTGATGTTTGCCATGGAGCTGGTCACTTGCCCCAGTCTAAACAAACCGTAGAATCGTAGAGTTGGAAGGGTCCCTGAGGAGTCCAATCCCTTGCAATGCAAGAATATGCAGCTGTCCCATATGAGGATCAAACCTACAACCAAGGCTTCCCCAGATGAATGAGCACTCACACTTTACATTGTGGGTGCCCTTTGCGGGAATCACACATGGTGCTACAGTTCCCAGGGAAACAGGGACTGGCCTGCCTCTCAGTGTTATTATTTTGAGGTTCACATCCAGCCTCAGTAGTCAAGTTTCATTGCTGGGAGGTGGGGCCAGTCCCATATATATAAGGGGGGTGGAGATGACAGTAGCCAGGCAGTCGGCTCAGGAGATTCACCCTCCCTACCCTCCCTTAATTTAATGTTTTCTTGTTTGCAGGTTAACTTTTTTCTTCCTGTTTAGTGGGTGCTGCTACGGTCTTTGACTGGTTGCTGTTGAAGGACCGGGAAGAAATTTTCCTGCATTGGCAGGTTTTGTGTTCCCCGTAGCAATTTGTCACAACTTTGGCGGTTTATGGCCTTGGGTGGAATCCTTTAGTCTTTCCTTCCCTATAATGGGGTGTGTGTGTGAAGTGGTGACTCACCCCCCTGTGGTGTCGATTCCAGAGTCCCCTCTTAAAAGGGGTTATATAATGGGTGTTACTGGCCATACACCGAAAGGCTGTCAGTGAACTACCCTGCGTGCGGGGATATGGGCTGGGCTGCCTGCATACACTTACATTTCACAGTGTACCCCAATTTCCCATTTACCCTGATGTTCCCCAGTTCCCCCGGCTGGGGGGCTGGGAGGGGTACATGCCCAAGGCCTAAGCCAAGGTCTTCCTACATTTGGAAGTTTAATAAAGTTGTGGCCTAATTTAATTCCATAACACACTGTCAGAGTCTTTATTCCTTTCTTATGATCCCTGGGGGCTGGGGCTGTCGCGACCTGGTCGCACAGTATGGTTCTTTGTTTGATTAGACCTGCAAAGTGAGTCAACGTGAGCAAGCAGGGAAGGGTCAGATGAATCTGCTGTAGAGGTGGATAGGATTTAAAGTGGGACAAGTAAGAAACTCATTCACTTTTTAATGCAAATCTGCACAATCCACACCTCCTGAGCCAGTGCACAGCTATCCATCAAAACCTACTCTTCTCTAGATTTTGTGATGCAGTTCTCAATAAGTAAAGCAAAAACAAAAAAACAGCATACCTAAAAGTGTACATTAAGGCAAATTGCTTGCAAAAAATGCAAGAACTAGAAGAAATACACATGAAAATGCATGCAGATTTTCATACAGACTTTATTAATGTTTTTTTTTTTTTTAAAAAAAAAAAACCCTAAAGAAAACTTCAAGCTATTGAAGAAATTGGGCAAATGCAGCTTAAGACTGGGGGCGGGGTGGGAAATAAGACAGTAGGAGAAATCAAAACTGATGTACTTGCCTGTTCTTAAAAGAGTCGTGGTAGATGGAAGTATTCTGGTCCAGCTATAGGCAACAGGTGGTATCCAAATATGTAGTTCTAAGGAATGCCTGGCCCACAGAATTGGGCCAGGCCCAAGCAATGATAATAATGTTAGTGATGTTAAATGTACAATGTTTATGTCTACCCTGGTGAGAGAAGGGGATGAATTTTGCTTCTCTCAGTGAGAGGGGGGGAGAATGGAAAATTTAACAGTAATGGTATGTGCTTAAAATTGTTAAAATCAATAATTTTTTTGAAAAAACAACAACAAATATGTAGTTCTGTTAGTGCAAGGATTTTCATTTGTTCTATGGAACTTCCCCTCCCTTTCCTCTTCCTGGACACTTCTGAACGCGCCCCAAATGTTGTTTGGAGGGTTGGGGAACCCCCACAAAAGATTTAGAGGGCACACAGGGGAAGGAGAGGGAACAGCAGTTCCATTACAGAGCCAGACATCCTTGCACTAATGGAACCACTTCATTGGCTACTGCCCAAGGTCTCTTGCACTCTGCTTAAATCCTAACTGATGATGAACTGGTGCTGATAAAAAAAAAAAAAGTTGCTAACTGACTAACCAGAAACAACATACTGCTAGTTTGTGTGAATTACATGCTCACTACTGTAGCTGCTCTAGTTTCTACTACAGCCTCTGGGTGGTAATGATTGATTTAAGTTCTCTTGCTTGTCTTTTGGTACTGTGTTGGCGGTGTGATGGTTTAATGCCATGTGCTATAAATGGCTACGACCCTCCAGTAATGTTCAGTGAAACAGAGACGTCCCCTGCCCCTACATCTTTACATAGGCTCCCATTTAAGAGCAAGTGATTAAATGATGAGTGTGATGACGTTTTCTCGTGCAAGTGATTCTTCCTGGAAGACAGTCCTGCAAATGCATTTGTGAATGAATGCTGCTTGGCTTCCCTATCGGAAGGGGAAACTACGTGATTTCTGAACTGGCAACCTGGAAGGACAACAATAGCTTCTTTAATCATTAAAAAAGGTGATTTAAGGTTAACTTTCTGGTGAGCTGATTTTGATACAACACATTAAATTTAATTACTGGCTATACAACATGGTAAGTAAGGCATCAGTCTGTAAACAATTTTGTTGCTTAGAACAGTAATTACGGGAAGGGACATCAAAGTTCATTAACCCAGGAAGGCAGTTGGGCCATCAACTTTTACTATGGGAGCAAATATGCATTTACAAGAGTAGTCTGCAATCAACAAAGGAAGCTATGGGAACAGACAAACTACAAATATTGAAAGGGTTTGCATTCAGAATTTTTAAAATTTATAGCGCAGTATATTTTACATCAGGAATTCATAATAGAGAATGCAGCAAAAAAAATCATAACAATAGGCCTCAAGTAGGCTGAGGTAATAGAGGTAATTCCCAGTTTCGAGCAGTGTGTCTCATTCACTAGAGGTCCTTTGGACCTGGCCTAACAAGCTATTGTGCTGATGTGTTACAGTTCTTGTATACAGGAACGTAGCACTTGCTGGAAATTTTCTAAGGAACTAGGTTGTTCTCTGTACAAGCCCCATTGGAAGCTGAGGTAGATCATTTATGCGGAAGGTGCTTGCACCATACAGCTTCTCAGGGGGTTATGTCCCTTATTCCAGAGGAACTTTGGTCATAAGTGATAAATGGACTGTTCTGTCTGTGATCTGTTGCATTCTATTCTCAATTCTGTAGTGTACTGCCTGATGTTATGTATTCAGTGGTCTGTGTTTGCCTGAGCTTGAGTCTGGACTCAGGATTCTGAGCTCCTGTGTTCTGATTCGATACATGATGGCCAATCACAGAATATTTCAGGATTTGGGCCTCTGCCATTGGCCCTTGAGCTCTGAGTCATGATTCGCAGCTTGGAAGTTTAGGCAGCCAATCACGTTGGGAGTGGGAGTGGCTCAGGCTTTCAGGAATGTATATAAGCAGTTGCTTTGCCCCTGTTGTCCAGTTCTGTTAGTTCAGTAAAGGTTCACCTACACTTCACCTGACACAACATGCTTTAAAAGGCACTATGCATCTGTCGAAAAGCAGTAAAACTAAACAATCAAACCATGGCTGTTTAATTAATAAAATTGTAGACTCGTAGAGTTGAAAGGGATCTTAGAGACTAAAGGTTTACATGCTTGGCTAGCAGCTTAGCCTGCAAAATTATGCAGAACACTAATTTGCATCGAGTTATGGGTAGACATAGAACAGCCTGCTGTTGGATAGGGACAACCGTGTGTTCTTGTTTTCCCAGAAAAGCTTGGTCAATGTACTTCCACTGACTATTTAATGACCAAAAGAGATATTTGAGAACAGATTTGGGTCTAAAATTTGGGTAAAGAAGTAGAAGGGAGTCCTGCCCACAGCTGCTGCTCCTTGCTGAGGCCACTTTTCTCTGTGATATGACAAAGATACACACAGAACCCTAGTTTGGGGAAAATGGCTATCCACCACTTCCATGGGGGGGAAGGGGTTGATGGTTGCAGCCCCTCATGTTCCACCATCATCCCCAGCAGGCAGAGCACTCTCACTCTGGCCAATTGGAGGCCTTGCTTGGAGGTCAGTGCCTCGATGGCTGGCTGGGCATTGGCTGATGTCCTGCCTGGCCTGGCAGTGAGGCTTAAAAGGCTGGCAGGTGGCTGGATTGGATATACACCCAACACCTGTCAAAGTTCCACCCACACTTGTAATCAATAAAGTTGGGGAGAATTTTAATCTAGATTGTTGTCCGCTTGAATTTGTACTGTCACACCTCACAGTAAGCCGGGGAGTAGGCCAGGGAGGAGAGGCACTGCAACAATTTTGTTATAGGCAAAAGGCAGTGCCAGGGGAAGGGTTAAGCACTTCCATTGTGCCTCTGCACTGCAAATTACACACTCACTTTGCAATTGCCCAATGGAATTAGTAGTTTATTGGTCCATTCATTTTCTAAAGGGTTAGAGGAAACATTTCTATACTGGGAGATGTTCAGCAGTGTAAAGATCCCAAGTAGACCTTTCTTTTCATATAAGGAAGGCTGTGTGAAAGGATGTAGGGGCTAATATATGACAAGGCTTATTGTTACAGGCATTAAGTAGTGCCTTGACAATAACTGTAATTAGAGTTGCCACCACTTTGACCTGATTAAACACAGAACAATACTACTGCCACTCTTTGACTACCTTAGGCTGGTGAGCATCTGATGATATATAATATCTTTTGGCAGCTGAGTTAATTATAACATAGCTCAATGCATTTCTTTTGAGAGAAAATATTTAAAGAAATTAAAGGGAGAAGGGACCATAATGAAAGCTGTCAGGGCAATTATTGACATTGCTAACAATCTCAGAAATATGTTAACATTTCATGATTCCCCCTCCCCTTCCATTCAAATGTGTACTATCACCATTCTGCAGATCCTAGCAGACATACACATCCAGCGGTTGAACTTTTGCAAATATCTGTACAGCTGCTCTCAGCAAGTCTTGCCTTGAAAAATGTGAAAAGGATGCAGAAACCAATGGCTCAGTTCATCAAAGATGCCTCCATTAGTGCTAAATGAATGGGATTGAAATCCACAAATCACTTAGATGGCAGTAAAGACACACCAATGGATTTCCTCTCCTTCAACACTCTGCATTAAAAAGCTGACACTGTTCCATATATATTTATGATGCACTAACAGCTGGATGGGCGTGATGGTACGAAACAGTCGCAGCGAGATTATGGTAAAGCAATTGCAAATCTCCACATTTTCATCACATTTCGCTTTGCGGTATACAGTATGTTCGGCAAACTCACTTTATTTTAAAGCAATGTACTGTATATTTCTGCGTATAAGACTACTTTTTTTACCCAGGAAAATCTTCTCAAAAGTCGGGGGTCATCTTATACGCCGGGTCGTATTTCTTATACGGCGAGTATATCCTAAACTCTATATTTTAACTGGTAAAGTTGGGGGTTGTCTTATACGCCCAGTCATCTTATACGCCGGAATATACGGTATGTTACTTTTGAACAGTGGTCTTCGGTTCAGTAACACAATGTTAACCCCAGCTTCCAGTAAGAAGCCATCTCTTCATATGCTTTTGATTTTATTATATCCATCTATCTAAATGAACCATTTTCTCCAGCCACCTTCCCTGCAATCATTCTTCTTTCTCCAAAAACTGAGCATGTCAAGACTGGTGCAATGCGTGCTGGGACTAGACATGACTCTCAGCATGTCCTCACCCCTTGCAACATTTAATCCAATTCACCTACGCCATGATCACACCCAACAAATGTTCCCTTTCCATCTCCACATCACAGACCGGTGCTGGATGAAGTGGAGAACTGACATGGGTAGGTTTGTCCAAACCTAAAGCTCTTGGGTCTGATCTGAATAGCCCTCTTCAAAACCAAACATATTTCCTTACCTCTGAAAAGGAGCACAGCTCCCTCTGGCATGGTACAATTGTTGGAAGATCTTAGGGAGCCTCAGGATACAGAAAGGCAGGTAACAACTTCACTCTCTCTAACAAAGCCATTTCCCTTTCCTGGGGAAATGGAGTTGCGGGATGGACATGAGCCCGCCCTGTGCGTGGGGGTGTGGCTAGCCGCCTCATCATAGGGAGTCCCCTCCGCGTCATGCTGTAGGCCGACCAATTCAGTAGGCCAGGGGGCATGGCGTGCTCTATTTAAGCAGCCCTTGGGCAGGCACTCCCCCCTTTTTTCTGGTTCCCGCTCATGCATTTCTAAAGTTGTGGCCTTTTTTAGCCCATTAACCCAAAATGCTGGTGTCAAGGGTCTTTATTCCAACAAAGGGGGAGGGTTTGGGGCCTTGCCACGTAATTACAAGGCAACCTTCTGCTGCATTTGCCTGCCTGCCTGAATGAATGTGGGGGCAGAGGCATACACACCTGTCTGACTCTATCTATGTGCATGGTGAGTGTATATTTGAGGTTTATTTGAGCACTATATGTGTGGTTGTGTACAGTCTGTATTTGTACCATAACTTATGGTAAGTGCACATGAATGAATATGTGGTCACCTTGTTTTCTGCCTCTACGTTAACTTGCAGTGGGAAGGCAGTTTAGCACTAAGGGTTTGGGGAGGGGGGGTGGAATTTTTTAAAAATAAATAAATAAAGATTGTGCTATTACTGTATTAATTGACTGTGGCTATTTTATCCCTTGGCTTCTGCTGGTCCTAGGGTGGGTGGATTAGCCATCTTCAACATTATGCTTGAATGCATTTGGATGCTGGAGTGGGGATATAAAAATGTGCTTACAACTAAAATATGGGAGATAGCTTTATTATCCCCTTGTTGTTTTACGGCTGTTGTATTGGTTATTACATGAATTGACAGATAATGTTTCATGCTACTTGCACTTTGCTGTCGTATTTGTTAGCTTTAATGATATTGGCCACCTTGGTCTTCATTGGAGGGTACAGGCAAAATGAAGAAGAGTAAAAAGAAGAAGAAAAAAATGATACAAGTGTAGTTGTAATACACATTATAAAGGCATTGTGGCATTGATAGTTCAATTTAGATCCCTTATGTAATTATTCTGGTTTCATTACCAAACTTAAAACCATGGCGAGACCTGGTCTGAATAAAGACATTGGATTCTTATCTCATTATACATGACAGAGCTATTTTTAACCTTCCCACTCCTTGCTTTTTCCTGTAAGACTAATTGCAGTCGTTAACAGTCGTCAACAGGTTTACCACAGCTATCAGCCTATCACCCATTCCCACCACCCCTCTGAGTAATACCCCTCCCACCCTCTCACTATATATAAGGGTCTGGTGACTTCTGTTTCAGTGTATCTGAAGAAGTGTGCATGCACACGAAAGCTCAGACCAAGAACAAACTTAGTTGGTCTCTAAGGTGCTACTGGAAGGAATTTTTTTTATTTTTTATTTTGTTGTAATTATTCTGAAAAGGGTATTCACTTATTTTCAGCTGTTGCACACCACGTCAACATTTTAACTAACCTACAGTGGTACCTCGGGTTACAGACGCTTCAGGTTACAGTCTCCGCTAACCCAGAAATAGTACCTCGGGTTAAGAACTTTGCTTCAGGATGAGAACAAAAATCGTGCTCTGGCGGCGCGGCAGCAGCGGGAGGCCCCATTAGCTAAAGTGGTACCTCAGGTTAAGAACAGTTTCAGGTTAAGAACGGACTTCCAGAATGAATTAAGTTCTTAACCCGAGGTACCACTGAATATACCATGAGGAGGGGCATGGGTGGCGCTGTGGTCTAAACCACTGAGGCTCTTGGGCTTGCTGATCAGAAGGTCAACGGTTCGAATCCCTGCAACGGGGTGAGCTCCCATTGCTCATTCCCTGCTCCCGTGCGCTGCTCTGGTTTCACCAGAAGCGGCTCAGTCATGCTATCCACATGACCCAGAAAAACTGTGGGCAAACACCTGCTCCCTCGGCCTGTAAAGTTAGATGAGCACTGCAACCCTAGAGTTGTGACTTAATTGTCAGGGTTCCTTTACCTTTTTATACCATGAGGAGAAATTGATGCAAAAAGGCGTAATTTTTGTTGGGATAAACTGTCCATTCCACCTCCACCCTACTTTCCATAGTTTTGCTGCTGCCCTCCAATGCACAATAGTTGCAACCCCACAATTTAGGTCTGGCTGTTGGGAGTTGTGAGTACAACAACATATGGTTCCCCGTAGATTCCCCATCACTGGAGTAAAGTATGATACTGGAAAGTGACTGACTTCTTAGTAGAAAACGAGACATTCACATCTCATTTGAAAGGAAAAGGAGAGTGAATATTGGCTGTGTAAGTTGCATTTATTTCTACATTTAAAATGCTGCCTGGCACAAATTTCCTAACCTGAGGCTGCTCATTAGAAACATGGTTTCCAGCGCTTGAGTCACTACTTGGTTCGTTCCTCTGTTAAAACTTGTGACCTGCTTCTGTCATCAGAATTTCGAGTTTTGAAATTGAGCAAAAATAATCAAACTGAATGTTTTGCAGCCGGGTAAGAAGAGCTAGGCCAGTTTTGAAAGGGTGGGTTGTGGAGAGAGAGAGCACTGAGCCACAAAGCAACTCTGGACGATGTTTGGCAAGCAAGTATCTCTCAGTTTAATCCTCCCACACTTGGGTGCTTGGAGCATTATTCTAATCTGGATATTGGTCTCAGCCCCCAATTATGTCACAGTCGTGAGGAGGAATGTAGCAAATTAACAAAGATACAGCTTTACTATAATGAATTGCAATGCTACAGTAGACAAGTCTACAGCAGTACAACTGGGTTTTTTAATTTATCGTGTCCTCCCTAAAAGAGGGCACGTGTTGCGGTGAGACCTGGAGACTGACCTCCTGGTTGTGGGTGGGTCTATTGGTTAGCCACAACATCCGATTGGTAGGTCCCTCGTTGCTGGGTTGAATCTGGCCAATGGGGTGCAGTCTAAATGTATCGAGGGACCTATATATACCCATACACGTGTCCCAGAGCTTCCTCTTTCGGTGCGTGCATTCGGAACACCTGCCCACCTCTCCCTACTTTTAGGACTTTTGTGCTTGACCTTGCTATGTCGTTGTGTGTCGTCTGTCATTGGGACAGGGGCACAGCAGGAATTTTCCCCACTTGGCTGACTGGCTATTGCCATTTGGGTTTCGCCTGCCACGTAGCAAATCGTCACAACTTGTAAGGTTGCGGATAGGCACTGGTTCAGGTGATAGGGATGGGAGAACAGTCTCGCCATCCCTATGTGAAGGGTATTCCATTTAAGGAACCCAGGGACTCAAATTGGTTTGGTCAACCCACGAGAGGGGGTTGTGCCCATGCCTGAGTCCAGGGGAGCATCCGGGGGGTGAACAGAGTCTGCTCCCGGGCTTTTCATCTATCTCAGGTGTTCACTCTTGGCTGACCTATGATGGAGCTCTGGGTCAGTGCTACCTGCAATGGTGTAGGGAGCTAGTCGAACCAGAGCCTATGCAACCACTCACTTTTCTGTAATCAATAAAGTTGTGGCCTAAATTCTGCCAAATACCAAAACTAAAATTTGAGTCAGATGTATCTTTATTTGGGGGGAGGTCTCTGGGTCTGAACACGCAACTTCCAGTATTCTCAAAGATCACTGACAATTTAACTGATGCATTTTTACTTCATGATCAACTGCTTTGTCCCAGTTATTCCAACTTTGCCCACCACTGACCAGCTTACTAGGCTTAAAAAAAAAACATTGCCTTCTCCCAGTATTCCTCACACAATGGCCTCACACAAACTATGGTTTGCCATTACATACACAAGGCATTATAGATCTCCCCGCATTCTTCTTTGCTATGCATGTGAGGGAACTTTTGGTCACCACTTGTCACAAACTACTGTTTCCCATGTATCTGTATACAAACAAGGATAGAAAATCAAAATTGTATCCATGTTAGATATCATGGCTTGTTAACAAATCACAGTTTCATGTATTCAGATGAAACAGGAAACTATAGTTTGTTAAACATTTCAGGGACTCTGGTTCCACGTATGGGGTGACTTCAAAAGTCAAACAGAAGTAACCACAGCCTGAATTTAGCCTAAAAGCAGAGCAAAGCCACTGCAAACACCAGCATAAAACAGTCACAATACACAGACCTAATTAGCAACCTAGCAGCTGTGTTTTAAACTAAGTGCAGTTCCAACCCATCTTCAAAGGCAGTTCCACATACAGTGGTACCTCGGGTTACAGACGCTTCAGGTTACAGACGCTTCAGGTTACAAACTCTGGTAACCCAGAAATAGTACCTCAGGTTAAGAACTTTGCTTCAGGATGAGAACAGAAATCGTGCGGTGGCGGTGCAGTGGCAGCGGAAGGCCCCATTAGCTAAAGTGGTACCTCAGGTTAAGAACAGTTTCAGGTTAAGAACGGACTTCCAGAACGAATTAAGTTCTTAACTTGAGGTACCACTGTATAACATGTAATCAATACCTTAACCTGAAGGTTATCAGAACATGGACAACTGATGTCAAGCAATTATTAATCAATTCTTCCCTTGAGTGCAAAGAAGAAAAGAAGAGGAGGGTGTCATGATCCTAAACCTCACCATTGTTCACACATGTAATAATAAACCATATTGGGTTTTTTAATATTTGAATTGGGTCATACTGTCTCAGGACGAGACAATTTGGTTTAAATTTTGGTTTAAATTTTTCTTTACACAAAATACAAGATAAGCTATGGGCATGTGGAAGAGAGCCCTGAGATACTTTACAAAAGTTGATGACAGTCTTTTGGCATTCCTTGAAAATAACCCCCCAAGAACAGTGGGCCCAAAGATGAAGAATATCTTAGGAAGAAGAAGAAGAAGAAGAAGAAGAAGAAGAAGAAGAAGAAGAAGAAGAGTTTGAATTTGATATCCCGCTTTCTCACTACCCAAAGGAGTCTCAAAGCGGCTAACATTCTCCTTTCCCTTCCTTCCCCACAACACACACTCTTTGAGGTGAGTGGGGCTGAGAGACTTCAGAGAAGCGTGACTAGCCCAAGGTCACCCAGCAGCTGCATGTGGAGGAGTGGAGACGTGAACCCGGTTCACCAGATTACGAGTCTACCGCTCTTAACCACTACACCACACTGGGTACAAATTACTGGTTCTACTCTTCTCATGCACCATCACCAATACTAAGCTGGATTTATTGAAAGGAAAATGCTTCAACTTAGCCGAATTCCTGAAAGGTCACGTCATCAAGGATATTAACTGGTGTTAGATCACGTAAAATTAACAAAATTTGGTCTGATCAACTTTTTGTCTGATTAGCCCCATGCCTCCACAAAATTTGCTTTGATCAACCCCCTGCCAATTCACATTTTGGTCTGATCAACCCCCTACTGATGCAGGAAAGAGTTTGCTATCTTAGGGAGAGTCCAGACATAACATGCTAATCACATGCAGCACCTCCTTCCTTGGAGGTTTTTAAGCAGAGGTTGGATGGATGCTGAGATTCCTGCATTGCAGGGGGTTGGGCTAGATGACCCTCAGGTCCCTTCCAACTGTACAATTCTATGATTCTATAATCTAGTTAGGGATGTGTGTGTGAATCAGACATCTTATATCCATCTTCTCAGAAAGAACTTTCATATCATCTGAGGTTTGATCCTTTCACCTTTTTCAAACTTATACTGAATTCTGAATTTTATTTTATTTTTTTAATCACCACAGGCAGGCACTTTTTCATTTGCCCTGCCCTGTCTGATATCAGGGCAGCTCAGCCAATCACTGCCAGAAATGTCACCACCACCCATTTAATACCATTCACTACAGAATACATATCCTCTATCTTTCTTCAACACCTTTTATCTATTAGTATATGATAGTACTTGGATTCTAATTGCTAACATTAGGGTTCTTTTCAAACACTGTGATTGTTACCCTCAGCAAATGCTATTTCCTGAATATGATCTTTGTGGGGGAAAGAGTCTGGTTTTCTTCATTTTTATTGTGTAGCTCTTAATCCATTTCCAAAAGTATTATGCTAATTATAACAGTTCGTTGCACGTTCGGCATCTGAATTACTCATTTCCAAAGTTTTTTTTTTTTTTTGCCTCCTCTAAATTGTAATCTGTTAATTACTTGTTTAATGGAGTGTGTAATTACCTACTTTAAGTTAGGAAACTGTTTCCATTTCAAAGTGAGAAACCCATTCTAGAAATGAAAGCATGTAAATGCAGTTCCTTCCAGATATAGTCTAAAACGCTTTGGTTCTATAATGGTTTCAGCCGCTTAGAAAATAAATTGGTGCCTACCGTCTCTATTACACACAGTAGAACTGTTTATTAGAAAATGTGCGAAGAAGGGTTTATATTGAAAGAAAACACCTTCTAAACTCAATAACCTTAATGTAGCTAGGAAACCAAATTCAGCATGCACTTTGTCTTCCTTTCACTAGGAAATTTTCTAGGGAATGCTTCATCTCAACAAACAGCAGACTTTATATTTGGTGCAATTCATTACACCTATTGTAGGGGATGCTTGCTTCTAGCCTTGAGCCCAGGCAAATCCTGGCTGGGAACAATCATTCTGCAATGCTTACCAAACTCCCTCCATAGAGCACTGCTTTTACAGTCATTCTAGTCCTAATTGAGATTAGTGATCTTTTTAAAAAAGAATCATAGAATTGTAGGGTTGGAAGGGACCCCAGTGATCATCTAGTCGAACCCCCTGAAATGCAGGAATCTTTTTTACCCATTGTAGGGCTCAAACTCATGACTAACCGTCTGCTACAAAAGCTGAAGCTGTTGAGCAGATTCTTGGGCTGGAGTATTGTTTACAGGGGGTCGAGAGAGCTGTTGCTGTTATTGATATTATTGTTGTATCTTTAGTTTTAGATCTTATGGTTTACATGGAAATTGTTTTCATTTGGTTGTGTACTTTTTGATGTGTTTCATTTATTGTTTATGACTTCTGTTATGTTTGTAATTATGTAAATCTTGTCATGTTGTAAGCCGCCTTGAGCATGTTGGAGATTCATTCCCCGTGTCTACAGTCATGGGATTCTTGTCTATCACATGACGGTGTGTGTTTTGATTCCACAGAATGGGAAATGACGAAGACAGGATGTTTGTGTTACTGTGTTCCGTGAAGTGGGACTATTGTCCTTTGTTTCTTTCTCTTTGCTGTCTGACGCTAGACAGAGAGGGAGCCATGTTGCAGTGCTCCATGTGTGTTTATATGTAAATAAAGTAGATTAGCCATAATGCTGAGTTGCTGAGTTCTGTTACACAACTGCACAAAATCTGCAGATCCGTAAGCATGCTGATGTTTCTTGGCATCAGTCGCTGTGATGTTCGGGCTGAAGAAAGCTTTTGAAGCTCCTGAACGATCACCCAGGAGGGAGGGAACATGCCAGTTAGGCATGTGTCTCTGCCAGGGTCCTACTCATGTGTAGGAAATCCTTACAGAGCATAGCTTCAACTATGGAAAGGCGGCATACAAATAAAATGATGGTGGTGATGGTGATGATGCTTTTGGAACCAAGCTGTGAAATCTGTCCCATCGCCTACAAGTAAGGCATGATTTAGCTATTGAATAATGCCACTGAGGATGTTTCTGGAAGGGAAAATGGCACCATGAGCTGTGAATATGAAAAGAGTGTGATTTTGAGGGGAGAACAGGGGCTGGGGAAACCTTTCAACTTCTCTCTTTTCATTCTGAGAAAATTCAGTGGAGCACCATTACCTCTGGGGAAGGGCTATGGTTCTATCAAGAAGGTCCTTCAGTCCCTTCATGTAGGGTTGGGAGAGACCCCTTGTCTGACATTCTGGGGAACCACTGCAAGTCACCGTAGACATTATTGAGCCAGAAAGGTGAAAAGGTCTGACTCAGAACAAAGCAGCTTTCTATGCTCCTTCTCAGTAAGTATGAATATTTCACCCCAGCAAGTCCTGATTTCGAGATATGTTTTTCTACCCACTTACCCTGGCTCTTTTGTTCCTTTTTTTTTGGCCACTGATTCAGAATCTCAAAGTTACTCCAAAATCCAAACTCTGACTATTTAATTTTTTTAAGTCCTACGGGCAGGTGGAATTAGGATTGTGAAGGAAATCAAGCCACAGTATCTTACAAGTTCAGTCTTGATACCAATTGCATGCAAATATTGCACTGTCAATCAGAGGCTCATTGACAGCTTAAAATGCTGCTAGGTTTTTCGTTTGTTTCAATTTGGTTCAAAGTGGGGCATAGCCAACAAGCTCATCCCTCTCTTGCATTGATTTCTTCTTGGGGGTTATAAACAAATAGGACCCGAAGAGCCAGATCTACCCTGTAATTTCATTTGATACAAACCTCAGGGGCTTTAAATATTACTTTACCTTAGTTGTATTTCCAGAACCAATTTATGCTGCTCTTTGAAGCTGAAGGTTAGACAGAGCTAGACTGGGATGGAAGGCTGCCATTGGGTGAAAGTAGCCTGTGCATTTGCCCTTGCTCCCGAACATTCCTGGAGGGACATGCTCAGAAGTGAAAGAAGAGTTGCTCCCAAGTCTCTGTTCTAATAAATGCATAAATAGGAGCCGTAAATGCCAATGGAATGTGGACACAAATAGTTCTAACACTAATTCTCAGAGATTGCAATAAAGCTTTTAGGTGGGTGCAAGGCCCACTTCACTTTCTTTGGATTGCACCCATTCCCTCATTATAAAGTGTCTGAAAAGAGTCCCTTATTTTACCATGTAACAAGCAATGTTCTTGCCTTGAAAATGATACATTCCCAATAATAGATCACATGGTGAAGCCTAGACAGAAATAATGGCACATAATTAATGTACAATCGTTCTTCAGACTTTGACAGATTTCATTTTCATGCTAGTTTTTGCTCCTACCATTTCTTTCTGGCTCACTGATATTTGTTGTTTCATCCGTGTTCCCTCTGAGAGATTACTAGCCTATTTCCACGGACATGTTTGAGAGATGCCATGTGTCAATATTTGTCAGCCTAATATTTGCATCTATTAGTTTTCTAGGAATTGTTCACTTGCTGCGTACCCTTTGGTTCCAGTTTTGTCCCTGGGTAGTTCTCTCTCCCCCCCACTTTCCTGATATTTTCCCACCTACTTCTTACACAATTATCTTTAATCCTTTGCTAACCCCAGCATTGGATTGCTGTTGCGGCAGAAGGAGATATTGTGAGAGATGCTTATTAGTTAGAGCCTAAAATGGCAAGGTGCATTAAAAAAAAAAAAATCTCTCACACATCAACGTGGCTGGATACACCTGATATTGCTTCATCCCTGGTATTCAAAAAATCCATTGTGTTTTGTGGCCCGCATGCATTCTGGTGCTCTGTTCAAGAACTTTCACCTGCTCACATACATAACAAAAAGCGAGTCAGGGTGTGGATTGTAAATGACCATCTGAAGAAGTGTGCATGCACACGAAAGCTCATACCAAGGAAAAACTTAGTTGGTCTCTAAGGTGCTACTGGAAGGAATTTTTTTATTTTTTGTTTTGTTTTGACTATGGCAGACCAACATGGCTACCTACCTGTAACCACAACTTTATTGGTTATATTAATCTCAAAGTGGAAAAAGAGAGAAGTAGAAACCACATGGGATCTATTTGCTGCTGGGCTGCAGCATTTCATATTATAGGTGCCTGAATGTTTGCATGATTCCTCATGTGGAATGATGCCTGTATATACAAAAAGTGCATGCTGAAGAGGAGGTTCTACATTAGCTTTCTCCCCAATGTTATTTTTGTGTGTGTAGGACAGGAAAGTGTAAGTGTGTGTGTGTGTGTGTGTGTGTGTGCAATTAATCAGCAACTACAACCACATGTTGCTTGTGCTCATTTGCTTTTAACTTGGAGACAGGGAAGAAAACTTGAACAGGCAAAGATGAAGAATCACAGCTTGATTTGAAATAACCAGTAAAATCTATGGCTGCAGGCTTTGAGTACAGAGAGAAAGTGCCGCTCGCTTAATGAACAAGACTTTCACCTTTTGGAAAAACACATTCAAATCCTATTAAGGTCAAAAACGAGTGGGTTTGATGGTGGTCTCATAATTCCAATGGAACATCTGTCCCCATCACTAAGCCCTACACGGGGGTTAGTGTGATTGACAGATCAGTCCAGAAGGGATTCCAGCTTGGATGACAGGAATGTCACAGCTCAGGCTGAATGAAGTGTGTGGGAGCTAGCACAGAGCTGATTTGTATTCTGCCTGGCTCTGCTATAAACCATAATGTATGAGCCAGCAAAGTGTCAACCCTCTTGCTCCTAGGGGCCATTAGGCTTCTACAAAAATTAACGGAAATGGGGGAATGATCATATTACGGCGTAATTGAAAAGGAGACTGATATCGGAAAGCATAACCTTCACACCTTTTTTGGTACAATTTGCAATGTCCTTGGCCTCTTCATCACAGGGCAGCAGTAAGACATGGATCATCTGCGCAGTTTACCCCATTCAGTTCAATTTTTCAAAAAGCAGAGAGAGCCAACACAACATAAGGGATTCAGCTGGGAGGGTGAGGATGGAAGAAAGTATTGATTATGAACGCTGGATGCCTAACATCATGCAAAGCCTGCTAGCTCTTTCTTTTACAGGTTTACCCACACACATTGTAATCTTGTGGCACTGGTTCTTGAATATATATATATTCAATCAAATCAAAGTGACTAGGGCTTGCCGATCGGAAGGTCAGCGGTTCGAATCCCCGCGACGGGGTGAGCTCCCATTGCTTGGTCCCTGCTCCTGCCAACCTAGCAGTTTGAAAGCACGTCAAAGTGCAAGTAGATAAATAGGTACCGCTGCAGCGGGAAGGTAAACAGCATTTCCGTACGCTGCTCTGGTTCGCCAGAAGCGGCTTAGTCATGCTGGCCACATGACCTGGAAGCTGTACGCCGGTTCCCTCGGCCAATAATGCGAGATGAGCGCCGCAACCCCAGAGTCGGACACAACTGGACCTAATGGTCAGGGGTCCCTTTACCTTTACCTAAAGGGAAGCTAGCATGAGGAAGACCTGAAATATGGTTTGAGAGATATCGAAAGCAGAATTGGATTGAGTTTAAGAGACGATCCAATGCATGATCATTCCAAGATGCAAGACAGGTTCATAGCCGTCAACCCTCCCTTTTTTTGCGGGAAACTCCCTTATTCCAATGCCGTTTCCTACTGCTATCCCGGATTGTTGATATCCCTTAAATCTCTCAGATTTCAAAGGAAGCAGCTCCTCTCCCTCCCTGCCAGCCAGGGAGGCTCCTCAGCTGCGTTGCTCGGCTGCCAAAAAGGAGTCTGAGACCGACTGGGGGCGGAGCTTGCATGCCTTGTGCAGCCAGACCCTCACGCCCAACCAGACAGACAGCCTGCCTGCCGTCTACGCGCTCGCTCTTTCGCTCTCCCGTTCATGCACAGCCTCTGGAGCACAGGGTGGCGAGGCTACTTGGCGCCATTGCACCGCCCTCGCGGCATCCCTTATTTTCAAATCCGAAAGTTCGGAAAAAATCCCTTATTTTCAAATCCGAAAGTTGACAGCTATGGACAGGTTATAGGTAGAAATGTTCTGTGAAAGGCACAGAGGCAGGACATGCAGCTTTCTGCTAGCTCATTTTGAGCCCTAGATGGGATCTGGCGACCCCCCTTCCTCTGCACTTTGAATCCCTGACTAAAGACAAGAGGCACCAGCACAGATCAGGAAGACGAAGCTATTAGTCTCAGTCCTTCTGTGTGAATGCAGTCTGTGTGACTAGCCTTATGTCCCTCTGTAGTTGATGCATTCATTCTGGCCTCTATTTTTAAATGCAGCCAGGGTTGATTCTACAGTAGCCTAGTTGCTCCTACAGTAACCTGGTTAGTGCTGGCCGATGTAGGGTGGCACAATTCAAAAGGCACCCATAGCGGCAAGTCTGGACTTTCACACTGATGGCTGGAATCTCCCAACTTGAACAAGTTTGGCAAGCAAGGCATGGCTGTTGCCATTTCCACAGCCACCACTCCTGGCAAAGAAGGAAGTGGCTCAGGCACAATAAGTGTTCCTACAGTGGTTCTACAGCTCTGGTCAGACCTCACCTGGAATACTGTGTCCAGTTCTGGGCACCACAGTTCAAGAAGGATACTGACAAGCTGGAACGTGTCCAGAGGAGGGCAACCAAAATGGTCAAAGGTCTGGAAATGATGCCTTATGAGGAACGGCTTAGGGATCTGGGTATGTTTAGCTTGGAGAAGAGAAGGTTAAGGGGTGATATGATAGCCATGTTCAAATATATAAAAGGATGTCATATAGAGGAGGGAGAAAGGTTGTTTTCTGCTGCTCCTGAGAAGAGGACATGGAGCAATGGATTCAAGCTACAAGAAAGAAGATTCCACCTAAACATTAGGAAGAATTTCCTGACAGTAAGAGCTGTTCGACAGTGGAATTTGCTGCCAAGGAGTGTGGTGGAGTCTCCTTCTTTGGAGGTCTTTAAGCAGAGGCTTGACAGCCACCTGTCAGGAATGCTTTGATGGTGTTTCCTGCTTGGCAGGGGGTTGGACTGGATGGCCCTTGTGGTCTCTTCCAACTCTATGATTCTATGATTCTATGGTTGCCTGTTTAGCCATTACTGCCACAGCTCTTCATCAGGGTCCTGCCATTTATTCAGTCTCAGAGTGCAAGACTAGCTGGAGAAGGAGCCTTTTAAACTTTCTTCCACTGCTAACAATTCTCTTCTCAGCAATTAAGCCAGATTTGCCCTGAATGCTGCTATCATTTCCTAGGGATATTTTTTTTAAAAAAAACAACTTACAACAACTCCAAACTGGCCTGGGGGAAGCTTGTAACTACCTAGAGATCACATTAGGTGCCGTCCGCAGTTCGTCACAGATGTTCATTATCCTGGAAAGCAATATATTAATTAATTAATTAGGATGACTGCAATCACAAGTCTAAATAGGTCATTGACAATAAAACACTGCAGACACATTTGGCAACACCTCACTGTGAACACAATGCTCTCTCTCTCTCTCTCTCTCTCTCTCTCTCTCCTTCTCTTTTAAATGAAATTGTTTCATACATATCACTGCCTGTCATCAAACAAATAGTCAGCTGGTGGTATCCATATGGGTGTCAGTGTGATCCTGTGCATATTTTCTGGGACGTATATCCCACTGAATTCAATGGAGTTACACGCTAGTAAGGGTGTTTAGGATTGAGCCTGTGTGAAATGAACTCATGGTAACCACATGCTAAAATAGATAGATAGATAGATAGATAGAGAAAACTTTATTCGCATTAGCCAATGGCCATAGCAACAATAAAACGTTACAATGTATACAGAAAAGAAAATTTGATATAAAAGCACATTTTAAGATCCTGAATCATCAATCAGTTAATGACCCTTATTCTAATTGCCCCTGCTATGAACCTAGCAACCTTAGCTGTTATCTGCTCATTTTGGTCTGATAGAAGAAAGGACATTATGGCCTTGGTTGAGCACCCTGGGATAGTTAAGTAGGAATGATCTCATTCCTCAGGTCTTTGTAAAGGATATATGACAGGGGGACGTGTGTGAAAGACCATAGAATCACAGAATTGTAGAGTTGTAAGGGTCATCTAGTCCAACCCCCTGCAATGCAGGAATCTCAGCTAAAGCATCCATGAGAGATGGTCATCCAACCTCTGTTAAAAAACCTCCAAGGAAGGAGAGTCCACAACCTCCAGAGGAAGACCTTTATCCTCCTTTTGAAAACTGACTCCCTTGACTTAATGTAAAAAATGGTAAAGGACCCATGACAGTTAAGTCCAGTCGCAGACGACTCTGGGGTTGTGGCGCTCATCTCACTTTACAGGCCAAGGGAGCTGGCATTTGTCCGCAGACAGTTTTTCCGGGTCATGTGGCCAGCATGACCAAACTGCTTCTGGCGCAACGGAACACCGAAACCAGAGCAGTGCACGGAAATGGCATTTACCTTCCCGCTACAGCGGTACCTATTTATCTACTTGCACTGGTGTGCTTTCGAACTGCTAGGTTGGACAGAGCAACGGGAGTTCACCCCATCGCGGGGATTTGAACCGCCAACCTTAGACCACAGCACCACCCGCGTCCTACTGACTTAATGTAGGAACTGCCTAATTATCAATCCATGGACTGGACTAAGCAAAATTAGTGTTCACAACCGTTAGGCATGTAGTCAGCAGGGATTTTTGCAGCACCTAGGATTTCACTAGCCGCGCCCAGAATTGCAGCTATTGTTTCCAAAGAATGAAATTTCAGGTACTTATCTCCTTCAACAATGCAAAGAAAGCAGGGACACAATTACTCAAGATGTTTATTATGCAGAATTTCAATAAGGCAGAGGGAATAAAAGTATAATTAACTGAATTCTCAGTTGCCCTTTACTCAATGGAAAAATGAAAATTGTTGATGAATTACTTACCATTGTTTTCACATCTTTCTTTTGTGTTTTAAACATTATATTATGTTCACATATTTTATGCAATTAGACACAGTATAGTGTGTAATGGATTTATTTAATTCAGAGTGTATTTTCATTGCTTTTGGGTTGACAACTCCACATTGATGTGTTTTTATATATAAAAGAAATACTACATTATTCTGTTGTGCCTAAATCCTTAAAATGTATAATTGAGATTTAAGTGGGAGAATGCAGAAGACATGTTTAGCAAGTGGGATGTCCTTCATTTGACTGGGAACAAATGTTCAAACTGCTGAAATAAAAAAAATACAAAATTCAGGTATGCAACACCTCTTGATTTTTGTTGTTTTCCTTACCACCCCCACCAGAGCTGATGATCCAAATGGTCTCATACATTCCAGTATCTGTCAGGGCTTTGGTGGGAAGGTCTTACCTGAGGTTCTTCTCTACATAAATTGAGGTTTTTTGTTGGAATGGTGTGTAGGTCAATTCCTCTACAGCAGCAGAATTGAAGCTTTGCATATATCCTACTCCCTAACCCATAGTAAGACAGAAAGACAGTATCTTAGGGCAGTGGTTTTCAATCAGTGCTCCCTTGCACCCTGGGTGCCTTGAATGGTGGTAAGATGTGCCGCAAACAGCATCGGCCTCCTCCCTCCTTCCTTCCTTCCCTTCTCTGATGCCCTCTTCCATCTCCACCTCCAGTGACTGGTGCAGCTGTTTGTTGTAGCAGCCCTGGCGACAAGTTCTTCAGGCAAATGGTACCTCTGGGGCTGACCAGGGGGTGCTGGTTGCCAGGAGCTGAGATGGCCTCAGAGTAAGTAAGCAAGCAAGTGGGCAAGGATTCCCTAGGAGATGAGAATGGAGAGGAGGCTGAGGGAACCCTCCACAAGGGATGGTGCCCACAAAAGGGATGAGGGGCTGGAAGCTCAGCAGGCAACAGGTGACATAACTGAGCTTCTGAGACTCGGAGCCCGTTTCCCCGCAGGGGAGCCACAGAAAGAATGGAGTTGGTCAATGGACTCAAAATGGTTGAAAATGTCTATCTTAGGGTATTAGTTTTGGGTGCTGCTTTGAGGCCTATATAATTTAACTAACAATAATCCACCCACCTTTGCACTGTAGGGGTTATGGATTGCCTTTATCTAATTGTGTCCCCAGGTCTTGTTTCTGGGAGTGAGTGATAAGAGTGCCTCCTTTGTTTTGGTAAACTTTGTCCCAATCCTTCAAGGCTTTCTTACTTTCTTGCTGGTCCATGTTTACTGCTGCTTTTGTCTGCGCTCAAGTGCACAGAGTTTTCAACTTAACCAGCCAGTAGCTGATCAAGGACTTTCAGCTTCGCTAGCTACGGTTGGATTTTAATTTGGTCAATCTGCTCTGAGGTTACAGTTCCTGGTCTTCCATATGCTGAGGCTCTTGTTGCAGATTCAGCAGCCAGCAGTTTGACTTCTCTGAAGTGGTGACTCTGGAGAATCCTCTTCCGCCCCTTTCTTAAACACTATTGCTTTATTAATGATTCAGCTCAACTAAACCATTGGCATATTTCTGGTCTTACCACTGAGCTTGGAGGAGAGCTCCCCATCTCCCCAGTTCTCTTCTTCTTTTTTGCTTTCCTGTGTGGCTGTCTATACAGCATAAATTTAATGCACCTGATGTCCCCACCAAGAATCCTGGAAATGTTAAGGATTCTGGGAAATGTGGCTCAGGGATGGCTAAAGTACAGTTCCCAGGATTTTCAGGGGGAAGTCATGTGCTTTAAAAGTATGCTGTGTGTGAAGTTACATTCCCATGCCCCACCATAGTTTTTCCTGGCCCCGTCCTTAGTGCTGAGGCTTCTACTTGAATTCTTCCTATCCAGCATCTTTCAGAATTAAAAATCTTAGTGGTATCCAAGAGACCTTCAAATTTGCCTTCTGGAGTTCAAAACTTCTGCAATGTGGATGATCTCACATGTTTGCCTTTGGAGCAAAACAAAAATGTATCCCGCCGTGGTATAAGCACAGGTTGGTTCACACAAATGGTGCCTCCTTGCTTGAATATGTATGTTTTTATTCCCTTCTTTTGACTCCTTTTTATCAGTGAATGAGATTTTTCCTGCATATGCTCTTGAAACCTATATGGCACCATTATTCTGGACAACAAAATTTGAATTAGTACGGCATTTGTGTCTAATCTGTATAACAGCATTTTGTACACAACCTGGAGCTCAGGAGAAAAAGTGTATCAGTGCAACACTCTGTGAGGTCCCTGAGAGGCACAAATTGGTCAGCCCCGTCAAACGTTCTGACTTTCCTCAGGCTGCCTAACCAAAAGAGAAACAGCCACAGAGCGAATTAGTTTGGCTGCTCTCCAGTTTATTCAAGATGTCATGGCCAGAGGAGCTGTGTTTATAGATATCGGCTGGGAAAATAAACAAGACCTCACTGTCATGTTAGGGAGATCTTTGTATGAACCCAATAATTCCAGCTCATGGGGTCCTGCAGAAACAGTAATTAAAGACGTGAAGCCAATGGAGGACCAGACCATGCAAATCAGTCTTGCCTTTCCATCATGGGAGCATCCAACACAACTTTATCATCATTGTCAAATGAAAGACTTTGGGTTGTTTCAGTCTCTTCTGATTCAGAAGGAGGTAAGTGCTATTAGCACTGGTGCTTTTAAAGCACTGGTGGGACACTAGATCTGGGTGGGGAGCCTGATCCTGAAATACATTTTTGGTGAGAGAGAAAAGTGCCAAATTCAAAAAGTACCTGCTGTTGACTGAAAAGGAAGCTGATGAAGGTGCTCTTTGAGTGTGTCCCTGATTCTCCTTCCTTTCAACTGCAGGTCCACGTTTTGAACACCTACTGTCATATACGATGTCAGGCCAGTGAAAGTGGTGGGTGTGTTTTGCTAAAAACAGTCTGGTAGCCTGGAGCTCCATAGGTTAGAAGTCGTCCCCTCTCCCCCCCCCCCAAATTTTAAAGTTACTACTATTAACATTGCTACGACTTCTGGGCACGACCTAGATGCTGTACAAAACATGGGGGTGGTTGTCACTTGGCTGCCGATCCTCTTCACCCAGTAGAAGTGGAGGGATACCACTTTCATAATGTGATGCTGGGGCTTTGCATGTAACATATAGGCACTATTTGCATCACCTCCCCCTGTGCTTGCTTTCTCCTCCACTATGCAAAGAGAAGATGACTGAGTATATGAAGCAATTCAACCAGCAGCTTCTCTTTCTCTCGCTCCCTCTCTGTTGACTTCTGCTATGTTGTTGTTGGCATCTGTCTGTCTCGGGAGATGATGAAGCAGTGCATCTTTGGGGATGAAGTCAAACTGCTGCAACTGAGGTGCTTGGAAGTCCTGATCCAGGAATGTCCATAGCTGATGAATTGCGTGTCGAGGTCCCCCAACCACCCCTCAAATAACTCACACTTCAGACAGAAATTTAAGTTTAAGGTTTTTGGCATGATTTTGGCCACAACTTTATTAAAATACAAAATATGTGAGTGGTTGCTTAGGCATTGGTTCCGACTATCTGTCCTGCTGGGGACAGAACTGACATTTGTCAGTAAAGGGAAAAACACTTTGGGGAGAGAATGGGAGCTGGGGGTTGGACCCTTGCCTCTCCCCAAATGCTCCCAGGGTCTCTTGCGTGGCCCTGGCCCCCGAACGGGGATATGGACAAAAGCATGGTGAGCCCCTGGATTCCTTTAACGGAATTCCCTGTGCAGCAGCAGCATGGGAGGGGCAGACCACAGCCAACCCTGACCCCTCCACCAACCAATTTAATAACATAACCAATGCCTAACCGTTGTGACTAATTGCTATGCAGTAGGCGAAAACCAGATGGCACCAGCCAATCAGCCAAACGGAAAAAATTCCTACCAGGCCGCTGCCCCAAAAGCAGACGACCCCATGACAGGCATAGCAAGGTCAACGCAGAGGCCTAAAAATAGGGAAGGGAGGGCGGGTGATCCGATGCACTCAGCAAAGAGGAATAACACGCTACGAACCAAACAATATATAGTCACTGGGCTGTCCATCAACAAATTGCAACATGTAAATCTCCCCAACGACACCCAGGACCCAATCACAGCAGTGGCCATCTATACTATCCCGCCCAGCAACAGAGGGGTGACTTGTTGGCCCCCACCGCAACACGTGCTCTCCATGAAGGAGAACCCGCTTTAGCGTAAACTGGACATAAGCATTTGCAGTGCAGAAGCCACTTAGTTTCTAGAGACAAGCTGGAATTCAGGTCTATTCCCAGACGACAAACTCATTTTTTCCAGGGGAAGTGAAACCACTCCCATCATCATCATCATCATTTTTAATTTGTATACCGTCTTTCTATCTTACAATACTCAAGGCAGTTTACAAGCTGAAGAAACAAAAAATGCAAATCTTATAACAATCTAATGCAATACAAAACTGTGATAATAAAACGTAACTTTAAAATAAGCAACCTACATCAAAAAAAGAAACATTCAACAATCATTAGAATAGTATAAAATAATAATATCAGCATATAAAAGTTAAACAGAGATTCGCTCTTTAACAGTTCCAATAACTAATTTCTAAACTACAATAAATAAAACAACGGCAAGCCACAGTACATCAAATAATTCAATACAAATTGAGAAGCAGAGACTAGATGGTGGAGCAAGGCAGGTGGAAGAAGGCCTTGCCTGATGAAGTCTCTCCCCTCAGAGTTCTTCCTCCATGATAGGTGGCACACCTCACTCCCAGACATGGAAGCATCAGATGTTATAATAATAATAATAATAATAATAATAATAATAATAATAATAATAATAATAATAATATATTATTTTTACCCCGCCCATCTGGCCGAGTTTCCCCAGCCACTCTGGGCGGCTTACCGTCAAATGTTAAAACAATACAACATTACATATTAAAAACTTCCCTAAACAGAGCTGCCTTCAGATGTCTTTTAAAAATAGGATAGCTGCTTATTTCCTTGACATTTGCTGGAAGGGCGTTCCACATGGCGGGCGCCACTACCGAGAAGGCCCTGTTGAATGCTTATATTTCAAACTACTTGCATTCTGATTGGAAGATAATATAATAAACTTTTCTTCTAAATTATCCCATTCGATGTAAGAAAAGAACTGATTGAGTTGACCAAAGAGACAACAAAACAGACTGTTTGCCTGTATCTCACATGGGCCTTGTTAACTGAATGATGAAAGCAGACAGGAATAGATTGTTAGGGCTGGAATGGGTCCCGGTCCTCCATAGCTTGTCCAAGCAACAACTGCTGGAGCGGGATCTGAATGAAGTGGAAATGTTGAAACAGAAATTCAAAAAGAGCTTTGCTCCCTCAGTGTTCTCTACCACAAATGCCATTTCAGATTTCAGGGTTGCCAAGAGATTTCAGTAATTGAGTAGAGAATCGGAAGGAGTTTTACAACCAGGTCAGAAGGCCTTTTCTTTGCTATATTAAATACTAAACTGAAAACTATATCTATGTTTTAAAGTGTGTTAGTTTCTATTTATTTCACTACACTTCATATTTATTTATTTTTTAATTAAATTTTTATTCAAGTATGAGAATTTTACATACATTATATTATCTCCTTCCAATTTTTAATTTCCTGTACATTTCCCCCTTTCCCTCCCTTCCCACCCCCCTCCCCAACCCATGTCCATTGGAAAGGGTTCAAACAATTGTCCTCAGCCACGGGCATAACATTTTTAATTTCCACCGAATGTCTTTTGTTCCAGTAGTTTTTATCCATTGAAGATAGGAGTTCCATCTGTTCCCACTACACTTCATATTAACTAATGTTACCAACACACACACACACACACAAAAAAAAAAAAAACAACAAGCACCATTTTAAAAAAGGAAAGGGGTTTGTGTTTTCAGCATGAATACTGAGGATATTTCTGAGAAGAGGTGTAATGTGCCGACTTGATGTAGAACTGGGCTGTAGCTGTAGTCTCTGGATCAAGCACAAGGGAATATGCAGGAATCTAATAGTAATCTACTCTTGAGTATAATAATAATAATAATAATAATAATAATAATAATAATAATAAAAATTATTATTTGTACCCCGCCCATCTGGCTGGGTCCCCCCAGCCACTCTGGGCAGCCTCCAACAGATATTAAAATACATTAAAATATCACAGGTTAAAAACTTCCCTAAACAGGGCTGCCTTGAGGTATTTTCTGAATGTCAGATAGTTGTTTATCTCTTTGACCTCTGCTGGGAGGGCGTTCCACAGGGCGGGAGCCACTACCGAAAAGGCCCTCTGCCTGGTTCCCTGTAGCTTTGCTTCTCGCAGTGAGGGAACCGCCAGAAGGCCCTCGGCTCTGGACCTCAGTGTCTGGGCTGAATAATGGGAGTGGAGACGCTCCTTCAGGTATACAGGACCGAGGCCGTTTAGGGCTTTAAAGGTCAGCACCAACACTTTGAATTGTGCTCGGAAACATACTGGGAGCCAATGTAGCTCTCTCAGGACCAGTGTTATGTGGTCCCGGCAGCCACTCCCAGTCACCAGTCTAGCTGCCACATTCTGGATTAATTGCAGGTTCTGGGTCACCTTCAAAGGTAGCCCCACGTGGAGCGCATTGCAGTAGTCCAAGCGGGAGATAACTAGAGCATGCACCACTCTGGCGAGGCAGTCTGCGGGCAGGTAGGGTCTCAGCCTGCGTACCAGATGGAGCTGGTAGATAGCCGCCCTGGACACAGAATTAACCTGTGCCTCCATGGACAGCTGTGAGTCCAAAATGACTCCCAGGCTGCGCACCTGGTACTTCAGGGGCACAGTTACCCCATTCAGGACCAGGGAGTCTCACACACCCACTCACACCCTGTCCCCCAAAAACAGTACTTCTGTCTTGTCAATATTCTGAATATTCTGAATAGCAATATTCAGTCAGTATATGAAAGCAGTGAATTGCTCAGAGGTGTAGGTACTCTTAGAGGCCTTTTCACATGCTACTCATGTGTTGGGCAATAATGTGAAAACAAAGAGGCAACGGCCTGTATACTTTCCTGCAGATGGATCTGCAACTGAACCATGCACAAAAAAAAAGTGTTTAACAAATAATCATTTGTGGTCTGAAACCTGGAATGTGGTAGTTCGTTTGGGGAAGGCACCTCAGCTCAGTGGCAGAACATCTGCTATGTATGCAGAAGGTCACATGTTCAATCCCCAGCATCTCCAGGTAGGGCTGTGAGAGACCCATCTGAAATGCTTGGTGCAGCCTCGATCAGTGTGATTTCCCCAATGCAGACAGAAGGAGAAGTGACTGAAATAAGAGACCTTTCCTTGTCTAAGACAACCGAAGTAATTTAGGGTTGAAGTGGCATTTGAACCAGAGACTTCTGAGCTGATGCTCTTAGCTACTCTGCTACTTGAATACCTGAATTCTGTACTGCAGAAGCAGAGTTAACGGAAGCCTACCTAGCGACAAAAAGTATAAACTCTGGGTGCTTTTTTTTTTTTTTAAGGCCAACATAAAAGGATTTGTTCACTCAGATTCATGTCTCTGGAGGACAGCTCAAAGCAGCTCAATATTCTTCGGCTGGCAGTTGTTGCTGATGGCCATTTTCTCTGTCAGGGCTGCTGTCAGAAAGTACCTATAAGAAGGATTTATTTGAGGAGGACGGGTGGGGTTGTTACACACAGGGAACCTAGATTTTGTGTGTAACACACACACACCCATACGTCTCATTCCAAGTACAGTATTTACATATCCCGCTTGCATCCCTCCAATAGCTCTCAGTTGTAATTTGAGTGAGAAAGAATATCGAAAATGCACATTTTACTGTTAGAAAATATTTTACTCCTAACTATGCTACTGAAACACCAGATACTGGTGCAAATGGAGCTTTCTTTACAATGGTCATGTAATTAGGAATGGAAAAGAATTGCGTTTGGCTATGATATCTAACTATCCTTCCAATTTAGAACTATAAGCCTATGTGAAAAGGAATGTTTTTGCCTGGTGCCTAAAAGCAGGTGTAATGGTGCCAGGCATCATTCCCTGGGTACAGTATTCCACAAACAGGAAGCCACCACTTAAAAGACTTGGCAGTATCTAGTGAAAACCTTAAGTGAAACAATGTAACTGTGTAATTTCATACAATATGGAATTAATTTCTGAAATCCACCAGCTAGATGTGGTGCTAGCACTAGCTTAGATAGCATTTGAAGGCCAGCCTCAGAAGAACACGGGTGGCGCTGTGGTCTAAACCACTGAAGGTTGGCGGTTCGAATCTCTATGACGGGGTGAGTTCCCGTTGCTCTGTCCCAGCTCCTGCCAACCAAGCAGTTTGAAAGCACACCAGTGCAAGTAGATAAATTGGTGCCTCTGCGGCGGGAAAGTAAACGGCGTTTTCATGCGCTCTGGTTTCCATGACAATGTTCCGTTGCACCAGAAGCGGTTTAGTCATGCTGGCCACATGACCCGGAACGCTGTCTGTGGACAAACTCTGGCTCCCTCGGCCTGAAAACGAGATGAGCACCACAACCCCATAGTCGCCTTTGACTGGACTGAACTGTCCAGGAGTCCTTTACCATTACCTTTTACCTAGATAGCCTTAAAAAGAATAAGACAAATTAACTTTTATCAATGGAACCTAAATGTTCAGGGACAGTATATCTCTGAGTACTTGGGGTTTCACTTCAACAGGTTGGGGTGAAGAGGGGTAGCTTGTGTAAGGCCATCTAGTATACAGGAAACCCCTGCTTTGGGTGCAATTTATATGTGCAAGATTGCACACAGATGCACAGCGCTAAACCCGGAAGTGACCCAGAAACGTCAATAAAAATTTTTATTAAAAAAAGAAAAAGAAACGTCATAAAAGACGTCACCAATAGGATGGAACGGGGGCGGAGTGGGGCATTTCAATCCCACGCGATTTCACCCAAGCACACAGTGCCCCGGAACGTGACCCCCGTGCAGTTCGGGGGTTGCCTGTATTCACGCCTGAGATAAGATTTGAATCAGGGAGTCTGAGATCACACTCTTCCAGTCCAGTCTTATGAATGATAGATCACATATGGCTCAGTAAAGCTTAATGATGTCTGTGACCACTGTGGTATGGATCTAGAGCAGATTATACAGGCTGAAACAGGATGTGGCTTTTAAATTATTTTGTGGCTTCTGTGGCACAATAGTCCTTCATTGGTGTTCAGGCTTAAGTTCCAGCTAATGATAAAGTGCTGTCAAATTAGGATTTGCCAGAATGTACAAAAATATCTTTGAATCCATAAGAAAGGATAGGTAAGTTAATATCTGTATTTTGGCACAGGAGAACACATTTGCCGTACAGACTCTCAAACAGTTGTGTTGTTAGTTGCTTTTGTCTTTGCATTTCATTGGTTCCTTTTGTCACATCATTAGGTCAGTCTATTTTGTTTGCATGTGCTTCTGTCTGTTTCCCTGCACACATTTCTCTTCAGGCTATGTGAAAAACTCTTAAGGATGACGTTTCCATTTCCAACCCCCCCTCCATCCCCCCCTCCCACACACACAGTTGCAGAAAGAAGAGGAGGCGAAATTGAAAGATGGCCTGTCAGTGAGCTAATCAGACTGACAGATTGCTCTCAGCTAAAATATTAAAGGCGATTCTGCAATAATGTCAGGAGAAAGGGAAGATAGTCCTCTACCATTAGCAAAGCTTTCCATATCCCAGTTGCTATGGCTGTGCTTTTCCAGCCATATTGAACAAGGGTTATATTTTAAGCCCAAGAATCTATCATTGGGCGGAAAAGGAAAACATTGACCTAAACTTCAGAGATATTTCAATCTGGAGCCAAGCTTCCCCTCCCAAATTCACCATTTCAATCCCCAATGGCACATATTGCATGTCGAACTCAAGCTGAAAATGTACCTTAAAATCATACGGCGAGTTATACCTTCAGTGTCTCTGTGTTCTCTTATGTATGTTTACATATAACTAGGTATCTGAAGAAGCATGCATGCACATGAAAGCTTATACCCAGAACAAACTTAGTTGGTCTCTAAGGTGCTACTGGACAATTTTTTAATTTATTTCGACTGCTACCTACCTGAATGTAGATACATATAACTAATTCTTGTTATAAATGATACTATTATTTACTTAATTGTTGCTTTATTAGGTCTCTCTCCTGCCATTCCTCCCAAATGGCAAAGCAAAAACAATATCCCAACACATTTTTTTAATGAAATGGATTATTTTTTTAAAAAAGAAAAAAAGCTAAAACCATTTGAAACAATAAGAACACCTTTTTTAAAAATAATAATAATTGCATATTCTCACAGCTAAATAATGTCAAGGTTGCTAGATGCAAGGGGCTGGGTGGAAAAGGAACGGTGGTGGACACTGATTGCCCAAGAGCCCCGCAGGACATGGAAGAAGAAGACTTAGACCCGGATCATGGTGGTGGGACATTAGGGAACAGTCTGGGGAAGGGAAGAATTGTAAGGTGCTAGAAGCAGGCAGTTTGAGTGATCTAGCGGGGTCAGAAGAAGGAAGCCCTTTATGGACAGGACTAGAGGCTGAGAGTCGCAGTGTGAGCGGAGACTCAGACAGAGAGGAGTCAGAGGTAGCCCTTGTTCCCCAGAAACAGGACAGTCCCAGAGGAGGAGCCCAACCCCTCACTGCAGTCTCTGTCTGCTTGGGAGGGATCTAGAACGAGATGCTAGAAGAGAAGGGTGGAGCCAGTGGCCAGTTTCAGCAACGTTTCCAGCTGGATTAAGGTGAGCCAGAAGAACTCTGCTGTGTTGTGAATAAAAGCTACCTGCATTTCTTGCCTCACGTTCTGCGCTGCCCTGTGGATGACCTGTGCTTGCCTAGCAGCTCCTTGACAATAGGAGCAGCAAGTTTCAGCAATCAGATGCCTCCGGAACTGAATAATGAGGGAGGGAGATGCAGCTCGCCAGGGAGGATATTTGACAAAAGAAGATCTGCCACTGAGATGGACCTGTCAGTGCCAACAAGCATCGTCACCACCAACCAGGCCTTTCTTTTTTCCATTTTTGGGCCTGAGATGGTTGAAATTCACAGTACAAAATTGTGTGTTTCAGAAGTAAGCTCCATTGGGTTCAATGTGATGTACTTCCAAAATGAGAGGACACAGGCTTGTAGATCAGCTGTTGGAATATGGACCAAGTAGAAAATCTTTAAAGTATATAAACCATGGAATAACATGGAATAAATACATTTCTAAAGAAATATTATTTTAAGCTTTGAACTTCTACAGCAGGATTTAACAAACTTGGGTCTCCAGATGTTTTTGGACTACAACTCCCATTTATCCCTATCTAGCAGGTTCAGGGATGATGGGAATTGTAGTCCCAAAAGAGCTGAAGACCCGACTTTGGGAAACCCTGTTCTAAAAAATCTCTTTATTGACATGAGTGGTGCTACAACATACACTACTTCAGAAACCCCCAAAAGGGAATGAGCTAAAAAGTCCTTCTGTGTGTAATATGACCCAATCATCTTTTGGGTTGTTTCTGCGTTTAATTCTGGTTAATTTCAAGGCATCTATTTTCTGAAAGGTATGGAACTTGCAAATAATTATGGCTGTTATTTCATTTTTGAGTGCAAATGGAAAATCATAATTTTCATGAGTGAAAGCAACATTCGGCAAATACATGTGCATCAATGTTTTGAAAATGAATTACATCTTGTCTCATTGTCTCTACTTAGCAAGAGAATAATTAGGCTATGCCTGCCTCATCAGTATTCACAAGTTTGTTCAGCTGGCTTTAGTTCACTCACATTGCAGGCTTGTTCATTCACATTATATTAATTCTGAACCCCATTACATGCATCCACAATGAGGCCATCTTGCAAAGCTACTATGGAGGTATGTAAGGATTTTTAATTGCATCACCCTTTGCCAATGATCCCAAGGTATCAAAACGATACAATACGATGCATGGTTATAACAAGCCAAACAGCAATGAAATAATAATCAAAACAATGCAAAATGGTTTCTCAGAAGAAGTAAAATATTGAAGAGTTCTGGAAGCATAAACCAGTATTTGCCTGGAGCTTAAAAACTAGCAAGGAAGATGTCTGAAGACCTTTCCTGGGGAGGCAGAATCATCACAGCAAGGAGGCCAAAGCTGAAATGCATTTTTTCCTGGTCATTGCCCTCTTTACCTCAGACTTTTCCAGGGGCACCTGATAAACAGAATCAGTAAAATGATATGTGTGTACGGATGGGTGAATATGTCAATTCTGGTTTCTCCCAGGTTCTCATTTTTCCAGTCTTAAATTTGCTTCTCCACATCAAGGTTTTTTTATAGGTCCTAACCTAATCTATCCCAATATACACATTTTCCTTTGCAAATTTGCCTAATAGAAAGCAGTTCACTAGCATATGCATTTATATCCCCACTTTCCCCGTGGTATATACATTTTTCTACACATTACTTCTACTGTGTTTTGAGTCGCATATTGTTCCAGGAAGTGGAATATTGGGTAAGTTGTATTTAAATGTGGTAAAGGCAAACATTATGAAAAGTCTGTTGTGTGTCTGTTGTGTCTGGAGCCATTCTCTGGCAACTCTGCCCCGTCCCCAATGTGTCTTTCCAATAACACTCTTAGTCAGAAATCTCCCTGCCAATAATCATTTTTGATATCCTACTTCCCTTCAGCTCATATTGATTTTCATCCTTAAACTTCCATGGGCAATAAAAAAAATAAAAAATCCAGAATGCTGAACTATGTCAGACATCTCTTCTTCTCTCTTCCATCAGGTACATGTTCAAAGGCAAATCTGAATTGGAACTTTTCTTTCAGTGTTTCTGTGTGATACCATGAAAAGGTAAACACTGATTCACGCCCCAACTGTGTAACAAAAAAAATGTGCTTCTTTATGTCTGGAATGAACCCTGCAGAAATATGCTTATCCTAAAGAATAGCATGGGAAGCAGATAACAACTATCCACATGAGAGATACTGTAATGACAAAAAGCTAAAGGTATTCCAAATGGACATTGAACCGGGCACAAGGAACCATTAGAGAACACACAGCAATATACAATAGAGTGTGTGCAGTATATATGGGATGAACACAGTCAGAAGTCACTTTTGTCTGATGAGACAGGTTGCCGGGAGGTTTGACATCACCAAAAAAAGGGTCTTTTAGCAAAAAGTCATCCACAAACACCATAAGAAGGCTCTTGCCGAGCTGAAAAAGACAGCGAGCCTTCCTGCTGAATGTTAACGACAATCCCATTGACAGGATGATATTCACTTCAACAGCAGGCAGCAGTAGATGGATTGATGAGTCAAACCGTTTCAGTTGACACAAGCCTTAACGTGCAGTCATAATCAGCACTGTGGAACAGCCTACCCGATTTTACACTGATGCAACAGGAGAGGTTTCTCTGCACTTCTCTGAAAAGGAACTTTGTTGTCCTATCATTCTTGAAACATCGCCCTCTGACTGGTGACATGATTTCGCTTATTTTCTGAGACATTTAGGGACAGGAGCAACAATACTGAACAATACCGAAGCTACATTTTTGACTCTGCCTCAAAGAGAGGTGTCATATTCAATGGGTGCTGAGCAGTCTGTTTTGAGAGTGCGGACAAGACTTAAATCTACTCAGAGAAGCATTTCTAATCCTTTTGAGACTTAGGAGTGCCACAGCTGACTCTTTGCCTAACACGTTTCTCTCAGCGGCTTTCTTTCACAGTTTTAGAGACATGATTTGGTTTTGATCACAAAGACTGATCTTCCCTCTTCAATTAATGACCTACACTATTTCTTGAGGTTGGGCGAGGAAAACCAAAAAGCTGCTCGTTTCTTTATGTATTATTTCTTATGACATTTCCATACTGCTTTTTGAAAACATGACATCAGCTAACTTGTATTATAATAAAAACAATAACTTAAAACAAGCAACACTGTACAGGTGCATCCTGAGTTATAGCCCTTTGGAAGCAATGGGGGAAATCAGTCATAACTTGAGACCTATTGATGCTATTGGAAACTTAGGCTGTGTTCAGACACCTATTTACTGTGCTCTCACTGTGTTTCCAGGGCTGGGTTTTTAATCTATGTTCACAGGATATTATCCGGAATGCCTATCTATCTTGTACTCTGTTGTGAAATGCTACTGCTTGACAGGTTGTTTTTCATACCAGCTTCACACCAGCTGAAGTCCTGAAGGGTTCCTAATTCATCTCCAGCCTAGGTGTGAACACCTTTGCATAGAATAAAGACATCCCTGTACCTCAAGGCCCCCTGGTGTGTATGCAAACTGAAACACATCTACATTAATTACCGGGCTGATGTGAACAGCTGGGGGAAAGAGCTGTGAAACAAACTAAGGTGGTAGTGGGGAGGACAGCTTTGTTGCACTCTAAGACAGTAATCTGAATACAGCCTAAATTCAACCAACTTCAGTCTGGACGCACCTCACAGAAATTCTAACAAGAGCGGTCAATAAGAACAATAAATCAATGAAACCATCGCCAATTAGAACCTTTTAAAAGCTGAGCAATGGGGGGGGGGGAGCCAGTGTCACATTTCTTATTGCTATGACCATTCATTCACAGCCCCTGAATGAGAGAGAGACAGACAGACAGAGAGAGAGAGAGAGAGAGAGAGAGAGAGAGAGAGAGAGAGAGAGAGAGAAATTCAGCGAAGCAATCCAAGTTGCAACATACGGATTGACTATTTTAAGAACATATAAAACACGATTTTCAATGTAGCAAACTACTCTTGATTGCAAATTAATCTGAAACAACAGAAAACAGCAGCATCGACAACCTACAATTTATTTATAGCGTTTAACTCACTAGGTGTGAGCTAGCGAGCCTAAGAGGCTCCCAGAAATGGCTTTCATACAATCAATTAAATTAAGATAGTTCCTGCCTGTATTCTTACAATATAAAATACATGACACAAAAGGAACATGGGATAGAGTGGGAAGAGGAGGGGGGAAGCCTCAAGAATGATTATTAGACGGGCAGAGCCAGAAAGACAAGGAGTAGGCAAGAAATAAGCCAGGGTCACAATTTTGTAGTCACAAACACATTCATATTGGTTTGGGATTTTGTTCATTCAAGGCATTTATTTAGACCACTTACCCACACTGTTCATTTTCTCCTGCCAAAGTTTATATTAATAAAGGTGACCCTAGGTCAGCCCATTCTGTGTGTCTCGATTCTTATTTCCTGATTCTGGTTGCACTGTAGAATTTTGGTTCAGTGAAAATGTGCAACTGTGATATTTCTGAATATTAAGACAGATTATAGATATACTGGGGAGATAGTCAAAACACTGACAGTGCAGTCAAGACCTCCATGCTTAGAGAGGCACATTATGGCTGTTCCTGCTATGCTGAGCATGCAATGATGTATGAAGCCACAACACAGCCACTGAAGACTTTATGGCAGGCTTCCTCAAACTCGGCCCTCCAGATGTTTTTGGCCTACAACTCCCATGATCCCTAGCTAGCAGGACCAGTGGCCAGGGGTGATGGGAATTGTAGTCTCAAAACATCTGGAGGGCCGAGTTTGAGAAAGCCTGCTTTATGGTCTTCCCACTGGAACATGCCATGACCCAGATCAACGCATGCTATTATGCGCAGGACTGTCAGATGTACTGGGTGCCCTGACTATAGGAGTGATGGCCATAAATGCTGGGCACCCAGCCAGTTGGAGAGGAGCAAGTCTTCTGGGAACATGACCCCTGGATGAGGGCAAAGGATCAGTCTGCCATCTTGCTCTCGCAGTGGCACTGGTGGCTGGTGAGGCAGTTTTTTTGACCTGGCTTCTCAATGTACAACTGCTGGTTACCAAAAGGGAAAGAGCAGGGAAAAGGCATGGCATCAGATACTCCCACCGCTGCACCTGCACCATGCCAAACTGCCTCTCGATAACTGGCATGATGCACACCAATAGGAATCCAGGTAAGCAGCACCATGACACCTGCCCAGCTGGCGGCTGCTGTGCAGAGGCCTGCCAGATGCCTATAGGAAGCCTAAGTGCAACAGAGTTCTTCCCAGAACGTTTCCAAGCACAATTCAAAGTGTTGGTGCTGACCTTTAAAGCCCTAAATGGCATCAGCCCAGTATACCTGAAGGAGAGTCTCCACCCCCATTGTTCAGCCCGGACACTGAGGTCCAGCTCCGAGGGCCTTCTGGCAGTTCCCCCACTTTGATAAGTGAGGTTACAGGGAAACCAGGCAGAGGGCCTTCTTGGTAGTTCCATCCTCCCATCAAATGTCAAGGAAACAAACAACTCTCCGACTTTTAGAAGGCACCTGAAGGCAGCCGTGTATAGAGAAGTTTTTAATGTTTGTTGTCTTACTGTGATGATGATAATAATAATAATAATAATAATAATAAAAATAATAATAATTTATTATTTATACCCCACCCATCTGGCTGGGTTTCCCCAGCCACTCTGGGCGGCTTTCAACCGAACATTAAAATACAACAATCTATTAAACATTAAAAGCCTCCCTAAACAGGGCTGCCTTCAGATGTCTTCTAAAGGTCTGGTCTAAAGGTGATTTATTGGAAGTTGCCCAGAGTGGCTGGGGTAACCCAGTCAGAAGGGTGGCATATATATATATATATATAGAGAGAGAGAGAGAGAGAGAGAGAGAGACATACACGGACAGGGGTGGCGCTGTGGTCTAACCCACTGAGCCTAGGACTTGCCGATCGGAAGGTTGACGGTTCGAATCCCCACGACGGGGTGAGCTCCCATTGCTCAGTCCCAGCTCCTGCCAACCTAGCAGTTCGAAAGCACGTCAAAGTGCAAGTAGATAAATAGGTACCACTGTGGCGGGAAGGTAAACAGCGTTTCCGTGCACTGCTCTGGTTTCGCCAGAAGCGGCTTAGTCATGCTGGCCACATGACCCAGAAAAAACTGTCTGCGGATAAACGTCTGCTCCCTCGGCCAGTAAAGCGAGATGAGCGCAGCAACCCCAGAGTCGTTCGTGACTGGACTTAACGGACAGGGGTCCTTTACCTTTTTATACACACACACACTTGTTACTCCCAACAATTTCTATTCACAGGGTCCTTCCTCCAACAGTGTAGGCTGAACATAACCATTGTGGCTAATAGCCATCCAAGACCCCCTCCTCCATGTATTTATCTTTTAATGTCTTTTTGAGAGCCATCCAAGTTGATGGGTCATCATTACTTCTTGTGTGAGCAAATTCCACTATTTAACTATGCTCATCTCATTCGTACCTATCCAAGTCCCTTACCTGTCATTCAGCAACAAAGGCTATCTTTGCAGAGCAGCAGCAGCAGGGAGGACTGGGAAGTATTGAGAAGACTGGCAAAGCAGTGTGTGTGTGTGTGTGTGTGTGTGTGAGAGAGAGAGAGAGAGAGAGAGAGAGAGAGAGAGAGAGAGAGAGAGAGAGAGAGAGAGATCTGCTCCATTTCAGCTACATGGGGCAAAATAGATAGCAGGTTACAACATTAAAAAAAGAAGAAGAATTTTAGAAATGTAGGTCATATGTTTGCAGAGGAAATGGGAAGATTAAATTACAATTTGGATGTATCATGCAGCATTAATAAAGAAAAAGACAATGGCTCACAAGTGTTGTACGTCACCGCCACTTCAGCTAATTTAAAAATCTTTTAACAGTTTCATTATTCTCTCTGTGCGGCCAAGTGCTATAGAAGTGTTTGATTTTACTGAACATAATGAGAATGCCATAAAAAAAAGAGCGCCTGATATAAGAAACGTTCCATTTTACACTAAATCAAAAGGTCACAAGGGGCTTTTGTTACCAAACAAACCTCATCAGTGCAGTTCATTAATACAATTAGACAAAGTGCATTCTCCAATTTCGGATATCTATTTACTCGGAGGCACTTTCTGCCTTACTTAATCAAATTTAACATAGGAGGATTTTGTTCCCAGCTATAGAATGTAAATTAAATGGAAAGGATCTATGAAAAAGTCCATTATTTTATCAGCTTAATTTTTATATATGATGCTACTCAAGCAATAGTTAATTAAAGAGAGCTTGCAATGAAAATTACGCATTTGGCTATTGCGCTGACTTTCAAAATGTCTGTCTTCGGGAAAGACATTGACTAACCTGCTGAGAACATCTGCATGGCTGTCACAGACCTCCCAGTGTAGTGAAGAGAATTTTGGGACATATTCAAGAGAGCACCATCAGTTTGCAAAGAACCCTGACTGGGTCTACTGGACCTCATCATTTCTCCAAGTGAACTGAGACTCCTAGAGCAAAGCCTGCAAACCATTCAATAATCCCTTTGTGCTGCAGGAAAATATTCCTAATGATGATGATTCAAGGAAGCTTGTCTGCCATTGCTATCCTTTTCCTTGACAGTCCCCTTACAAACTTCCAGGGAAATGCTTCTGGAGTATAGTTCAGTGCCTGTGTGTGGACTTTCAGTGTTCCTATGGAATTCCTTGCAAGCAGGAGCTGAGCTGCCCATTGAGCTCAATGAGACCCCCTAATCGTCACACAATTTGCTGTTACATTTCCCCAGTGAAAATAGGGACCTCCTATTCCATACCCTCCAACATTTCTCCGATGGAAATAGAGACGTTTTAAGGAAAAGCAGGACATTCTGGGTTCAAATCATAAAAGTGGGACAGCTTCTGTAAATCCAGGACTGTCACTGGAAAATAGGGACACTTGGAGGGTCCGATACACCAGGATACTTAATGGGAATGCTAAAGGGCTGTACTGTACTGACCCGAGTGGTGCTGTGGTCTAAACCACTGAGCTTCTTGGGCTTACCGATCGGAAGGTCGGCAGTTTGAATCCCTGCGATGGGGTGAGCTCCCATTGTTCTGTCCCAGCTCCGGCCAAACTAGCAGTTCGAAAGCACGCCAGTGCAAGTAGATAAATAGGTACCGCTGTGGCAGGAAGGTAAACGGCGTTTTTGTGTGCTCTGGTTTCCGTCGCAGTGTCCCGCAGTGTTCCGGCCACATGACCCGGAAGGCTGTCTGTGGACAAACGCTGACTCCCTCGGCCTGAAAGCGAGATGAGTGCCGCACCCCATAGTCGCCTTTGACAGGGGTCCTTTACCTTTTTACTTTCTCTCTATTTCTCTGACAATATATAGCTGAAGAAAAATGTGATAGGATATCATTGCATTATTAGCAGCTCTCCCCCATCATTATGATTAATTGACTGCAGATTTCAGAATATTTTGGAAATATTAATATTACACTGTCATACCACACAGTTTTAGAATAAATATATACATTGCTGGGAAGAAACAGATCGGGGGTACCTGCAGATTTTCATGCAATCTCTTGATTGGGTCTCAAACTGTCTTCTCAGAGCATCCTGGGTGCTAATCTTGGTTCCACAGGGATGAATGGTGCAGTTTTCCTGCAATGACGAAACAAGCAAGGACCTCATTCGTTCCATGCTCATTTCCATGTTTGTTGTAGGAAAACACAACACTGAGGCATGTCTGCTATTTTCAAGGGAAAGTGTTATAGGTAAATTGTTCTTGATGGCACTTTTCAGCCAACCCAAACAAAGTAGAGTATTGTAGTGGTGCTGGTAAGCAAAGGCAACAACAAGAACCACTACACACCGGCTGATATTCAAATAACAAAAACATAGATACTGTAATGAATGAATAATATACAAATAAAGCCAAATACACTCATATACATATCACTTATATAACCAAAGTCAACACGATAGAACCATTCAGCT